>JBCNYH010000012.1:18521669-18536492 GCA_039654325.1 Tandanus tandanus | reverse complement strand
GCAAGGGAAACTGTGTCCTTGAAATTATTGCGCTCATAGAGGTCTTGTGAACCGCGCTTAGTCTGGACCTTCACCTAAATTTGAAAATCTCTTCAATAAATAATAATAATAATAATAATAATAATAATATTAATAATAATAATTCATTCATTATTCCAGATTATAATTAAACTGGAGTCTATTCTGAAAATATTGGGCATGAGGTAAGAATACACCCTGGATACGATGCCAGTTCATTACAGTTGCATTATGAATCTGTTTTAAAATAATTTATTTCCTTGCCAAAAAATAAAGTGTTACGCATCTTCAGCTCTGCGTCAATTCTGACCTCTAAAAGTATCCATACATTCTTCTTCATAGTAATAATAATACTTTGATCCACTTAAAGAAGCTCTATAAATGTCTCATAACCAAGATACCGGTCTCGTCTCCGCCTTCCCTCGATCACTGCATATCCACCTGGACACTTAAAGATAACAGCAATATTTAACACACCCTATTCCTCAAGCCCTATTCATTTCAAAGTAATAAGGAAAGGGCTAAGACGTGAAAGAAGTGTGAAGTATGAACAACCAGGTCCAAGTAAAAAATAAAATCACGGATTTCAAAATAAATAAATAATTAAAAAAGAGGCAATGAAGTTGAATAAGTACGAAGAAGAAATGAAAAGGTCTGAGGGAAATATGAAATCAGGCAGACGCCTAAAAGCAGGCAGGAGGACATGCTTTTAAAAGGCTTTAATAAAAGGATGCGTTTGCTTTCCGCCGAGTGCCGGCTGACTCAAGAGGTGTTCAATTTTACGCATTAAAAAGAGGACAAGTGTCATACAAAACAATTCTCTTCATTTGCAGAAAAGGAGAGATGGATCGAATGAAAAGAAGCTGGAGTGGATGGGTTTAAGTGAATGCGCTGTCTCCTGAGATGATCCGCAAACTATCAAACACGGCCTGCACAAATATACATACCACGGACTACCTTATAAAGAGTTATGTTAGTGGAGAAAGATTCATTTTCACTTCAAGTTGCATATGGAGTGACCTGACCTCTTATTCACAAAGCTCAAACACTCTCAGGCCTTTTTTTGACAGTGTGTGTAACCAGCAATAGTTATAAGTATAGTGTTCTAACTATAGGGGCACTCATGGACTCGACATAAATTAGGAAAGAAAAAACTCTCATAAAAGATTGCTTGGGTTTAACCTTTCAAGGACACTCAATGTCAAAGGGAACTGTCTCATATCGAAGTCCACATATGGTTTTCTACAAATGTTCCATATGGCATGTCTATCAGCACAAGTTTCAAAATGATAAGCGTTCTCCTATGACCTTGTTCTGACCTTGATCTTTGACCTAGACAATCCAAAATCAAATCATCTGTGGGACTCATATAGGGTAGTGTCAGTTTGCCTGTGAAAAAAATTCCTGACCATACACATGCATGGATTATCACCAAACTTGTCGGAGCCTCTACACTACCTGAGTTCAAGAAATGATTTGATTCTGGAATGTTTGGGTCAAAGGTTAAGATCAGAGAAAAGTTACAGCCTTTTGGATATAGGCATTTCCCATGTTAGAATTGAAACAGCTTATATCTCAGAAATAGTCACATAGACCCATAGATGGAACCTTTTACGAATTTCATTACTGCACGAATCTGATATGGATATAAATAAATTTGGAGTGGATACAAAATATTTCAGGGATGTTCAGTGTTTATTTGTTTTTCCGATAGTTGTGTCATTTCTAGCTGTCTGTAATTTAAATAAAAGCCCTGTCACACGTTTTGAAGCACAGCAAGAGTTAGGAGAATCAGTCGTCTTCTGAAGCGTCACTTCTTTTTGCACACTTGACCGTGAAGCAAAGCATGAGAAAATCATGAGGTGGAGAAAAAAGGAGAGAAAAGTTGAAGAAGAAACTAAAAAAATGCTCCATATCCACATTACATATCACGCTGTGACACTTCATGTTCAAGCACTCCAGTTCTGAGCGCATTCTTAACAGCAGTGGGGTTCCCACTGACTCATGGGTAATCACACAGTTAGATGACGAGTAGAGAAAGTAGTAAAAAAAGGGCTGATTTTTACAAAGTGCCCTGAAACAAGGAAGGAAACCTGCTGATCTGAGATCACGTATTTATGGGATACATTTGGATGAACATTTTTCTTGAATTAAGAGTGTACACTGTTGAGCTATGAGACGCCGCCAGAAGAGTGTCGATGCATTTAGGAACTGATTCTACACATTCATCCCATACATTTACTGAACTGTGTAATCCTGCTACTAGGGTGGGGGGAGGCTGTACCTATCTCAGCTGATACTGGGTGAAGGTGGGATACACCCTGGTATATGCGCTAGCCTCCCCACAAACTTAATAAGATTAAGTGGCTGACAAAATGAATGAATGAATGAAATACAAGACCTGATTGCCATTCCTGTTGTTCATATTCAGGCCAAATGCTGAAAATATTTTGGGCAGGATCAGGCTGAATTCGTGTTGTTGGATCATGGCATAAAGGATATGTGTTACTTCTACCTCTTCAGATTTTAACAAAACACATTTAATATGCAAATAAATATCAAATAAAAATATGAAAAAAAAAATACAAAAATTGATTTGCAGGTGATAAAAATGTATAAAATGTAAACCTGACAACATATAGTATTTGGATAACAAAGCTTGAAACTGAACTGTATGCTTCAGTGAATACTCCTGGGCAAAAAAAAAAAAAAGTCTGTACTTTCTAAAATTTTAGTAATTATTAACTATAACATAAATATATTGAATAAGTATGCGAATTCTATTAAATTGTCAATATGGAATTTCTCTCCCTTTAGATTTTCGCAAACATTCAAGTCTCTTAGGCTCACTGGAAGTTTCTTGAATCTGGTAATGTCCAAATTCATCCACTCTTACTTGACAGCCTCCCAAAGTTCAGTGGTGTTACTAGACTTTTGTCCAACTAATTTATACTGGATGTATGCCCAGATGTTCTCTACTGGTGGGCTGGGGTGTTTATTAGTTATAAAACTAATTATTTGATATAAATTAGCTGGTTTTCAGAAAACCATCACCATTAATTGGTAATGACATATTCTTGGCTGTTACATACTTTTGCCGCTATACCTACAAATATGTCCTTTTAATGCTGGCTCAGTTTTTTTGCCGAAGAGTATATAATATATGACATTAAATGGATATGATATCTTCAATCAAGTTAAAGAATTACCAGAGCATTCAGAATGATCTCCACCTGGGTTTTGGCTGGAAATGGGATCCTTTTTTTAATTGAAAACCATCTTTATGCCTAACTAGTGCCCAGTGAAGTGGGCTATCAAGCCACAGCCAGTTACGAAAGCATCTATTCTCATTGCAGAGGTGAGCGGCAAGCACTGAAGTTCAGTCGCCATTGACTTTAATTGGCCCGAGCCCCTGAGGTACAGGCTGAAATGGAGAATGAACGACGTTTAAACTTCAGCCCCCAAAAATCATATTCATGGCTTCAGTGAGAACAAAAGCACGTCCACGTCTCCTGAGCACAGAAGAATGGCACTTCAGCTAAAAGGAGAGGTCGACTGCCGAAGACCTGCCATTCATCAAACACTTCAGCCGGAACTCACGGCCAAGACTGACAGTGCAGCAAACACACACACACACACACGCGCGCACACACACACACCAAGCAGTTTCTATCCATCTTCCAAGCTCCTTTCTTTATTAAATTATAATACATTTTATTGAATATACTGTATTGTACTGTGTGAGAATATTCACATGAAATCCAATATTAAAAGATGTTATGTTATGAATAAAGGAAAAGAGCTGCTGAGATTTTATTACATAACTATAAATGTATAAACTTTTCTTTTTATTACACTTCCTGTTTGAATAAACAAATGTGAATAAAATTACAATAATACAGCAGCATCAGTGTATTTACAAGGTAATTTCAACCAATAAAAAGAAATTTATAATATTAGAAATTTCTAGTATAAGTATAGTATAGTAGTAAGATAATAATAATAATAATAATTATTATTATTATTATTATTATTATTACTAATAATATTATAATCATGGAGCAGTGGTGACCCGGTGGTAGGGTGCTGGAATACTGATCTGAAGGTTGGGGGTTCGAGCCCCACTATCACCGAGTTGTCACTGCTGTTCCCCAAGTGCAGCTAACTGGGTTATAAAAGGCCAGCCACGTCTCTCACTGTCTGTGGAGAGAGGCATGTAAAAGAACCATTGCTGACTTTCGTAAAGAGTAGGCTGCATTGCCGTCAGCATGTCTAGGATGTACTTTGCCCTTGCCCAGAGTCGGCTGAGATGGGTGCCAGCCTCTCTGTGACCCTAATTAGGATTAAGCGGTTCAGAAAATGAATGAATGATGAATAATCATCATCGTCATCATCATCATCATCATTATCATCTTTAGCAAGGAGGCTGGATCCAACAGCTCCCCAGACCATGCAGGGCCAACACACACACACAACCATTGACACTCACACTCACAACTAGGGGCAATTTGGAACAGCCAATTAGCCTAATGTGCCTGTCTTTGGATTGTAGGAGGAAGCCAGAGTACCTGAACGTAATACACGCGAGCGTGGGGAGAACGTGCAAACTCCACACAGAAACACCCGAGCCCAGGACTCGAACCCAGGACCTTCTTGCTGTGAGTTGGATGTGCTAACAACTACGCCACTGTACCACCACAATTCTTTTCTCAACAAGCCCTGTATATTTCAGCTATATTGCTACTTGGATCCTTACCAAACTATGGTTTGTGATAGATCTTATATAGATGTTGCACTTTTTTTGTAGTAATTTTTGTGAAAGCATTGTAATTGTAATTGCAAAATTGGTTAAAAAAAAAAACTCCTATTCCACAATGGTAAAGAACCCTTTAAAAAATTTCCAGATCTGACTTGTGACCCAGCTCACCACCAGAATCTATTGGACTGTAAATTGGGCCATACAAAAATTTTTTATTTTCTTCGTAATTTGCTATTTTGCTGATATCATGCTGAAATAAGTGTTTTCTGTTTCCGAACTTACTAAGTGTTACACACACATACACACACACACACACACACAAGTGCGCGCGCACACACATTCACACATACACACAGATGTAGAAAAATGGAAGATATAAGACCTCAATGAACCAATTCTTGTGTATGTAACTACTGGCCGGTAGATGGAATCTTTCCTTTTACCCTTAAAAGTCAAAAGGAAGAAGAATCACATGTAATACCGTTGGATATTTTGACAACCAGCATCTGATCATAAACTAAATTGATTAGGTTCACATCCATTTTCCTACCAAATGGAGCAATCCAAGGATAGAACAAAGCATGATGTTCATCGTGTGAAGAAATCACATGTTTAAGGATGTCGACATCTTTAGAAAGCCTGAATATGCTTTTGGTTCACCCCCACTTCCCACCCCTGCCGCTCAATTTTTCACCCAAGCCACAGTTTTTCCTTTTTGTTTTGTGTCAATTTCTGAGAGTCTAAGATTAATAATAAGTAAAGATACATTTGTGCAAGAAACTGTGAATGCAATTACACACAAGTGCAAGAACAGATAAGCATAGCTCATGAGGGATGGATATATGCATCGGGCGAGTCTGTCCGAGGTATGAAATGAAGTCTGGCGGCTGTCTGATGAAGTGTGACCGAAAAAGAAGACTTTGATTACAAAACTATATTTATTTCAATGGTTCAAAAAAATGTACTGAAGACAATGAGAGAAAAAAGACAGACTAAAAAAAAGGAGATGATGTTCAAAGAGGGGTTACAGGTTGATTTTATGTAGATGTACATATTGGTATCTCAGCCAACACTGGGCGAAGGTGGGGTACACCCTGAACAGCTCATCAGGTCATCGCAGGGTCGGCAGACACACACTCACACACACACACACACACACACACACACACACACACACACACACACACACACACAGAGCCATTTACACTTACACTCAGATTGAGGGGCAATCTGGAACAGCCAATCAGCCTAATGTGCATGTCTTTGGACTAAGAGAGGAAACCAACATACCTAAAGAAAACCCATGTAAGTGCCACCATGCCATCCATATGTATTCTTATTTCCTTCATCGCTCATTTGCCAAACCGCTTAATCCTATTAGGGTCGCAAGGAGGTTGAAGCCTATTTCAGCTGACACTGGCCGATGGCAGGGTAAACCCCGAACAGCTCACCCGACCATCACAGGGCCAACATACACACAACCAGTCACACTCAAATCCACACCTAGGGGCAATGTGGAACAGTCAATCAGCCTAATGTGCATATCTTTGGAATGTCTTTGGCCCTGTGATGGCCTGGCGAGCTGTTCAGGGTGTACCGTGCATTCGCCTACAGCCGGCTCCAGGCTCCACGCAACCCTAGTAGGATAAAGTGGTTCAGCAAATGAATGAATTTAATTTATTTTAATATTCAATTTTATCTATATTTATAAATACATCATCACTGGCTACAGAACCCACAATGCTGTTTCTTGTAGCTCCCTTAGCCCATCAGCTGCTCTTGTTTGACTGACGTCCTTCCTGTAATTTGTTCCGGACATCATGAGTCAAAGCGGACACAAAGAAAAGTTGCAGGAAGTTCTTTCTTTCCCTTTAGAGGGGCTTTCGACTTCGACTTTTCTATTTTCAACTACCTTTAAGTGGAAGGAACACTGAATCGAGAAAGCTTTCTGCAGGTTGTGAGAGCAAAACCGCTGACAGAAGGGACAAAGCCTCTTCCTACATCAGTCCCTTTATTTGACTGGCCTGCTTGAATGGATGTGCCAGAACTTTCAACAGCACGCTATTTCTGTGGGCGAGCCACGTACTGGGATTGTGCACACATAAAACAAGTTAATTCCTTCCTTAATTAAGTCGACTGTTTAAAAGTGAAAATGAGGTTTTGTTTTCCGTACATGCATATCAACATTTTGCACTGAGATACAGAGAGTGTGTGTGAGAGAGAGAGAGAGAGAGAGAGAGAGAGAGAGAGAGAGAGAGAGAGAGAGGGGCGCTGGCATGTTTCCTCAGCCGTATTGTTTCAGCTGTCTATAATGAGAAGCTTGCTGCTGTGTTGTGATGTAAATGAGGCCGGCCCCTCAGCCAACACCATCCTTAATTGTCTGCTTTGATCTGTGGCTAATTCTGCTAATTAGTGCCCCGATCTCAATGCTGAACATTTTTTGCTTTGCCTTCACTGACTGAAGAATCCCTCCTTAAAACCTCCCACACAAACCCAGTGGGTGGAATCAGCTAGTATCTCTCACTGGTCTATAGCAAACTAATACCAAAAATCCCATTAGCAAGTGATGTTTCTCAGGAAGTAAATTAATCAGTCCTTGTACTTCCATCATCATCCTTCTTCGAAAGTTAACCAATCAAACAGATTAGCCACTAATGTTACACCATTAGCCTATGATTCATTCATTTGTCTTCATCCTGCTCTGGGTGTTGGTGGATCGCTAGTGAAGCCTATACTGGGAACACTAGATATGAAGAAGGGAATACACCCTGCCTGGAACGCCTCGGTCTCACATAGCCGGAATTAGTTTAAGGTAGACGCCTTCCGGGGGTCAACCAGCATTATCCTTTATCAGAATCAGAATACTTTATTTATGCCGGAGGAAATTGTGTAAAGAAAAAGTACAAAAACTTTCTCAACCCACATATTAAGAGGGCAGCTACTTATAAACAATAAAAAATAATAAGTACAAGAAAAAAAGTTAAAGTAAGAAAAAAAAAAAGAGTTAAACTTCGGGAAGGACAGGAGCAACTGAAACAGGCTGCACGCAGGTTAATGCATGCGCACTGAACTGTAATTTTCCTGGGCACTTCCGTCGGAATAGATGAGAGCCAGGGAACTACCCTGAAAACCAGAAGGGTGTGGTTTCCATTCCCAGAAAGTTTGGTTATGTTAAAGGTTGCCGTGGGTCAAGCACCGGATCAATTTTTTTCTTAACCAGTTACCATGTCTACATTTGCATATTTCCTCTGAATATATCTGCCTCCAAAATCCAACAGAGTGGCCACGGAAGGCCCAGCCATGGTACCACGCACACACTCTTTCACACCTGAGAATAGCCAATCAACATAACATAATTTTTAGAAGGGTTGGTGGAAACCACAGAACTCAAAGTAACCTACACAGACACAGGAAGAAAAACTTCCTGACAGGAACCTGAACTCAGAATCTTAACCACAGAGCTGTGAAGTGGTAACACTATCCACTGCAACACTCTGACATATATATACATAGCCTTTTCAAATATACGTCTGATCAATGGCCATAAAGGAACTTACGAGAAGGAGATTTGTGAACGCCTATTAAGTACAGCATCGCCTACTAAAGAGCCAACGCTATCTGAGTTTACTACAAAAATACCTAAGCAGCTTATGACCTTATTACTCTTCTAGTAACCAGGATTAGACTTCTTTTTTATCCTTTAGATTTCATGTATCAAACAAGGCTAAGAAGTACTGCCGGCTTCACAAAAGTTTCTAAATCACTACTTTTCATTAGGTTCACATATCCGCATTAAAAAGCACCGATCACCGATAAACTAGAAGCAGTGTGTAAAGCTCTGTAGGTTGGGATGTCTCGGGGTGGTAGCGTCCCTCTCTGTGACATCCTCACAAAGTCTATAGGTCAAACAGTGGTCAAAGAGTGTATAGGTCATGTGACACACCGGCAGGATATAATAACAGACAAAGACACAAAGAGACAGAGGGACACTGAGTCTGGCCCCTGAGTGGAGCACCATTAAGTGGTCTGCCCATTACATGGGACATCCCACAATTACTAAACTTAATCACAGCACAGCTGATTTCCAAACCCCCTAAAGAGCTGAAAATGACAAATAATGAGTGAAAATATCTTCCAATAATGCAATCCTATTAGGGTCGAGAGGAGGCTGGAGCCCATCCCAGCCGACACTGAGCGAAGGCCAGGTACACTCTAAACAGCTCACCAGACCATCACAGGACAGACAAGCATTCACACTCACACCTAAGGGGAATTTTGAACATCCAGTTAGCCTAATCTGCATGTCTTTGGACTGTGGGAGGAAATCAGAGTCCCCTTGGGAAACCCATTCAAGCACAGGGCAAACAGAGAACAAATTCACTAATTCAACAAATTCATGGGCCCGAGCCCATGACTCGAACCCAGGACCTTCTTGCTATCAGACGGATGTGCTACTCACTACGCAGACACGCCACCCTCATTGTTTTGTTATCCTAATGAAGAAGCAAGCCTTATGTGTCTAAATTAGTGGATTTCTTTTGGATTGCTTTTTCTGAATAATCCTGGAAAGAAAAATTGAAAACATTTATTCATTCCCAGCTGACCCCACCCACCAATGCTGACTGACAGATGATTTTACTACAGAAACCTATATATTGTATTTACACCTCATGGGTATCTAACACGTCTACTCCGCTTTCACCAGGAACCTGACGCCGGCTTTTCTTTTGCCATTACCACACTTATGAATAAACTGAGTCACAACAAACACCTCCCTGTCTGTCACACAATGTAGCCATCCTCCTACTAAAATCTATACTACAAAAAAATCTATACTACATCTACACAGGTTTACCCATCACAGACCTTACACGCACACACACACCCACATGCTTTTTTAATCACCGTCCATCAGTGCCTGCATGCATAGACACCTGTGCGTGGTTGACAGGTTATTTTCAGGCTCGACAGGCAGCAATTTTCTCTGCCAGCATGCTCAAGACAAGAAACATGTGTTTTTCAACTACCTGAGATTCAACTCAGTTAGAGAGCTACAACTACAAGATTCTAAGAGAAAGAGAGCGATAGAGAGAGAAATTCTGTTAGTAATATTCGCTGTCAACACTAGTCAGACCTGAAATCTGCAGCAGGCAGGAATACCAGCAGAAACAAACATAAAGCACTTTTTTCTGCCAGGGATCCTAATCTGCTGTGGAGACAGAGGAAACATTGTGCTTCCAAAGCAGCCAGGTCTAAAAGCATGTACCTCACTCTTCCTTTCCTTCAGACCACTTAGCCGTTAGTTCCAGAAGGCAATTTGACTCACTTCTGTTTTCACATCAACAGGATTTTAGGACGAAATTGAAAAGGTCTTGCACGAGAGCTTGATTAATGGTAGATTTTCCCAACAGTAAATTTAAATGGTCTGGTGAGACTCCAAAGGTTCTGATTTTTTCATTCATCTATTAGCATGCTTTTAGAAGGTGGGAAGAAACCCAAAACCCCACTAAGACTTTAGAACATGATATATTCCAAACTCACTTTTCTAAAATCACAGAAATTGTACTAAGGACACAAGCGATGAACTCAAAAGCTGACTCTTGCTCATGTTCTTAAAGTTCTACTTCCCTGAAGACTTTGGCTCAACCCTAGACAGGCCCACCTGACCATCCACTCATTGGCCTAAGCAGTCTTTGACCAGCTAAAAGAGGTGTGTGAGATGTTAGCTGAAGATAAAACCTGCAGGAAGGTGGATCACCTGGAACATGTTTGGTGACCACTGGTCTATAGGCTTATCTTGTAATCCTAAGGATTGCCTAGTGGTCTGTAGGCCTATTTTGGTGGTCTATAGTCTAGTGCTAAGGTTCTACATAGAAGGATGATACCTGTGAATAATGGCTGGCACTAGGGTGGCCATTCCTGGCTGTTGCAAATATGGGCAGAGGAAATGAAGACATGGAAGCAGGTTGAAAAAGAAAATGCAGTTAAATTGACCTAGTGCTGGACCCATGGCAAATTATTTACATGACTTAACCTTCTGGAAATGAAAACGACTCCTTTCCAGTTCCCGAGGTAGCTCCCTGGCTCTGAAGTATTCTGACAGAAATGCCTGAAACACTCACTCATCACTCTCACTCATTTGCTAAACCGTTTAATTCTACTACAGTCACAAAGAGGCTGATGCCTATTTCAGCCAACACCGGGCAAAGGCGTGTGTGCATGTCTTTGGACTGTATGAGGAAACCGGAGTACCCGGAGAAAACCCACTCAAGCACAGGGAGAACATGCAAACTACACACAGAAATGCCCGAGCCCGGGAATCCAACCCAGGAACTTCTTGCTGTGAGGCAGTTGTGCTGACCATTATGCCATCATGCCACCTTATGGAATAATGTCAGTTGACCCCTGAAAGGCAAAAAAAAATCATCTACTGTCATCTAGCTATCTATGGATTTATCTAGGTATCTCCAGGCATACATAGTGATCTACTATAGCCTTGCACAGTGTTTCATGGTCTGGAGCTCTGTTAATGTTTTAAAGGTTTGTCTAGTGTTCTCCAGGCTTATGTACTATTTTATAGGCTAACCATGTGATATTTAGGTATACCTAGTTGTTTATAGGCTTATCTTTTGGTCTGTTGCAGAGATTCCCAACCCTGATCCTAGAGGACCCCTGCCTTGCACATTTTAGTGTTTTTCTTGTTCCAAACACACCTAATTTAACTACTGTAATTAGCTAAGTAAGAGCTCTTCATGACTTGAAGTGGGTGTGATAAAGCAGGAAAAGCACTAATATATGCAGGACAGAGGGTTCTCCAGGTCTAGGGTTGGGAACATGTGGTATATAGGAATACCAAATGAAGGATACTTAGGTAGTTAGTATTATCTGGTGGTCTAAATAAATATCTAGTGATCTCTAGCAATGGTCTATAGGCTTGCCTAGTGGTCTGAAGGCTTTTAATGTTAGGCTTATCTAGTGTACTTTAAGGCAAATTTATACTTCTACATCAAATCTGCATCATAGGGTATGGTGTAGCATTGTATACAGTATCCTGATGTGCATGTTAATATACTGTATTAATTATAAACATATATTAGGCTGTAGATCATTATAACGGCCGATTTAATCCTCTGTATTTAAAAATATGGGCGTTATTTTTGGCCGTATACTGAACTTCAAGACACTCATACTGCTGAATACGGATTAGTTAAACTACTTCAAAAAATGCTTTCCATGAGAATTCAGTTGGTTTATAAACTTTTTCAAAATGCTCAAAGAAACATTTTGGCCATCTTCCGTTTATTTTCCGACAGTGAAGCACAGAGCTCGCAGCAAATTCGGGTGTGCTTCATGTGACAGCGCCTCCTAGTGGAGGTGCACAACGTATATCTCACTAACTCACTCATTTGCTGAGCCACTTAATCCTACAAGGATTACGGGAAGACCGGTGCCTACACTGGGCAAAGGCGGGTTACACCCTAAAGAGCTCGCCAGACCATCACAGGGCAAACACACACATAATGTGCATGTCTTTCGACTGTGGGAGGAAACCCACACTAGCATGGGGAGAACATGCAAAATCCACACAGAAATGCCCGAGTCTGGGAATCGAACCCAGGACCTTCTTGCTGTGAGGCAGACATACTAACCACTATGACACCATGCCACCCACACCTTACATGCAAGTATAAATAGTTTACCTTGTGTTAGTGTCGATGCTGCACATTCTATGTGGTAAAAATCGACCTTGAAGAATGATGCACACTGGATATGACACAAAATTGTTTGATGTGAATATTTCAAATATTTTAGCATTTTTTAAAGAATTTTTTAATTCTATTTCATGCGGGTTTGACACTGATTTCGAGCTATATGGTTGATCGTTTGGTAGTAATGAAGACAAAATTCTACGCAGGCTCTCAGTTTTGGGTATGCTCACTGTTGGAATGTTAAGAAGAACAAAAAAAGTTTCATAATCTCATTCAAGAGCTAAAGTTGAGATACAGTACGTTAAGCAACAAGAAATAAAGCAGGGCTCACAGTATTGTGTTTGTTGATTGGTAATGTACAACTGCTGAGCTCTTGGATGTACAGTGCCAGTAGCGCATCGCAGAGACTTGCTGCTACATTCGAGGCTGTATTGCTGGCTAGTTCTCCTTGTTGTTTTACTGTATGACATCAAACGGAGTGAAATCCTCATTTGATTGGTCAGGTATTTATATTATTTTATGTGAAAATTAGTTGTGCATTGGCGGTTAGGTTTATCTAGTGCTCAACATTCATACCCAGTGATGTGTAGGCTTACTTAGTAGTCAGTGAGTCTTGTTTTTATTAGGCTTACCTAGCGGCCTTTTTTATCCTATTAGTGTAATCAAATGGTCCATGAAGTACATATTTTCTTACTAAGGTTTTAACTTTCATAAGGTGATACAAATCTAAAGAACCAAAAATACCCTAATGAGCTGAAAACAAATAACAATAAGCGGCATAGTGCCATAGCGGTTAGCACATCCGCCTCACAGTAAGAAGGTCCTGAGTTTGCATCCCAGGCTCGGGAAGGGTGTTTCTGTGTGGAGTTTACATGTTTTCCCAGTGCGTGCGGGGGTTTTCCTCCAGGTACTCATGTTTCCTCCCGTAGTCCAAAAACATGCACATAACGCTAATTGGCTGTTCCAAATTGCCCCTAGGTGTAAGTGTGAATGGTTGTGTGTGTTGCACTACAATGGACTGGCAAGCTGTCTGGGGTGTACCCCACCTTCGCCCAGAGTGGGCTGAGATAGGCACTGGCCTCCCCTTGGCTCTAGTTGGATTAAGCAAATGAATGAATGAATAAAAATAATAATAATGATGATTACTTTATGTTCCATAAGCTTAGCTAAAGAGCACTAGGGTTACATAGGCCAATTACCATTTACCCATGATCTAATTATCTAAAACGTTTTTTGATGTGTTTTTTGGACTTTCCCACTGGTTATTAGACAAAACTGTTTGTAGATTTGGGAGGCATGGTAGTTTTTAGGTTAGTGTGTGCACCTCACAGAAAAAAGGTCATGGGTTCGAGCCCGTGGTCAGTAAGAGTGTTTCAATGTGGAGTTTGCATGTTCTTCCCAAGTTTACATGGGTTTACTCCTGGTACTCAGGTTTCCTTCCACAGTTCAAAGACTAATTGGCATTAGATTAATTCCCTATTCTAGTTTGCCCCTAGGTGTGAGTGTGAATGTAAATGGTTGTGTGTCTGTGTTGCCCTGCAGTGGATTGGCGAGCTGTTCAGAAAGCACCCTGCCTTTGCTTGAAGTGAGCTGGGATAGGGTCCAGGTTCCTGGTAACCTTAAAAAGGAAAAGCAGTTCGGATAATGAATGAATGAATGGTGTAGATGTTCACATATACTCATGTATAATCACCATTTACACTCACAAGCTTTAATATATTGGGATCCTATTAAAAGTGGTCTCTTAATTTTTTCCATACCTGTATAACCAAATATAGAACCAGATTCCCATAATATCCCAATGCATGAAGGAATCTTCTCTTGTCTAGTTTTTCCTTTCCAGTGACACCTGTGTTGTTTGATCGGATGCTTAAAATACAATGCAGACTTTGACTAATTCACAGAGCAGACCAAAGAGACTTTTTTGTGGGATCAATACTAATTGCCTATAATAGATCACAAAAGTGTAGCTTGCGGCTACGCTCAGCTCACTGGTTAAAAAAAATGATGCCCAGATTTGATCAAACTAAATCCAATATGCCTCCAGGCCATCTCTTTTATGTGACATTATGATGATATCACGGTGATGCTTCTGCCTTTTTAAGAAAACTATCAAATATAGGAGTTTTACCCTACTTCCCTCCTGCTTTGAACATTTCTAATTTGAGAAAAAGTTCAGAATCTCACCAGTTTACACCAGTATAAACCAAACAGATATATATATATATATATATATATATATATATATATATATATATATATACAGTCTCTATACCCAGATACATGGTATGAGGATAGGAAGGGAAAAAAAAAGAAACAACACCCCGCGCGCCAGTG
>JBCNYH010000012.1:18504531-18515131 GCA_039654325.1 Tandanus tandanus | reverse complement strand
ACCTCTCTCATCTTTTAAGTGGGAGAACTTGCACAATTGGTGGCTGACTAAATACTTTTTTGCCCCACTGTGTGTGTGTGTATATATATATATATATATATAAACAGCTACAGTGGACACTCAGAGCTAGCTAGGCAACTCAGCTAAAAATAATAAAAGCAATACTAGCGGGGTGGTGGGCAATATATAAATACATCAATATAAGGTTTCTTTTTAGGCATCCATATGAGATTATTTGATACCACACATCTTAAAATGGATTATTTGTAGAATTAATTGCTGAACGCCAATAGTTTCTATAAGGTTTTTAAGGCAAAAAATAAATAAAATAAAACGTGCAAGAGTTTTCATTACATGAATTTTTGTTAATATATTTAGAGTAAATCTATAGACAAGTAATTTTGTATTTAAAAAATAATAATATTAAAATAAAATAAAATAAACACATATTTGACATGGGCGACACGGTGGCGTAGTGGTTAGCAAGTCCACCTCACAGCATGAAGGTCCTGGGTTTGAGTCCCGGGTTCCTCAGAGGGGTTTCCTGTGAGGTTTGCATGTTCCCACAATGCTTGCATGGGTTTCCTCCGGGTACTCTGTTTTCCTCCCATAGTCCAAAGACATGAACATTAGGCTACATGGTTGTGTGCGTGTTGCCCTGTGATGGTCTGGCGAGCTGTTCAGGGTGTACCCTGCCGTTGGCCAGTGTCGGCTGAGAGAGGTTCCAGACTCCCTGCGACCCTATTTGCAGAATTAGGTGGTGTGGCAAATGAAATAGTAATATTTGACAGATAAAAAGTCTCTCACGTGGATATCTACAGTTTGTATTCAACAGAAGATAAAAAGGAAAGTTCTTAGTTCACATCTTTCATCAGTGCTTGAAAGACTTCAAACGTTATTAGTGCTTTTTAATATGTTTTGAGTATAAATGCTGTATTTTAGAATTATAGGCTTACAACTAATCTTCATAAAGTTTATTTTGGCAAATAAGAAGGATATTAAACAAAAACAGTAAGAGGAAAAAAAGGATAAAGAACGCAGATATTGATTTGAGGGTTAGTGGACAGCCAGTCACAGCCTCGAACATTAAATATTAACACTGCGTCTATTTTTTACCGTGTTCGGTGATACACGCATAACTGGGTTCAGCAAGACAAAATAAGAGAAGAGGGAAAAAAAGGAACACAAGAAGGTTCAGCAGAGGGGAACAAGTTCAGAGAGACGGGACAGGATTAGCAATGAAGAACAAAAAAAGAATTCATATTCATGAAGGCTTCACATTTGCCTGAACACACACAGAGCACATGCACACAGATGAGACGTGTGTTTTAAACCTTTTCAGATAAAGTTTAAGGTAAATTCTAGACTGCTTTTTCACTGTGACCTGCTAGAAATAAATTTCAGCATAAATCCGATTAGTATATACATCAAGGAAATTATGCAATCTGATTGGTTTGCTGTCTCATGATAATGGAAAAGATCCACATCCCACACTTAGGATATTGATTAAATCAAAACAAACACTCATGTTTTATTAAATTGTCAATGATTTTAGAAATTATAAAATTCTAGAAATGTAAAAAAATAAACAAATAGCATCCTAAAAAATGTGGAAAGGTTATAAAAAAAAATAATAATAATAAAATCACCTTTTAAAACTTTGAATGCATTTTAAAAGGTACCATAATGGAGCCTATGTGAACACTCATTCGATTAAAATGTAAATATAAACAATAAAATTTAGTTGTTGAGAGGCTGGCGCCCATCTCAGCCAGTACTGGGCGAAGGCAAGGTACACCCTGGACAGCTCGTCAGAACATCAAAGGGACAAAATACATACACCCATTCACACTCACACCTAGTAGAAATTTGGAACAGCCAATTAGCCCAGTGTGCATGTCTTTGGACTGTGGGAAGAAACCCGATTAGCCAGAGGAAACCCACACAAGCACGGGGAGAACATGCAAACACCTGACAGAAATGCCTGATCCCTGGACTCCAACCCAGGACCTTCTTGCTGTGAAGCCACCATGCCACCCTACTATCCACCTCACTTTAAGCAAATAACTATTATTTAAATTTTACGAGATATATAATATACAAAGTTATAAGATGAACAAATATAAAGTGAAAAAATAATTAAACAAAGGAAAAAACTAAAGAAAATAAAGAACATATATAGTTAGAAGAGGAGCGGTCCTAAAATTGAACCTTGTGGCACTCCATTATTACCATGGACAAATAATTTCCCAAAGCAACAGAAAAAAACTGCTGTTCTTAATAAATAAAAAAGTTAATGCATGCTAAAACAGTTTCAGAAAGACCTTTACAGAGACAGTGTTTGAAAATCTGCTGATCAACTGTGGCAAATGTTGCACTGAGATCAAGTGCAGCGTTAAAAAATGGGGGGGGGGGGGGGGGCTGGGTTATGTGTCACTCTAGAAGGTTTAAGCGGTTCCTCTCAGTATCAATGCATCTGACATGAAAATCACTCACAAGGATGCAAGCCTTAAAGTAAAATAAACAGGAAGGACAGAGGGAGGGAAGATTTTATTTTCCTTTGAGGTCTAGGCAAACGACAAAACCCGACATTCACTCTATCACAGGCAGAATGACAGTTGATGTGGTGAAATTTACGTGGAAGGTCAGCAGATTTACGGTGCCACGTTGGCCCACACAATCACAAATAAAAATCAGACTCAAACACGAGCCGAGCAATGAGTTAACAAGAGACAGGGAGAAAATTGGAAAATGTCAGACAAGGTGGAGCAGCAGAATGAATTTACCCGTGTGTGTGTTTGTTTGTGTGTGTGTGTGTGTGTGTGTGTGTGTGTGTGTGTGTGTGTGTGTGAGAGAGATAAGTAGTTGGAAAAGGAGGGACATATTTTTTTCAATGTCTAGTTCTAATGCAGCAAAAAAACATGAGACAGAATGAGGAGAAAGAAACGGAGTGACGGATTGACAGCTTGTGACACAAGTACACAAAAGAGTGATGGAAAAAAAGGGGTCAAAGAATGAGAAAGTGAGACAGATGTAGTGTGTGTGTGTGTGAGAGACAGAGAGAAAGAGAGAGAGAAATGGAGGCACGGTTGGTGTCAGGGACTGCATGTCCTGTGCCAGGCTGGAATAAAGTGTCCGTGTCGAAGGCCCAAGCTTCCCCAGGGCTGTGCTGATTAATTGAGCTGTCCGAGCCCTCTGATGGCGACTCCTTTACGTAGAGCTCCTGGGAAACTCACCCGGCTTCCATCAGAAAAGAAAGAAAAAATCGCTTTCCCGTGCTAAAATTAGAGACTTTCGTTTTCTCACTATGTTCTTACATCAGCATGTGCTTCACCTTGCTAGAGGGGTTTAATGATCATCATGAGTAAGAGACAAAGAGAAAGAGAGAGAGAGAGAGAGACAACAGGACAGACAAACACCTGGGCGGGTCCATGTCTGTGTTCCGCAGTACCTATGTTCCCCAGTACCTGTGTTCCGCAGTACCTATGCTCCCTATTCCTATGTTCCCCAGTCCCTATGCTCCCCAGTACCTATGTTCCCAAGTAGTGTGTGTTCAGTAGCAGATGTAGATAATGTTGCCTTAGCTTCCACCACCACAGTGACAATTAAGGGAGGAAGGGAGCTATGAAAATGGACTCTGTCCGTCAATCTTTGCGTGTGTTCATTCTTTAGGGACAGTGTTAGGAATGCGATAACCCTAATCCTAACCTTAACCCATTAACATTGAAAATGTGAAATTATGAACATTCCATAAATTGTTACTTTGAAGATCCATTAATTTAATAAGGTACTGGGGAATATAGGGTCTGGGGGACATATGGACTGGGGAACATAGGGACTGGGGAACATGGGGCTGATTCCCACCTGGACGACTTAGACCCATCCCCTCCTGTCTCCGTCACTCACAGGCTGTGTGCAGCGGCTGAAGATGAAGTACTGCTGTCTCAGGTAAATAGCCACCAAAGGCCAGAAATGCTGCAGTGTTGACTCTGGGCAAAGCTCGGCTATTTTATTATGCCTGACCTAACTTTAGAGTCTGTAGCCTTTTCATTTCTGTCATGTGGAATGAAGTGAAGTGGGTGAGAATACAAAAATGAGTCAGGGTGGATGAAGATGGTCCTAGTTTATGAAAATAGAGGATATGCTCACTTCACATTTCTTCAGCTCTCATTCTAACCTCGTCCTCTGTAACATTTCATATGCACTGTGAGTCATTATAAATCTCAGCCCAAGACAACTGTTCCATTCCAAAGTGATATAAAATAACTGCTTGGAGAAGATTAATACATGTAACTAGAGGGGCACTTACAAAGTGCAAGGTATGTCCGACAAGTACATGGATTGTTATAACTTGGCATAGTTATAATGAAATGTCTCCCCCAAGTGGGCATTTAATGAACACTTTGCAGCATACTGAAGAGAAAATGCATTTTTCGGGATTTTGTTTAAACATGATTTTACCTTCAAATTTTAGTGGTTTGTTAGTTGTACTACACCATACATAAAAAAATAATAATCCAAATCCATGCACAACTTTTGAGTTATTGTGCACACAAACTTACAGAAAAAACTAATAAACCAACACAGGT
Source organism: Tandanus tandanus (assembly GCA_039654325.1). Classification (NCBI taxonomy): domain Eukaryota; kingdom Metazoa; phylum Chordata; class Actinopteri; order Siluriformes; family Plotosidae; genus Tandanus; species Tandanus tandanus. The sequence continues at coordinate 18,510,542 of JBCNYH010000012.1, read as the reverse complement.
AAAAACATGACTTCCTGGTAAAGGTAATTAGTGTTTACTACATCGGAATAGTGCAATCTGATTGATGCACTATCTGGGAATGAAAAAACATTATCCTGACTGAATATTGCTTGAATCAAATGATGGACACTCACAGTTTGTTATGGGCACTTGAAAAAGGCCATGAAACCATGAAAAAAATAGCCATTCTATAGCACATCGTAACCCCTCAGCCAGGATGCCTCAAGGGCACGGAGGACAAAAGCCATCCCCCCATACGAACAGATTGGGACAAGAAACATTTTATTAGCCACCCTACACACAGGGTTAGGTCATAAGGTGTGCCTATGCAAAGGTTCAAGAAAGCTATCATGCTTATGAGCCGAGCAATGGCCCAGACAAACTTTATATGTTCAAGGTCACTGTGCCAAGGTCAAAGGTCACATATGCAGATTAGCTATCCCATGCACAGGTTCAGGTCATAGGGAGTGCCTATGCAAAGTTTCAGAAAGCTGGCCTGTGCATGAGCTGAGCAATGGCCGGGAAAAAGTTATTGTCACGCCACCTGCCCTCCAGCCAACCATGTAAAAAAAACATGAGAATCTTATTTTAGTTTATTTACTTACGTTTCTGTGTAGTTTATGCTAAAACTCTGAGCAGGTTTATAAAGACGCCGATAGCAACACAGTGCTTGGCTCTGCTCGGAGCATGCGGAGGTCATCTGACCCGCCTCTGTCATGGGTAGAACACATAAGAATTAACTATTAAAATCTTCATTTAATTTGCTTTATGTTTCTGTGAAGTATATACTAAATCAAAAAATGCTGAATCCTCCTCAAACCTTTTGAACAATTAATTTATTAAATCATTAATTCATTCATTTATTTGCCAAACTGCTTTATTCCACTAGGGTTGAGTCCAGACTGGTGCCTATCTCAGCTGACTCTGGGTGAAAACAGGGTATACCGTGAACAGTTCACCAGTCCATCGCAGGGCCAACACACACAACCATTCACACTCACACCTATGAGCAATTTAAAACAACCATAAGCCTAACATGCATGTCTTTGGACTGTGGGAGGAAACTAGAGTACATGGAGGAAACCCGCACAAGCACAGGAAGAACATCGTCTCACAGAAACATCCAAACCTAACCCAAGAATCGAGTCTTCTTGCTGTCAGGCAGACATGCTAACCACTATGCCACCGTGCCAGGTGAATAATAGCTATTTATAATACATTTAAATCCCTCAAGACCTCATAAAGTGAAAGTTCTACCTTTTAAGTCTAAGCAGAACATTTTGCCTACATAGAATGTTACAGTCATGTTTCCTGTTTCCCTGTGTGCTAACCAAGTATAAGTGTTTTGGATCATGATAAGTCACTTCTCAAGGACTTTTCCCCCCTTGTACTCTTTCTCTCGCTCCCGCTCTCTCTTTTTTGTACTAAGCAGTGGTATTTTTGTCCTGCTACAAGGTGACTGCTTGTTCCTGCTTATTCAGCCTCCGTGTAGCTCAGTCTTTGTGTTTTCTGGTGTTCTTTTCATATTTTCGTGGTGTTTTTTTAGTGCATCTAACCTTCCTTTTTCTCCATACTGTCACCTTTCAACTGTCCTCTCACACAAAGTCGCTCGTTTGTATAGTAAAGGAGCGCTTGCATTAAATTCAGCACAAGGCACAGGAAAAAGTTCTTTCAGGCTTTGACAGTTCAAACTTGACTGCAAATGCTTACACACACGGAGGACACACAAACACACAAACACACACACACACACACACACACACACACACACAAAACACAGCTTATTAAAGCAATGCCTCCATGTCAACTGCGCATTCAGCCATTTGACTGGACTTCATGCTGCGGTCGCCACGGAGCAGTCAATATCACTGAAAGCAGCGCTGTAATTAGACGCAAATGCATATTAGTGATAGATACTTAAGAAATGAATTATACAAAGAATTTGCAATAAACGAAGAAATAATCCTTTTTGCGTGACTCAGAAGAAAGGCAAGTAAAAAGAAATCAACATAAAATACTTCAGAAGAAGAGGACGAGTTTCTCTTGCATTTCCTCTCCTTATTCTAGCCTCTTATTACTCTTTTATTTGCTAACTCTAGTCTTCAGGACCTCAGAAGTATTAAAAAAAAAAAAAAAGTTAAGTAAAACAACTGATTCGGTTGTCACCGACTTCAGAGAAGAGAGCAAAGAGACAATTAACAAACGTTATAATTCAGAACGTCGTGCTAATGAGCGTGTCTTAGTGAGGATTAAGCCGATGGCCATTGTTGCCGTATTTCCTCTCTATTGTAGCACACACAAAGCGAGGGATAAAAGGAGATGGAGGAGGAGGAACAAAACAAGAAGAGCTGCAGAATACCGTGTTGGATGAGTGACACTGTCAATCACAATCTCTCTTCACTCATGCTAGACAAATCCTCAGCATGCCATTCGGCGAGCGCTACGGCGTTGTTTTTAATTGTAGCCTGACAAAAGCTGTCTCGAATTCACAGCTGAGGCACAAAAGCAGCTCTCAGACTTCATCTTCATGGATGTTTGAGCAGCTCTTTGGTAAGATGAGTCACAGGCCAATGTGCTCAGAATGACTGTATGGTGCAGCGCCACGAACAATAGCCTACGAGAATTTAACATTGACTGGTATCGCGCTGTTTGTTGGCTTTGTGCCTGTCAGTCTTTACCTCCTCCCAGTCAACACTGCCGACTGCATTATTATCCAACATATCTGTTTATTTCCAGTTACAGCAGTATGTTGATTTTGTAGAAAACATGCATCGCTACCAAGCTAGCGTCAAGAAGAAATTAACTTCCAATAAATGTCACTGGTAGTAGCTCAGGCTTTGGGACAAACTGGAATACTATCTTGTCCAACCAAAGACACCCCCAAGCAAATCCAAGTTCATTCTAGTCACTAGATTGCTGATTCTCATACTGTTGGGCATGCTGCTGGCAGCCATATTGGAAGTCCTCATGACAGGGATCACAAAGTAATGGGTCATCATGTTCGTTGTTGTCATGATGCTGGCCATTGGGTTGTTGGTCATCATGATGGTAGTTGTCACATTGCTGATCATCATTCTGGTAGTCACTATAGTGGTGGCCATGCATTGCTGGTCATCATGTTCATAATCGTCATGTTACTGATCATCATTTATCATTTTGTTAGCTATCATGTTGATAGGAGTAATGTTAGCCATCATCATATTGATAGTCATCATGTTGCTAATCATTATGTTATAAGTCATAATGTGGCTGATCACCATACTGGTGGTCACCATATTAATAGATATAAGATTGTTGGTCATTATTTTAATTGTCATCATGGCATTGGTTGTCATGGTTAGTCACAGGATGGTTCATCATGCTATGAGTTATCATGCTGGCGATCATCAATTTGGTGGTGGCCATGTTGGTGGATGTAAAGATTATATTATGGCTCCGGGTCGGTAATGTAGTGTTTAGGGTGCTGGGCTCATGATTGTGAGGTTGTGGGTTCAAATCCCCATTAGACACCCACCGTGCTAAGTCCTCTGGGCAAGGTCTTAACCACAAGTGTGCATCTGTCCACCCACCAGTATTAATGGATACCAGTAAAAACACTGGGAAGGTAACCTGCCACAGACTAGCATCGCATCCAGGAGGAGTTGAACTTCTATTCGCTTCACGCTACAGAAACCAAGATAAGCTTCGGCCTGATGAGCCACTAGGCTCGGGTGTAAAAATCCCAACAGACTTCACCTCATCATGATTGGTAGTCATCAATTAACTGGTAGCCAGGTTGTGCGTAATCATAGCACATGCTGACCATGTTTTCAGTCATCATGTTGTTGCTGGTCATCATGTTGCTAGTGGTAATGTTGTTGGTCAGAATATTGCTAGTCATCATGAAACTGGTTGTCAGGTTGTGCATAGTCACGCTGCGGGTCATCCAGTTGCTGACCGTCATGGTGACAGTAATCATGTTACGGATATTTATGCTGCTGCTCACCATGTTGCTTCCTGCAATGTTGTTGGTCATCATGGTGGTAATCATCATGACACTGGTTTCCATGGTTGGTCACGTTGTAGTTCATTATGCTGTTTGCCATCAACTTGCTGATCATCATGTTGCTGGTTATCATGTTGCTGATCATCATTGTGGTACTTGTCATGTTGCTAGAAATAATTTTGGTCACCATGTTGGTACTCACCATGAAACTGATTGCCAGGTTGAGCGTAAACACTTTATGGATATTTATGTTGCTAACCATGTTTTCAATTATTATGTTGCTAATGACTGGTTGCCATGTTACTAGTGGTACTAGTCGACTCTGAGCCCTTGGAATCATTTATACTCCATTATTACATCAGCCCTGCTTGCTAGCAGTCACTCAGGAGGTTGGATCAGATTAGATTTTCTGTTTTTTTATTGCTTATGGCTGGTGTGATAGCGAGTCTGCTAATGAAACTCGGACAGTTAAGCAAACGAGGCAGCTTGCCAATAAACTCTTAAACGTGTAAAAGTTTGTGTATACATAACAGTTGTATGACTGTTGTATGCAAAAATGTATACATAAGTTCATGCTTAAGTCAGAATGCTAATTTCATGATGCTAAACTTTTTATTTATTTATTTGTTTGTTTGTTCATTTCTATTATGATCTTGGCTATTTTTATGACTGGGGCTTCCGAAGCGCTGTACATGGCGGTTCTGTTTTTATTGAATCCCTTGGGCAAAGCTTTGAGATAAAGTAAAATCGGATCAGCAGCAGTATAACTTGATGGGAACTGTTTACTGCTACTGGTCTGTGATCATGTGCTGTATATGAATATAGCACAAGTGTGGAATGTGAACGAGCAACAGATCTCATACACACACACACACACACACACACACACACACACACACACACACAACATAGCGCAGCGCAGCAGGTGCACATAACAGCATATGAGAAAAGAGAAAAAGCTCACTCTCACGCACCCACACATACAGCAGAGGGTGGGGAAAAGCATCCTAGTTTCCCCATTAAGACATTTCACACTTAACGCCAGCTAAAACTGTAACACTATGACACGTAGCGTCTCCTGATGAATAGCCATGTAATGAAACCACCACAGATGAGGCAAAGATAAAAAGAGAAGAAGGAAATTGTGCTGTAAAAGTAAGGATGCTATCTATTTCTTGATCACTTTTGGAGAAACCTAAAAATATGAAAACTGTGAAGGAAAGCTCATATTATGGACAGAAATGCTAATCAATCAATCAATCAAAAAAAATCTTAACATAAAATACATTTACAATTAGAATAATAATCCCAACTATTCATAATATACTGATTATTTAAAAATATATATATTTTAATAAAGTATATTATCATTAGTAGTAGTTGTAGTAGTAGTATTAGTAGTAGTAGTAGTTGAATTAGTATTGTTGAAGGAAATTAATCCAAAGTTAATAAAAGCTTGCATGCATAGTTTACATCTGTTTCTATTACATCATGCTGTTTCATGAATCTTTTTTCTTGTTGGGAATAAAAATACGATCACTAACTCTGCCCACAGGGGGCACCACTGTAATGCGAAAAGTCACGATTAGTGATGTGATCACTCCGTTTCCCTCTGTAATATGGAACTCATTTGCATATGAATACATGGCACAGTATTTTTTCTTTCATATGTACGAGCACATGATTGTTTGTAGCATGTAAAGGAAGCACGTCTGATTTGTACTTGTGCCTATTTATTTATTTTTTTTCCAGAAGTTCACTAGTTTATATCTGATGTGTTATGTGTATTTGTTATCTGTATACTGTTATTATTGCCATTAAGTTGCCTTAAATGAACTGAAGAATTCATATCCTATTCTCGGGATTTTGCACCCTGGCTGGAGTGAAACAGCAGCCTTTTCAAACAGGCTAATGCAACCTATCAAATGGATTTTAGCAGATTGCAACTTCAAAACTTTGAGTAAAAAACAACTGATTCACTTTAAGAAAATATAAAAATAAATAAATAATTATATATTCATATATA
>JBCNYH010000012.1:18468683-18479741 GCA_039654325.1 Tandanus tandanus | reverse complement strand
ACTGTCGCCGCGGGCTTGCTCATTAGGGATGTGTAGGGGGTTGTAGAAAAATTTTTAGATTCCTCCTTAAATTAATTAAACTATGTAAAGCTGTTTTGTGTCAATTGTAAAAAGCGCTATACAAATAAAACTGAACACTTGAAAAAAAACTTGAATTGAATTGAATTGTTGCACTGGCGAGCTGTTCAGGGTGTGCCTCACCTTTGCCCAGAATTAGCTGAGATAGGCTCCAGCCTCCCTGCTACCCTTATTGGATTAAGTGGTTCCTCAAAAGGATGTATGGATGGTGTTTGTGTCATCGGTACAATATGAGATATCCCACCATTGTCAAGTCCATGTCAATGCCAAGACCACGACTAGCTCAGAACCGAGTCTTAATGGAATCAAGGCCAAGTCGAGACTAAATTAAAGTGAGAACTTAAAGCAGTGTGTAAAGCACTGTGAGTGGGAAGTCCCAGGACAGTAGCACCCCTTTCTGTGACATCATCACAGAATCAGTAGTTGATAAGTTTGTAGGACACACTGGTAGGACATTGTGATGGACAAAGAGACAGAGGCACGTGGAGTATGGTTCCCGGTGGAGCACTGCTAAGTGGACTGCCTACTACAGGGGACATCCCCCACTGACTCCAGATTGAGATAGAAATCCATTAATCAGGCTCCGAGTGGCGCAGGTTCAAATCCAGGTTGAGCCGCAGCCATCTGCATCTCCCTGTCACTCACAGCATTCAACTGCCAAACATGGGCATCTGTGAGCTCATTCGTTCAAAAGGACGGATAGCACTTTCCCTACAAGCATGCTGGGCCGCTCCTGTGTGCGCATGTGCTGCAGTTCATAATGATGAAGGTGGCCGCATTGCATGTGCATGCTGACATCTCTTACTGGTATGTGATAGTTAGGCAATACTTGACAGGAAGCAACAAAACCAGAAAAAAAAACAGATTGAAAACCTATTTTGGTTTAGGCCACAGCTGCTTCACTCACTCATTTGCCAAATCTTTTAATGCTAGTAGGAGCCAATCTCAGTTGACTCTGGGCAAAGATAGGTTACACCCTGAAGAGCTCGCCAGACTATCGCAGGGCCAACACACACACAACCATCCACACTCACATCCACACCTTGAACAGCCAATTATCCTAATGTGCATGTCTTTGGATTGTGGGAAGAAAGCAGAGTACCTGGAGGAAACCCATGCAAGCATACACCCATGCAAACTCCACACAGAAACACTCAAGGCCGGGACTTGAACACCGGACCTTCTTGCTGGGAGGTGGATGTGGTAACCACTATGCCACTGTGCTGACTCTTTGACCTTTTCATTTTTCAAAATGGAACCTAAAGTGAAAAATGAAAATATTTTTGTGAATAACTGAAAACTTTAAACAAACTCAGTCTCCTCAAGACTCCTGCAGCTTATTTAGCCTGTACATTGTGAACACAAAGCAAACTCCAGGTCCTCTTCACCTGCCACCATTGTATTTTAGCCATTTGGGCTTGTTACAGACAGATTGCAATACAGACACTGTTAAACCTGTTCGACTTCAGAGTAAGTACACTGTGAACAGGAAGGGGGCCAACGGCTCATCAGAGCTGAAGTGAATCAGAAACAGAATCAGAAAATTTTTTTCGTTTTCCATCTTGATGCGGTCTGAATTACTAAATTGAATGTCTGAATTATTAAATTTTGGATAGTGAAGAGTCCTCAAATTCCTGAAAGGGTTCTGCCTGGAACCTTTTCTGAAAGAGAAACATTCACTTGAACTTTCATAGCCTTTTTAAGGCTTCCGGAGAGGGACAACTGTAGAACATTTATGGTTTTAAAGGTTTCTTATTACCTTTCGTGTGAACTACATGGAAGGTACTGTGATGCGCCACTTTTTTGTTCTGCAAGAAATTGTGTGTTTGTCTGTCCGCAGTCCACGAGTGCGCACTCAGTCCTAGCAAGTTATTCATTCAGCTTAGCAAGCCACTGATTAGCTGAATCACATGTTTAGATAATTAGAAGTTCAACTTCGTCTTCAAGTTAGTTCAAAGTATATGTGTGTCTGAAGACTCGGAAGAGGTTTTAAATTTGAATTTCCCCACAAATGACGTAGTAACTAATGTCATGTATTAATGTCATTGTGATAACAGTGATAGTAATATGTTTGAAATTGAGATTGAGTTAGAGTGACTTTCACCTATTTTCAGAGATATAAACTTGTTAATATGCTACTTGACAAATTTTGCAAACCTCCAAAAATAATAAATAAATAAGTAAGTAAATAAATAAATAAGTAAATAAATAAATAAATAAATAAATGAGAAATTTAAAATTGTACATTTTTCATCTGAGTTATGAATGAATTCATTCATTGTTGGTTACAGTTCTGTCTGTGTATTTATTATAATTTTTATTATTATTTTTTTTTAACTATGTTATTCTCAGGTGGGTATGAAGTTCTTCTCCTGTTCACATATGTATTGAAACTGTGGCCAAACACCTCTGTCTTTGACTCATCCATACTTATGCACATTATAACAAAACATCTGGTCTTTGTCTGTATGTTCATTGGTAAACTGTACTGTTGCTCTAATGTTCTTTTTTGTACAATAACAAATTTTTACTGGCATGCCTCCCACGCAGGTCAAATTTGTCTAACTTCTTGTCTGATTATAGACGTGTGCACTTTCACATCAACAGTTGTGATCAACAGTTGTGAGTAAAATTTTGAGCTCTTGGAGACTTCTCTCTCAAAACCATTTCTGGACAAACTCCTGGTTCTTGGAAGCCTATACCACTTCTTGATGAAATAATTTTTTTCTTACAAAAGAATCCTTTATTGAAATCCCTTAAAAGACTCTACAACTAGAAAAACACATCAACAATCATTTTTCTGAACACCTTAAAAAAATTGCAAGCCTTCCAAACTGTCCTGTTACACATGAATATACGCATATTTTTTATTATCAGGTAGTTTTTACTTACATTTTCAACACTGCAACCTGCTCAAATCCATTTGATATTTTGCATTAGCCAGTTTGAAAAGGCTTTTGTTTCACTCTCACAGGCGTGTAAAATAGTGAGAATAGGACATGAATCCTCCAGTTCATATAAGGAAAGTAAATGGTAATAATAACATTATAGAGATATAAACTAGTGAACCTCTGAATAAAATAAATCTAGGCACAAATACAAATTATACACGCTTCCATTCACATACATTAAACAAGAGTCCGATTATACATAAGAAAGGATTGAAAAAAAAAAATGTGCCATGTATTCACATTCAGATTAGTCTCGTACTGCAGGCAGAGACCTGGGGTGGTCATGTAACTATTTGTTGCCTTTCACATTACAACATTGCCTCCATGTGTGTGGAGTCCTTGGTTGTTTTTATATTTCCTACATGAAACAAAAGCAAACTATGCAGGCAAGCTTTTAGAATTTTTTAAGAGCTTTTTAGATCTTGGCATGATGATACCACCTACTTGTCGAGGCGAGGAAAACACCAGACCCTAGATATCAGGTTTTAATTAAGACAGGTTTTACTTCCAGCAGGTCCTGGTCAGTGGCACCTAATATGAAACAACTTATAATAATTTTATGAATTTAAATATGTGATAAATGTCAGAGTGTATTGACTTTTTTATAATATATTTTTTATTTTTTGAGAATTAAAATTATGAAAATGGAAAATTGAAAAAGCATGATCACCTCACAGCAAGAAAGTCCTGGGTTAAAAAAACGCTCTCAAAACAGCTCCATGTGCTTGCGTAGGCTTCCTCCAGGTACTCAGTTTCTTCCCACAGTCCGAAAATTAATGAATGAAAATTGAAAAACTGACAATTTTATGTGTCATTTGTTGGAGAATATCACCTTTACTGTATCAAAGAGGGTAAAATGTTGGCTTGTTTTTAACATTTCGCAAAACAAAAATCAGTAATTTTCATGGGATGGACTAATTTTTCTTTTTTTTATGACTCTCAGTTTGTAAAATAATTTTTGCAAACAAGACAGAACCAAGTTTCCCTAGCTTTGTAATAAGTATGCTGCCAAATAAAATGTCTACATTAAACATTCAGGAGCTAAAATCTATTAAATCCATTTATTTTTTCAAAAATTCAGTTAAGATTACACAAGAAATTTTTAAATATATAAATAAATAATGGTCTTTTAAGATCTAATCTTCTCTTCTTAAAAGTAAGTGGTGCAAAAACGTTGCCCAGCAATACACAGCATGCAGTATAACTGGCAGAACAAAGTGAAAGTACTACAGCAAAATGTTTACACATTAAAGTTACAAATAAAGTTGAATGAAACCACATAGGAATTTTTTTAGCCAGTAAAACTTCATGCTACACTTTTTTAACCTCTAAGTTACAGTTCCAGTCAGTAATCAAACACTAAGTGTAGGATACAGTATACTGTAATGGATACAATAGCACAAAAGGTAGATTTAACAGGAAGATAAACCACAGAAGGTACCTGTAAAAATACCTTGACATCATTTCATGAAAATATACAATCATCAAGCGATCACTGTGGTTAGTCATATATTGAGATGAAAAAATAAACCTGTATGTAATATATATATTTTTTTTACATTAGGTGTGTAAAAAAAATTATATTATACATGCATTCAATTATTTATGGCTTGCCATCTCTAAACAATTACAGCTTATAATGAAACAATGAAAATTCAGTGTTTCTTTGTTAGTCATAAGAAATTGGTGTATTCAAATCTCAGGACTGCTAAAAGAAAACGCGTCGGCTCTGTTGGCATTACACGCTTTGTTAGAATTTGTTTATCTTTATGGTTCACATTCATAACCACAAGTGACATATCTCTCATTAATGAGAGACGCCCATGTGTGTACCTTGATTTCTTGGGCCACTGTTTCGAGTACTACCTGTTTCAGTATGTTCTTTTTTGTTTTGCTTGCATCGATTCCACAAATATGAACTAAAACTTCAATTTTCCCACCGTGTTACTGTACAAAGTCATTGCTTTCACTTTCTTCCATTGCTGCTTTTCTGCACTGCTGATGCCATGTAATGATGTGAGAAAGGTAGAAGTGGACTAAACATGATCAAAATAAGAGTATTATTCTACAGGTGCGCTCACATGATACCGATTATGATCCTGATTTGAGCTGATCATATTCTGACCATATTCCGATGTTTCAGCCGATTTTATTCAGATATGTACCGATGTTCTCCGATTGTTACCCACTGTGATTCTGATGTTTTATGTTATTACCATCTACACCGATGTCACTCTGAATTGTACCAATGTTCCGATGTGTCTCCGATAATATATCATTTACCAGAAATGTGACCAAAATGTCTCCCAATGTTGCTCCCATTTTTTCCAAATTTTATGTTAATGTTGATATTCCGTTTACTGTTTTATCCTCTGTTTACCCGATGTACTGTGAACACAAAAAAAAATAAAAAAATAAAATAAAAAAAAATAAAAAATTTTCAACACAAAATATTTCACTCCTCCCTGAAGTTTTCCCTGAAATTCTACAATGTCCTCTGATGTTCTGTGTATACCAATGTTTTTCAATGTTCTGATTTTCTTTAATGTAACATTGGAGTATGATCAGGGCAAATCAGGATCATCGGATGCTATGTGGGACACGTGGTTGGCAGCAGATTTTGGGGGCAGTCTCATGCCAAAATATGGTGGAAGAAATATACACTTGCCTAAGAAATTTGAGAAACGGTGATACATACATCCCAGTTGTCATGCCTATCAGTAGTAACTGTAATGCGTAAATGTCTATTACGTGTACATTTTTACCTCTATAACAATCAACATCCAGTAGGCCATGTAAGCCTCATGGATGCAACAGTTGAAGTGATCTACAAAAACATTAATCAGAAAAATTCATCACAACAAAACTTTCCTTGAATGGAAGCCACGCCCTCCCGGTTGTCAAGGTAGCTCTCTGGTACTGAGGGAAGTACACAAAACACGTTATGCCATCAGTGATTCTGGCGATATCTGACTGAGGCTTTAACATAAGACAAACGAGGACTTGAAAACAAGCAGGATACACACATCACAGACTCAGACATGTATCAGAGAAACATCACAACTTGCACTGCAAAATCTAGTTCCATGTTGACTGCCGAAGTCCCAAACCAAAAGTTATCCAGCGTTTTGGCTCAACGAAACATGGATGGCAATCTAGAGAATTTTTTCCCCCACAGTTACATCTATAAAATCCTGAGTCGATTTTCCGTAGAACAGTGCTCAATACGTCGAAGTAGAGCTAAATATAATGGTATGTGGGAAAAAATAAAAGGTAAATAATCCCCTGATGAGTGGGCAACCCCGAAACAGGCTTGTCGGGATAAAACTGTAGTCTTTTTATTCCCCCCCATGTAATAGGACGGGGGCGGCACTACACAGCACAAAGACACCCAGCTACGCCACCAAGGGACCTTCCTTCCATACAGCCCCGTTCACCATACAGTCAGATTCTTAAAATATACCACGGGTCAGAGACATGATATAATATAAATATATAATTTTTATTTATCAAAAATAATGATAAACACACACAAGTTCAAAAATCAAGTCGACTGTGAGCAGGGTAATCACATCAGGGCGCGGGCTTACCACGCGGCACGACCAATCACTAACAGGGAGAGGAGGGACACAGACACACCATCTGACAAGAAAGGAAAACACAGTTAAACAGCCACAGCACAACACATTTTAGAACCAAACATACAAAATTAAACACATGCAACAGAAAATAAAAAGCCAATATGAAGAAAACATAAAACTAAAAAACAAAATACAAACACAAGACTTATTTAGCACAGCACACGCCTGCTCGGCCAATTAGTCCATGCAGCGACCCGTTCGTCCGACAAGCCCACGTCCGAACCGAACAGAGCAGAACGGAAGCTGCAACAGAAAATCAAGAGCCGAAGAGCCAAAACATCAGCAGTCCTCCAAGGAGTGGTGGCGCAAAGCAGCCCAAAATCTGCCGCCTCGCTCCGTTGGCATAGGCGCAGCCCCAGAAAGCGTGCAGAGGAGAGTCTGAAATACCGCGGCTCAGGTGCACCATAATCGGAGCAGACTCCCAACAGCATGCACCGCGTCCATAGAGCAGTTGATTTCCCTCAACAGCCAGCCACGCTGTACGCAGAAGACTAGCCGTCACCAACAATACACCAAAACCAAAAGGCTCAGCCACGGGAGATGGAACGAAGAGATGCCGGCTGGCCACACACATCCGCCTTTTAAAAGGACCCCGCGGGACCGCCCACCAATCAACGTAATTGGCAAGGCTGACAGTGCCATATAGTGGCCAGGAGAAAAACAACCTCCGGCCACACACACATCCTTGAAACGGAGGAGAGGGCGTCCGGTAGCACACGTGCCATGCGCCAGTTGGCTGTAGAGGAGGTTCTTGGGGAGGCGTTCTGGTCCCATGTGGCGGACAGGGCCTAGCCAGCGGAGTCTTCTTTCTGTGAGAAAGGAATGGTTGGATGGGATTCCAGCTCTCTTTTATACCTCTTGGTTTGTGACTTTGTTGTGCCATGAGATGTTCATGAGCTTTTGAAGGTACCTGACATGGAACTGATTTAGCCGGTGTTCTTGACGAGCATAGGCTGACCATGAATCGCTGCCGTCGAGAACAGTGCTGAGTATGCATGCTGAGTACACCCTCAGCTTTGGGTGCATGCAGAGTTTGGGATTTAGCCAGACATGCTTCTAGAGGTGGCCGAAGGTCATGGCTACCTTGCCAATGCGGGCCCTCAGTTTGGTGTCCAGGGAGAGGTTTCTGGTGACAGTTGAGCCAAGCAACTTGAAAGACTCCACTGTATTGAGGAGCTGGTCATGGACTTTGATGCTCAGCTTAGTCGGGGCATCCTGTGCCATGACTTCAGTTATTTTTATGGAGATGGTGAGTCCAAAGTCTTGGAATGCTCCAGCAAAGCAGTCCATCACGGCTTGTAGTCCCTCCTCTGAGTGGCTGACGAATGCAGCATTGTCAGCAAAAAGCATTTCTCTGACAAGCACCTGTTTGACTTTGGTTTTGGCCTGGAGCCTCGCAAGGTTCAGTAGCTTGACATCATGATGGGTGTGGAGAAAGACTCCCTTTTCCTTGGAGTGGAATTCGTGGTGCAGGATACGAGAGAAGAAAATCCCGAAGAGGGTGGGGACCAAGACGCACCTTGTTTCACGCCACTGTGGACCTCAAAGGGGCTCGAGTTCTCTCTGTTGAAGCAGAAGAAGCCAATCATGTTGGTGTGGTATGAGATGATAAGGATAAGGAGTGTTGGGGGGCAGCCAATCCTCTTAAGCAAGGAGAAGAGGCCACTGCACCTCACCAGGTCAAATGCCTTTGTGAGATCGACAAAGGCAATGTAGACGGGTTGACGCTGCTCTTGGCACTTCTCTTGCAGTTGCCGGATGGAGAAGAACATGTCAATGGTTGATCGGCCAGAGGAGAACCTACACTGGGCCTCGTGGTACACTCTATTGGCCAGATCTTGACTTCGTGGGAGTAGGACTTTGGCGAAGTCTTTGCCCACTATGCTGAGCAGCGAAATGCCATGGTAATTGTTGCAGTTGCAGTGGTCTTCCTTGTTTTTGTAGAGGGCAATGATCTTTGCATTTTTTTGCAACTTTGTCCTTCTCTCCGGCACTTGATGAGGAGGTCATGGAGGGGTGTCAGTAGTGTTGTTTTGCAGCGTTTGATGACTTCAGGAGGGATACCATCTTTGCCAGGGGCCTTGTTGTACTTCAGGGCATCAATGGCCTTCTCCAGCTCTTCAAGGGAAGGCTTTGTGTCAAGTTTGGTCATGACAGTAAGTTCAAGGCAGTTGGTGAGCGCTCCTTCTGAGACTGTGTTGCAAACAGAGTACAGCTCTAGGTAGTGTTCTACCCAGCGGTCAAGTTGCTTGCCCTTGTCAGTGATAACTTCTCTGTCCTTGCTTTGCAACTGTGCAGTCTTGAAAGGTGCAGGGCACTCTTTATGCTGTTGAACATGGCTTTGATCTCTCTCCAGGAGGAGGCATTCTCAATTTCATTGAACAGCTCTATCCAGTAGTTTTTGCACATTCCCTTGCCATGTCTCTGCAGTGTTTTTGGGCAGCTTTTAAGGTAGCAAGAGTTGAGGCTGTTAGGGGCCAACTTGTGGCTCAGCAAGGCTTTTCTCTTGGCTTCTGTGACTGGTTCCATCAGACTGATGTTTTCTTTGAACGAGTCTTGGCTTGCTTTCTTCTTCTCCCCAAAAGCTTCCATGGAGTTCTTCTGGATGGTGGCACTAAGTTCTGTCTATGTGACTGAGGCTTTGGCAGAGGTGTTGACGGGAAGTTGCTGCATGAGCTCCAAGAACTGTTGCTGGCTTGCAGCATGTAGGGTTTTTGCTGCGTTGACTAGGGGGAATGCTCTTGGTCTTGCAGTGCTGCCTCTTCTTTGGTTTCACACACATAGAACTGACAATAAGGGTGTGGTCAGTATCTCAGTCTGTGCTGTGGTATCTGCGGGTGTTTCGGACAGCTACCACAGCACAGACTGAGATGTGGTAGCTGCGGGTGTTTCGGACAGCATGCAGCTCAGCTCTCTTGGTGAGGACAAGGTCGAGTTGGTGCCATTGGCTAGACCTTGGGTGCATCCTGGAGACTTTTTGCATTGGTCGTCCGCAGAAATAGGTGTTAGTAGTGCAGAGACCCTAATTGGAGCAGAGTTCCAGTAGGTACTGGCCGTTATCATTCAGGCGCCCGACTACGAAGTGGCCAAGGCAGAGGGGCCAGAGGTCATGTTCATTTCCTAATCTGTCATTGAAGTCACCAGGATGAGCAGCTGATCTGTGATTGCTAGCTCACTGATGCTTTTGGTCTAGGAGGATGTAAAACTCGTCCTTGCATTCTGGGGGAGCAGACTTTATTGAACATAGCCAGAGAAAATGTTAACAATGCCATTGCTGGTGTGGAGGTGGAGGTGTAAGAGTCTCTCAGGTCCTCCACTGGGGTCTTGATCATCTGGAGAAGGGAGTTGCATACAGCTTAATACTACATAATGCTCTCTTCTTTCAGATGCGGGCTTCCCTTGGCAGAAGAAGGTGTAAGACTCCTCTCTTAGGGTGCTGCTCTCTGAGAGCCTCGTTTCCTGTAGAGTGGCTATGTCAATGTTCAATTGCTCAAGTTCTGCACTGATGAGTGCTGTCTTTCTGGTGTCCTCTATCAGGGTTAAGTCCTCATTCAGTCATCGTTCGAACATTCCAGCTTGTGAAACGAATGCTTGGTTTCCTTTGTCATTGGGTAGTGTTTGTCGTCTCTGGTGCTGGATTTCTGGCTGCTTCTCTAGGCTAGAGCCTATAAGCCCCTTGTACCCTGAGGGGCAGGTAACTTGTGGCAGATGAGGACCTTATTGACTGGGGGCTGCCCAGTTTGGGCAGGCAGTACCTGATCAGTGGAGTACGATGACTTCTCCCACCGTCGATGGCAACCCGTGGCCAGTTGAGAGGGGCTTATAACCTGTAAACTGCTGCCATCTGTATTTTACTCCAGACTGGGGTGAACTATCTTAAGGGCTCCACTCCGGATTTGTGTAGGGTTTACTCCCATAGCCTTGGACTTGGACTATCCCTAGCCAACTACAAGGCAGTGGTGCTATTTTCCCATAGCTGGGGGATGCAGTTTAGAGTTTCACCCAGGATATATATATGTCCTGGGTAATGTAATGATATATATATATACCATCTTCCAGATCGGTGAATGCAGATGCTTCTCTGGCAGACAAGCTAAACACCTTTTATGCTCACTTTGAGGCTGCAGCTCATGGCGCTCACAGCATTAGCAGTGCTAACAGTGCTATAGGCAGCACACTTCTGGAGCATACCGGAGAGGCTAACTCATTCATCATCTCAGACCACGAAGTGAGAAAGGCATTCAGGAGAGTAAATACAAGGAAGGCAGCAGGACCAGATGGCATCATGGGTCGGGTCCTGAAGGTAGTCCTTTCAAATAGTTATTGATATTTTATTCTTCTTGATATTGATAGTTTTTATTCTTCTTCAAATATAGGACAGTCGTAAT
>JBCNYH010000012.1:18440496-18451035 GCA_039654325.1 Tandanus tandanus | reverse complement strand
TGACACGAGGAAGAAACCTTGAGAGGAACCAGGCTCAAAAGGGAAACCCATCCTTATTTGGGTGAAACCGTAAAAATGTAAAATGCACTATACAAATAAAACTGAATTGAATTGAATTGAATTGTTGTGTGTGTTGGCCCTGCTATGGTCAGGGTGAACCATGTCTTCACCGAGTGTCGGCTGAGATGGGCTCCAGCTTCCCCCAACCCTAGTAGGATTAAGTGGCTCGACAAAGGAGTGAATATATAAGTGAGTGTGTTCTGTGGGCGTGGCTAATGGTGAATAGTGTTAGGTCCTGGCACAGCTGATGCGAGAATGATGAGAAAACATTGTACATGGCCTATGAAACTGTTTACGCACAACTTTATTAAAAGACTGATGAATAAGACCAAATGTTTGAAATCCATTTTTTTTTTGCATTCATCGGGTTCCTTGTTAAAAGTGTGGGACTACATGCCTCTGAAATGTCTCTTCTACTGTCTTTCTGTCTCCTCTATAGTGTAGTTTCGTTCTGCTGACCTTTTCGGTCCGAAGCGCCTGTTCAGGATGTGAGATTGTGAAGAGAGTGAGCGAGAAGTTCACGCCTGCATGCTGAGGCCTGCTGTGCGGTGCACACGTGAAGACAATGTGCTATAACACTTAATGTCTTGTACATTGTGTGCTTGTTTATTTGCATCTTGTAGTCACAGCAGGTTGTAGTTCACACTCGCATGCACTGTTGAACCTGCTCTAAAATCCCTCTGCATCCCAGAGGCCCAAAATACCTTCAGGTCCTTGTCATATGGGTGTCAGATGCGTTGGGAGATGTCATCTTCACTCGTTTCCTGTTTTCACTTCAGTTATTGACAGCTGCATACCCATTTTTACCAAACCACTGTTTCACTGTTTTCCTCCAGTTGTCATTCCTTCCTCCCACACCTCTCTCTCTCCAGTTACAGTCCTCTATCTATGTCTCTCTTTCGTTCTTCTCCACACCACACTGTAGATGCTTGCTTTTCCACACATCTCCTTTCAGTCTTTTAGCCCCCAGGTGCAGACACATACCAATACTCCAAAATGCCCCCCCCCCCATTTATCTTTTGTGAATTTTTTTTTCTGAGAATGTCTCATTTCCTTGACCTTCTCGTCAGGTTTAAATAAGAAGCTCACAGGTTTTCTTGCCTTTAAAGTATGGTAGTTGTTAGAAGATGGATGGTAGTTTCCTTCTTGGCCATGGCTCTGAGTTTGGTGAGCTGAAGGAAAAGAAGTGGAAGCACCCCCCCGCCCCCCCCATTGCTTCTCCTTCCTCCTCTCGCTTTAGATTGCGACCTAGCTCTCCGAACTGCCTAACCACAAACCAGATAGTCAGTACCCAGAGGTCTTTGCTGCAGTCTTCTCTCTTTCTCTATCTCTCTCTCTTTCTCTCCCTCTTTCACACTCAGTACAGGAAGTCGCCAAAATTGGTGGTGGTGGTGGTGGGGTGTTTGAGAGCATCCCCTTTTTGCAAATTTGAATTAGGCCAATGCGAGTGTGAAATGTGTCTTTAGTACTTAGTGTTCAAAACACAAGTGAACATCTTTTACTGTTGGCATTTGGTGTGTGTGTCAAAAGCAGGCACAGGCAGTGTTATCAATTGAGTACGTGTCCTACTGGGTGTTTGTCAGATTACAGTGCTGGCTCGATCTACCATTTCTTTTCCTTGACTCTCCAACTGTGTTGAAGATGGACGATCTTGAAAATTCAAGAAAATTCAAGATGTTCTCTACTACTTAGTCTCTCCATTTGCCAATTTTCTCACCAATTTAGCTTTTAAAGCCTGGGCGAATCAGTACGGCGAAGTAACACTTGAAAGCCTTTTTTCACACCAGTCAAGATTCATGTGACACGATATTACAGAACTTGAAGTCAGAAGTGTTTGGTGTACAGGTCACTTTATATTGTTCTTTGTTCTGAGAATAGACTTATCTGTGAGTACATCCCTTTTTTCGTTCAGTGTGTGTGTAAGCTTATGTTGTTGACTCATAATACTACTGAATGATTTGGCCTTGTTCTCATGAGGGTTTGTGCATGAGGGCATTTTCATGGTCTTGGGGAGGAAAAGCCACCCAGACGAGTGGAGTTGGATGGGCTTGAAAGTGCCACCCTGACCACAAAAGTGCCACCTCTATTTAACTATGTCTGCTATTTATGACACCAGTTTAACTATCCAGAAATTTAGCATAAAGAATCATTCATTTGCAGAGCCGCTTAATCTTATTAAGGTCTCAGGAAGACTGGAGCCTATCTCAGCCGAAGTATCAGTCTGGGATACAGGTCATTTTACAATTGGCCTTAGTTTGGAAAAAGGGATAAGCAGTCCTTTTTGGTACAGAGCTCCTGTATAGGATTACTTTTGGCTTGTACCATCACTGGATGGCATGTCCTTGTCTCCTGATGGAGGTATTTTTATGGTCAAATAAGGAAAATGGCCCCACACCAGTGGAGCTAAATGTTATATCTTTGTTATTAACTCACCAATATGATTCCTTGGGTCATTCCAAATCAGCCAAAGAGGTACTATTTTAAAAATAAGTATAGTGATACACCAGTCAAAGCTTATGATGGTCTTACCACAAAGGGAGAGCTGGGAAACCGAGCTTGCAGCTAAAGACATAATCTTCCTTATGAGAATGATCTAATCTCTGTGCACGTCTATCTCTTTCCCTCATCACTACTCTCTATATCTTGTTTTTTACAGATTCTCTTGGCAACATAAATCTTGCCTAAATCCATATACATTATGAAATAAACTTATGGAATCAGTATTTTTTTTAACTTTATACCAAATTAACAAATCACACACACACACACACACACACACACACACACACACAAACATATACATAAAATCTGTAGAACACTGAACAACAATGGTGTGCATGGCAGGGTTGCAAGTAGTAAGCCACTGCTCTCCAAAAAGAACACTGCTGCTCGTCTGCAGTTTTCTAATGATCAAATGGACAAACCAGAAGGCTACTGGAAAAATGTCCTGTGGACGGATGAGACCAAAACAGAACTTTTTAGTTTGAATGAGAAGTGTTATGTTTGGAGAAAGGAAAACACTAAAATCCAGCATAAGAATATTATCCCATCTGTAAAACATGGCAGTGGTAGTATCATGGTTTGGGCCTGTTTTGGTGAATCTGGGCCAGGATGGACTGCCATCATTAATGGAACAATGAATGCTTAATTATACCAGCAAATACTAAAGGAAAATGTCATGTCATCAACTGAATCTCAAGAGAAAGTGGGTCATACAGCAAGACAACGATCCTAAGCACACAAGTCGTTCTACCAAAGAATGTTTAAAGAAGAATAAAGTTAATGTTTTAGAATGGCCCAGTCAAAGTCCTGACATAAGTCCATTGAGATGCTGTGGAAGGACCTGAATCAAGCAGTTCATGTCAGGAAACCTCCCAACATCCCAGAGTTGAAGATGTTCTGTACGGAGGAATCTGCTAAATTTCCTCCAAGCCGATGTGCAGGACTGATAAACAGTTACCAGAAATGTTCAGTTTCAGTTATTGCTGCAAAAGGGGGTCACACCAGATACTGAAAGCAAAGGTTCACAATCTTGTGCCAATCACAGATATGAAATATTGGGTCATTTTCCTCAATGAGTAAATTACAGAGTGAAATATTTTTGTTTGATTTGATTAACTGGGTTCTCTTTATCTACTTTTAGGACTTGTGTGAATGTACAGAAATGTATAAAATAATTAAGGGTTCACAAACTTTCAAGCACAAGTCTTTAACAAAAACTGTTGTGTTATATGTGTAATTTATGTATTTGATATAAAGTTTTAAAGAAAAAAAAGAAAAAAAACAACAACAGGGTGAACATCCTCTAAGTGTGATGATTCCCTAGACTTTGCCTGGGGCTGTTGGATTAACCCACCACTTAATGTAGTGGTGTTGCTTTCCTTTGGCTCTGTGAAAGAGAACATGTCTGTATTTAAGTTTCAAAGTCCCACCACCATACAGCACACCCCTCGACTGTACCTTTTTGTGCACTGTTCATCTCAGCAAGTAAGCTATTCAGGTCAGGCCAAATCATGAAGAGGTGGCATGTGTTTTTCTCAGGGTGTGTCCTCTTTAATGGTTCAAAAGGCCAGAAGAGACAAACCTCTATGCAACCTGACAGGAAAAACTGGAATAAGACTCATTAGCTAAAGCAGTCCTGGAGAAATCTCTGGTGCCAAAAAACAAACAACAGAGCAGCAGACGTATAAGAAATATGCATGGCCCTGTGCAGGAAAGTTTCCCTTGTTCGGGTATGAACTCACTCTTGTAACTGACAGAACTCATTGGCAAATGATCAAGGACTTGGTGACCTGAATCAGGTGTTACTCTGGAAAAAAACCAACAACAACAACAACAACAACAAAAAAAAAACAACAACATGAAACTGTGCAATGCAGATCTTCTTCTTTTATCGCGGTTATGAAATTTAAACTATTTTCAAGGTAAGCAAAGATGTTGCTTTGAAGATTCAGGCTTACACAATGCTTAGGAAACATTCAGAGGTGCTGAACTAAAGGAAAGAGTGACGTTCTTTAGTGTGATCCAGTATTTGACTTTTTCATTCATTTATTTTAGCAACTTTGAGCAATGTGCTTTAAAAAAATCTTTTAATGGTAACTTGATTCCTCAAATCTTTAATAGACCCCAAAATATACTCATTGCCAATGAAAACGCAACACAATTTTATTTGTAATATTCTTGGGACCATCCTATCTGAGCATGAGTACTGGTATTTTAATGACCCTAAACATCTCAATGACTCATTTCCAGTAGCAGCACTCACCGTCACACTTCACTGAGCTTCAGCTCTGGATCTAGACTCTTTTACAGCTCCAAGTTTGTTTTGGGGGTCTCAATAATCAGAAATGGGTGCATTTAACGAGTGGTCATCTAACCATCTAGTTCAGCAAAAAATGCATAGAATTCTGCAATGGAATCTTGACCATGCCTCGACTGTCACATGATGATCAAAGATCGAATATTCGCAGCAGCAGGCATTTAATCTCCTTCCCTGGCCTGTGTATTCACCTGATTTGTCACCCATCAATCACTTGTGGGATCAGCTTGGACGCCAAGTATCAGGCCGAGTACCAGCACCACAGAGGTCATATTCCATACTGAACTTTGTTTTTGGGATGGCCATTTTGTTGTGATTTTGGAAAGAAGGGGTGCTTCAGTTTTGTTTAAAGTTGCAATATTTTGACACAAAAATGTTCAGTTTAATACTGTTTAAATGATGTATGAAATTGATTTTAATAATTTAATTGACCATTTCGAGACAAAATCTTAAACATATATAATTTTTTCTGAGTGTTGCTTATTCATTGGCAGTTAGTGTAATTATTATGATAGATGCAATTATTCAGTAAAAAACCTTGAAAAGGGTTTTGAACATCTTTATGAGAATATCCCTGCATTTGCTACTAATTAAACTAATAGTAAGTCAATACATCTGTATTTCTGCCTATACGTTTTCCTAAGAGATAGTGGTTAGAATAAGGAAGTTATTAAAACAAGGCTTCTTTACATCAGTTGAGGCTCATGACACATTTACCACAGAAGATGAGCCGTGAAGCCAAAGCTCTTTGAAGTTTGGGGTACACAACATGTTTATTTTTAGCCTTGTTTCTAAGAATTGGGTATCTGAATTTCTTTCTCCATCTATTTTTTTAATCATTGTCATCGTCATCATCATCTTCCTCATTCCATGTCTACACCTTTTTTGAAGATTTTTTCATGCTTGTATAATGAGGACAGTATGGTGGCGTAGTAGCATGTCTGTCTCACAGCAAAAAGGTACTGGGTTTAAGTCCCAGGCTCATGTGTTTCTGTGGGGATTTCGCATGTTCGCCCCGTGCTTTTGTGGGTTTCGTCTGGGTACTCCGGTTTCCTCACACAGTCCAAAGACATGCACATTAGGCTAATTGGCTGTTCCAAATTGCCACTAGGGGTGGATGTACGTGTAAATGGTTGTGTAAGTGTTGGCTGTGCATTGGTCTAGTGAGCTGCTCAGGATGTATCCCGCCTTTGCCCAGTCTCCCCACAACCCTAGTAGGATTGAGCGGTTGGACAAATCCAAAAGAATTAGCATAGCATGGGACAAATCCAAGTTCATGAATTCATGTCAAGTCTTCAAGTCTCTAACCTCGGTGAGTCTTTGTTGGCAAGACTGGAGCAGAGCCAGCATTTTGGTTGAGCTCCTAAAATCAAAGCAAAACAAAAGAGACAGTTAGAGATAAACTTCACCAGCCAGGAAGTGAGTCATGTGCATGTTCGATCAGCTCAGCTAAGTGTAGAAAACAAAAGAAGAACATCTCAAGCAAGCTCACGAAACAAGAAAGAGGGTCGTGCAGGAGATACAATTGCACAATTGTCACTTCTTATCCTAACCATCGCAACCCCTTTTAATGCAGAAACAATGCACCTTTCATATAACGCTGTGCATGCAGGTTTCTCTGAGAGGCTTCAACAAGAACACAGGCAGCACTTTAGAGTAGAGCATACCATCTGATGGGGGATGCCAGCTTTACAAACAATACACAGATCGAGGAGATACCCATCGTCTGGCATTTATGTGTTGTGAAGGGACCACAAACGCTTGTAAAGGCCAGTTTAGGAAGCCACCATGATGTTTTCATTTTCACACGAAAACTACAGTTATCAGATCTAAAAAACTTCTACAAACTGGCTAATTAATACATATTAAAAGCCTTTATATAGAACCGTAATGTACACTCCAATACAAGATTGTGCAGTTTGTAAGTCATTACAGTTATTACATATGAGTTGATGAGGCACAATGCAAGACTGTATTCTCAGTGTTCTTAATCATGCTTAGACCAAACATGAACTTCATAATCCACTGCATCAATAAACACTCACTTATTTGCCAAACCACTTAATCCTAGCCAACTTTTTTGTGGGGAGGCTGAAGCCTATCTCAGCTGACAAGTGAACACCCTGAACAGCTTGCCAGACCATTGCAGGACCGACACATACAACCATTCACATTCACACCTAGGGGGAATTTTTGGAATAGCAAATTACCCTAAAGTGCATGTCCTTGGACTTTGAAAGGAAACTGGAGTACCCAGAGAAAAGCCACACAAGCAAAAGGGGAACATGTATTCTCCACAAAGAAATGCCCAAGCCGGGAATTGAACCCAGGACCTTCTTGCTGTGAGGCAGACATGCTAACCACTACACCACAGTGCCAGCTTAACAATAAACCAAAAATACAAAACATTCATTAAAAGTCTCACTCAGTCTCACTCATTTGCTGAATTGGTTAATCCTATTAGGGTCGCAAGGAGGCGGAAGCCTATCTCAGAAAGGTGGGGGCCCTGAAATGCCAGACCATAGCAGTGCCAACACACACAACTATTCACATTCGCATCCATACCTAGGGGAAATTTGGAAAAGCCAGTTAGCCTAATGTGCATGTCTTTGGACTGTGGGAAGAAACCGGAGTACCTGGAGAAAACAAACACAAGCACTGGAAGAACATGCTGAGGATCAGATTCCACAGATAGAACCATTTCTCTCTTAAGAGTTGCAGTAAGAAACGTATGGAAGGAGACACTTCATAGGGTTTGAATGAAGCCTTAAGCTAGATCATAGATGGCACTACTTCCTGGAATGTCCTGCTAACAGTTTGTCTATTGTGTAAGGCAACATAAAGTGACAGGTAGTTGCATTACAACCCATATTAGCTACACCCCATAAATTCTTCTGGCTAACTTTCTGACCTTGAATGTCACTTCGGCTTTAAATTTTGTGAGATTGATTTTGGTAAGCGCACCGATTTTGTGGCCTTTTTAAGGGGTACTACAGTTAATTTAGACAAATCCATCTAGATCTTCTTGATAGCTTCTTAGCCAAACAATACACTTGTGTGACTGGATGTTGCAAGTTTTGGACAACATTTTACACTTTACCTTATATGTCCATAAATGGAGTAACAACATTATGGTGTTGGTCATACAGTGTTATGTGTTAAAAAAACAAACAAACAAAAAAAAAACAACTGTCACATAAACCACCAGCATAATGATTCCATAGTAAATTATTTAATATGTAAAAAAAAAAAAAAAAAAAGCCAAAAATAGAAGAAAATCAAAGAAAGGCTAAAGCTACCTAAGCATCATAATTCCCCATTGAGTTTACACATTCCAAATGCTTGGTTCTCCCCCTTGTTAAAAAGTAGCACTGAAGTGATTAATATTTAAATAGTCCAAAGAAAGCTCATTAATAAGCTCTAGGTGAGAAAGATTAGAAACTTTGACAAGGAATGAGAACTGAGACCCCTTTTGGAGAGGAGAGATTCTTGTTAAAACAATTTAGGTCTTAGGAGGTTAAATCACTATTTGATGTGCAGAATTTATAGTTAAACCAATGACTGCAAGGTGTGCAATCCATGAGGCAGCAAAACAACCCCAAACAATAACATTTTAAGGTATTTTACAGTTGGTTTGAGATTCTTTTCCTGTTCACACGCGCACTGTTACTCTGGCCAAATAACTCTTTGATTAATCTGTCCATTGCACATTATTAGAAAAAGCCTAAAGGGTCATTGGCAAACTGTAGTCTTGTGTTGTTTTTTTTTTCCTTTCTTACATGCCTTCCTTGCTCTTTTACACCGACAGTTGCAAGGTCACCTACAGTTCCTTTGAAGAAATTCATAAACACATTTTTCACATTAGAGTCATACAAACATACATAGGGCAGTGGTGGTTTAGTGGTTAAGGTGATGGGTTACTGATCTGAAGGTCAGTGGTTCAGTCCCCACTATCAACACTGTTGGGCCAGTGAGCAAGGCCCTTAATTCCTAAGTATAAACCTCCATGAGAGTGGACTTGACTGGATGCTGTAAATGAGTTTTTCTTCACTAAGGAAAGAATTCTACAATCATCCAGTTTAGTTGTATTCCAGGTCTTTTGGTATTGCTGAGCTCACCAATGTACTACTACTTTTTAAGAGTGTATCCGATTGTTAATTGGTTATTTATAATACTTCTGCTCTGTCTCTTTCTTTCTCTGATAGATGTGTTTATTTTTTCAGGCTACAATGGCCTCCTTTATTTTATTTATTACAATTTTTTAGGTGTACAACATAGTGCTAATCCACGTGCTTCAGAAAAAGGTAGATTTTCAGCTGTCATTTGAAGACACCCAGTGACCCAGCTGGCCGATGTAGAGGAAGTTCACTTCCACCACCTCAGTGCCAGAACAGAGATTTTAGATGAATGTTTTCTTGTCCCTTGACAGAAGGAGGGACTAGTCCAGCAGTGCTAGAGGATTGGAGAGAACGCAGTGCGGGGTGTGATAAGTGCTATGAGGTAGTATTAGAGTAGTCTTTGCTTGCATTGACACGTCTTTGGAACACATATTGAGTTCCCATGAATAGCTGAACAGCTGCCAAATGCACATTCAACAGTTAGAATCAATTCCCGACCTTTTATTTCCTTCATTTGTTATGAAATAGTGATGAAACGGGCAATGAAACTGCTTATTACCTTTAAGTCTGTGAGAATGGAGGGACTATGAATAAAATGTAATTGCTGAAAGATATAAATATATATATTTTAGCTAAAGGTCTACACTCGAATCACACATTGCTTCATTTTAAATGCACTGTAATGGTACAAAACTAGACTGTCCGAATACTTATGGACCTAACGGTGGTTTTATGAATGTTGGATAAATATGCTAGTATAAAAGGTGTAGAGGAGTACACACACACACAAACACACACACACACACACACACACAAAATGCCACCCACCCTTCTTGATCTTGAACTGTCACAAGTGCACACCCTTCAGAACTGGGGTCAAAAGTTTTTACACCCTTTAGGCATTTTTTATGTTCAATATTTTAAAATTTTTATTTTTAAATTGTGGATTAAGCACATGTGATAGATAGATAGATATTTAGACAGATAGGTCCACATTTACTTCCACACCCATTCACCCACACACACCACAGACAATAGCAATTGATGAGTGTCATGTTGAAACACGTCTATGGTATAAACGAGTGGAAAGAGGAAAGAAACGAAAAGAAAAAAAAAGAGGACACACAGATGCCAAGACACACACCAATAGTTTAAAGGTATTTAATGCAGAAAAAGTCCATGCTTTAAAATCCAACACCTTACATCTTTCCTTCAGAGGGTCGAACATTTAACACATTAGCATCTCGTTTCTATAAAAAACCCTCCTTTTGTTTTTCTCTTCAAAAAAATCACTTTCCACTGTTCATTAAGATGCCACTTGTGTGTACACATCGTAGCAACACAATACCTGAGAAGGCCCAAAATTTTAAACACACACAGAAAAAAAAAAAGATAAACCCAGTTTAACTTCTGTACCAAAATATACTACATTTCGTTCATACATATATTCACCATATATGTGTGTATATATATATATATATATATATATATATATATATATATATACACACACACACACACACACACACACACACACACACA
>JBCNYH010000012.1:18425044-18437479 GCA_039654325.1 Tandanus tandanus | reverse complement strand
TCTCTAAATGTGTGAATATATGGATAAATGTATAAGTTTGCACATGTGTAAACATGTGGAGAGATGTATATGTGTTGCATATACAGTATATATATATATATATGTGTGTGTGTGTGTGTGTGTTGCATGTTGCATATATGCATTATTATTATTATTATTATTACATAAACAGGTGGAAGCACCTCATACTACACTCATACTACCCGTTGAGTGTGTGTGTGTAGTATGAGGTGCTTCCATCTGTCTATTAAATAATAATAATAATAATAATTAAAAAAAACTCTGTGAGCTGTCATGTACCAGAAACTAAACCAACATTCTGACAAATCAAATTAGAGAATTTAACAGTGCTGAGGAATATTATAATATAGGATTAGAGGGCAGTGTACTTAGAAATTTAATAGATTTTGCTCATCAAATTAATATTTTGAGGTTAACAGTATTGAACATTTTATATATTTGGAGATATATAAAAATATTTAAACAAGGTATGTCTGTTTTATAATAAACAAAATAAAAAAAGCTGTATAAATTTAGTTGCTAGCTGTACAAATTTAGCTTAGTACAATATATTATGAATTGTATCTACAGCAAATACAGGCTTTTCTGGTGTATAATTTCAGATTTGATGCAGATTTTTTCTTTTTTTCTTTCTCTCCTTTAATTATTTATTTTTTAAGTAAGTAGTCAAATGCAAAACCTGAGGTGTAAGAAAACAAGCTAATACCCGGCACTCCAGACTAGAGCATAATAAAGCAGTGTAATAAAGTGCGAGCTGTGAACGTTACCCGTTGAGTGAGTGGGTTAGTGGAGGACGGTATACACTGATAAATAGCAAAGATGTTGTGCTACAGGTGCAGTGATGAAGAGGCTCATTAAGGTGTGCTGCAGTGCAGAATGCTGCTTAAAAGGAAAGAAAAAACAAAAACAAAAAGAGTTTTCATAAATTGCTGCCTGATGGTTAATTAATGTGGCTACCAAGCTGCTTCATAATGCCAGCATGGAGGGCGTGGGTAATGCACAAGCATGAGGGGAAGAGTGTGATCCTGCACATACTCATAGAGAAATTTAAAAAGAATACAACAACAAAGAGAATAAAAAAGCAAGCTCTAATGCTAAGGTTATAATAATATGTCATGGTCCAAAGAAGATGATAGAAAAGGCAAGCTATAAATCATAACAGTCAAAACATCAGCAAGGCACTGAGAAAACAGCAGCACAAAAAAAAAACCCCCAAAACAAAACAATGAACATTTATTAGTCTTTTCCCGATTCCCTGGAAGGTCTCTTGCATTCAAATGCCTTTTGTTCCTGACTCTCTCATATGGCGACATTTATAAAATCTCTAATAGTCCTTTTGTGACAGGAATGACAGCAAGAAAAGACTGAGGCTCAAACACACACACACACACACACACACACACACACACACACACCCATACATACACACACGCGCGTGCACACACACAAAAAAACCTTCATGACGTTTAAGGTAATATAGCTGCTCTGTTTTTTGGATGGTGCAGTAGATGAACAATAATAATGATAATAATAATCATAATGAGTGACTGTCTATGCTCGGAAAATCTCAACATATTGTTCACATCATCTACATATTTCAACTAAAACCCTCTCCCAAATATATATCGCCTTCAGAAAACTAAATAAAAACCTGCTGGACCTAAACCTTCATATACGTATTTGCTATATATCACTGCTCGGCTCGACATCTCCAGTGCCATCCAGGATCCTGGATTTCAGCAGAGCGTTTACAGATCCTTAACGAAAGGTGTGCACTCCACGGACGATGTGCGAAGAGAATTCATAGCGATCTTTGCAGCAGTGGCCGCAGATGTTACACTCGAGGGGGTCTCTGTAGCCGTGGCAGCCCATGTGGATGGTGTACATGACGTGATCTAAAAAAAGCACTCGGCAGTGCTCGCACTGGAACACCCGCACCTCGTTTCCTTCTGGCCCGAACACTCGGATCCTGTCTCTGATGCCTGGCTGATGTCCGCTCTCATCTGGGCGTGGCAGCGCCACCCGCACGCCTGTGCTTGTCTGATTCAGCAGCTTGTCTCGTGGACTGCTGCGAGCTGAGTCGGCTGAATCGTGGCCGCTGTTGCTAGGCGAGCGGTCGTGCCCGTCATGCACCTCCCCTCGCACTGCATGCGAAGTTTTGGGCCTTGCAAGCGTGATGGCACCATTGGTGCGGGCAGACAACTCTGGATGGTGGGCTGGATGATGGGCCATTTGAAGAGACTCACGGCTGCTCGGGCGCTCCAGACGCGGGCCGAGGGGATACACGGAGTGAAAGAGGGGGTTCACCATGGGCACCACCTCGGGCATGCCAAGCGGCGGGTGAGAGATTATAGGACGCAGAGAATCAGTGTTCATATAAGCAAGGGAATTACTGAGTGCCTGGTCCATCATGTGAGCCTGCATGATCTCTGCTTCCTTCTCGTACTTGAGGCCAACATCGAAGTTCAGGTCGGGGTAGGAGTAACGCATCATCTTCTCTCCTGCAGAAAAATCGTGACACTTTTAAACCAATAAACGAGTCATAACTGACTTTCAGTAAATTATTTAATTTCTTACAAAAATTTATATTTACAGTAGACAATTTTCCCATAATGCACTGTACTCTGTAAACAGCAATTCTGTTCTATGGATAGAACAATGTTTTCATTATTAAGATTACTTTTTATTTACAGTTTAAGACTTACCCCAAAATACAATATTATGAAATCCAGGTGTTTATTACTCATTTCAGTTTATGAATGTTATCAACAGGGATCACCCGATCCGATATCACAATACCTAGGCACCGATTTGATTTGTCCTGCGCTTCTAAAAATATTCTGAATGAATATTACAATTTTTTCCATGTTTTTGTTACAATTTTAAAACCTTGAACTATGTAAAATAATGTTCTTTGTTATTTCTAAGCACGGTTATTTGCTAATAATTTGCTTCTACCACACAGGATGCTGTACTGCCTGCCAATGTGTGAATAGTTAAGAGTGTGCCACCTGTAGGACTATAGAGGAACGGCAACGTTTCACCACCTTGAATTTATTAATTAATTATATTTTTTTAATTAGTCCTACTAGTGTCATGGGTAGGTTAAAGTCTTTCTCAGCAGACTTTGGGGCGAAGGCAGGTTACACCCTGAGCAGCTTGCCAGTCCACCACAGAGCCAACACACATACACACCACCATTCTCACTCACATTAACACCTAGGGGCAATCTGGAAAAGCCAATTAGCTTAATGTGCTTGTCTTTGGACTGTGGGAGGACACTGGAGTACCCAGAGGAAACCCACACAAGCACAGGGGAAGAACATACAAACTGCACAGCAAAATGGCCTCACCGAGACTGGGACTCAAACTCAGTAAAAATTTATTATGAGCCAGTGTGGCGATACATGAATCGCTGCACAAAAGATTCGCGATAGGTAACTGAACTAATTTTCTTTATTTCCAGTAAGCCGTTCTTCAGTTTCCGCTGTATCAGTTTAATATCTGGAACACTGATACACAGTGTAATTACTGTGATGTGGTCATGTGTGCTTATCGAGCGTCTATATTGCAAAGGCTTTGAACACAACTCTGATGATCAGATTTCAGAACTAAAACTGGTTTATAAATTTTGTTTTGGTCAAAATTACCAACAACAACGACAACAACAGGATACCGTATATTCTTGGTTCAAGTTCTTTGATAATAAATTCAAGAATATTGCAAAATAATTACATTTATATTTATTTATTTCAAAACCAAGATTTCTTCTTAACATTAAAAAGTGTTTGCTCAGAAGTTTTGATATGTTTTATATAGAACAGCAGCTCTCACAGTATCTGCTCGCTTCATTAAACCCCTTTGCATTTTTTTTTTGTCGTACGAATTCGGTGTCGCTATGACAGAAGGGACTGACGTAGATTTGGGTGAGGTGGATTTAAAAGCTGTGTAGTTTTGTTTATATAAAATATGTGTTGTTGGAAAAATAGGTCAGGTCTGTACATCAAATTGTACGAAAAAGTTCATACCAAAGTGATAAGATTGTTGCAAGGTAAAAAAATCCTCGAATGATATTCCTGTGAGACTCAGTTGACATACGATGGATGTACAGCTCAACCTATCACAGTCATAAAATTTGTGTACGCATGGGTATAAAAAAGTCCTGTGGGTTTAGCGTAGAGCAATCATGGGGTTACTGTAAGAAAACCGTATGATTCTGATCAAATCAGATGATCCAAAATGCGTATAAAATTCAGATGTTTATCATATCGCACAAGAGATCTGGGACCTGACTTCGAGAAACTATTTACCTAAAAAACTGTTTAAAAGAGGACAGCAAGGGTCTATGATGGCATTTTCCGTCGTTCAACGGGTGAGTTTCCTACGACACTTCCACAACTAGATGTCCTAGGAATTTTCCCTCTTTTCTGTCATAGACCTGTTGTATACCCGTTGAACAACATCTGTGACCCGATCTGGCAAAGTGAGTCGGAAGTCTCAAGTACCACTCCGAAGATTCAAACCAAAATACATTGTAATGTCTTAAAATGTAGATTTTTTTTTTCTCTGTGATTTGATAGATAAAATATTAATCTATAATTTTTTCCAAAGTTTTATAGACGAGAAACTAACGAAAATGGCCATTTAGCAGAGGGTCCTACCTCTAAACTTGGCAGAAAAGACCAGAAAGCATCCATAAGGCCAGCAGATTAGATGTTTAGTTTCTCGTCACTGCCTGCGATTTTGGCCCCACATGAAAAACCCGCATCAGCAACTTTGTCAGTCCTGATGACAATCTTTTTTTTGTTTAAAACTAAAAAATCCGGAATTAATCAAACACTGACGGGATCATCATCGATTGACCGCCCTTCCGCATGTAAGTTTCACACCTCTGCATGCTGTATCCTCTGCATCTGACTGTATGGTTAGTATTTACTCACACAAACACACACACAGTCACAGATTGGTAATTGTGTAATTATAGATTTGAGTGTAAACAGAGCCAGGAAGGATAAGTCCTCATTTAATTAACCGTACTAAAGCTAATCTAAACTAACTAACTAACTGACTGACTGACTGACTGACTGACTAACTAACTAACTAAACAATCGACCAAGCATTTCACCAACTAACTAACTAACAAACTAAATAACTAACTAACTAACTAACTAACTAACTAACTAACTAACTAACTAACTAACTAACTAACTAACTAACCAAGCAATCAACCAACTTTTCGACTAATCAACCAACCAAAAAGCAAACTAACTACCTATCAAATACATATACTAATCACATTCAAAACCATTTTACACCAGAAAGGAAAAATTATAATGTGAAAGCAGTTGGTATATTTTAAGTTTAGATACTTCTTGTATATTTTCTTTGGTTTGTTGATGTCTTTTTATTTGCTTTGAATAAAGTTGGAAAGCCCCGTTCAAGGAGCCGGGTGAGCGAATTTAACCCCTGCCTAACGTGGATGTGGTGAGGTGTCGCACATTGCTCGATTAAATTTACAGGTGTGAAAAAACCACAAGGGGAAAAAACATCTCCAGCCTGTAGCAAATTAGGCTCTCTCTCGCTCTCTCTCTCTCTCTGTCTCTCCCTCCCTCCCTCTCTCTTTTTCGCTTTCCTGCAGTGTTTGGATTTAGCAAACACTTTCACCCTAAAACCACACTGCACCTAACATTTTACATGAGAATTGCATAATGTATGCTTTATAAAAAGCAACAAGTATATATTAGAGACTTATTTCGGAATAAAAAGGCATATGTGTTTACCTATTTTCAAGTCGACTATGAAACTTTTTTGGCGCTTTGCCCATTTGACTGACATTATGATCTTACCTCGAAAGGAAATATTTGTGGTTATATTTAGCGATCAGTTCTCATTTTGAGTAAGGCTACAGTATTTCCATCAGTGAGGTGATCCTTTGTTATATTATGAATGTGTACGTGTTATCATCTCGTTAAGCATTTATTTGCTGGACTCCAGGTACTCACCAACAAATTTTTGTGGCGTGGTGCTCTTCCTTTTGGCCACGTTGGCCTGCAGACGCTCGATGACAGGTGGCCGTTCGAAGGGCACTATGCTAGGTACCTCTCCCAGAGGTCTCGGGTCTTTAGGAACCTCTGCTGAGAGGAAATTATGAATATCATGAAGTCAGGCAAGTTAATACATACTATAAATTGTACAATTTCTTAATGCAAGCTAAAATAAGCTATGAACTGGATGTTATGTAGGTGCACCCAAAAGAATATATCGCAGGGATTAAGATAATTATCCAATGTGGACATTTATTTAGTGAAAATTATCTGGATTTGTTGAAATAACTCTGGCTAAGCAAGTTAGCTTGCTTTGTGAGATAATTTTGGTAAAGAATGTAAATGACAGAAGCCAGATTTGTTGAGGTTGTGCCCCATTTCTGACCCAGCCATAGTCTAATGATTAGAGAAGTGGCTTTAATAATAATAATAATAATAATACATTTTATTTGTGGGCGCCTTTCTTGTCACTCAAGGTCTCCTTACAAGATAAAACACAAGAACAAGAACAAATCAATAAATACACTCATAAATAAAATGATGCATAAAACAACAATTACTTTGTTGTTTGTACTTTGGCTTTGGGACTGAAAGGCTGTTGGTTCGATTTCCGAACCAGCAGGAAAAATGTGTGGCGATAGGGGAGTGAGTTGCACCTTCCCTTCCTCCACCTTCATGGCTGAAGTGCCCTTGAGCAAGGCACCTAACCCCCAACTGCTCTCCGGGCACCCCCAATGTGTGTGGCAGCCCACTGTGCCCATGAGTGTGTGTGCTCACTGAATATGTGTGTGTGCTCACGTTGGATGGGTTAAATGCAGAGGCAATAATTTCCCTTGCAGAAAGTATACACTATAGCAAAATCAAAAAATCATTCATAGATGCAGGGTTTGCGTTACCTCAAAATTAAACTCTCATACCTGACTTTATAGTGAGTAAAGTTTTCAGATATCTTCAGATAAACTTAATACACTAGAATGCTGTATTAGGATCTACCTAATAGATCTACTGCACTGCTGGCCTTTGTTCAATAAGTGTATCAAACAAGACATTCAATGCAAAACCAGACACGGAACCATCGAACACCAAGGCCATAGTTTAGTTGTTCTATACAATTTACTTAATGTTGACTGACATTGGTGTCTAAGACCAACAGTTTGACTCAGACTAAGATGGGGGATGTATGATGTTGTCATAAAAAATAGGCTTGTGACCGCTCATCAAAAAGGGATTGAGGTCAGAGGTTTCAGTGTCCCAGTTATATTATGTGAAACAGCTGTACAGGTTTATTACATAAAACATAATGTAAAAATCATCAAATAACAAAATTATACCAAAGATTGTGATTAAAAAAGGTGGCTATCCACTTCCATATAATATATAAAATATAGCATGTTTATTATTTTATTTAAAGTTTAAGTCTAATTTAATTACATTTTTTAACCCATTCAAATTGGCAAACTGACAGCAACAATTTATTTATTTGTTTATTGGAGTTTTATTTTCATGTACAGCAGGTTTCACAAATCCATTTGCACAATAAACAAATAAACAAGCAAATAAATAAATAAATCTTTTATATAAATGTTTTCTGAACCCGTGGTACATGAGCCGATACCCTAGTTATAGAGGAGTCAGTCAGAACATGCAATTGCTCATATGACTCTCACTACAATCAGTAGTCCTGGGATGAGAGTGGGGTTTATTTCACTAAACTACTTAAAATATAATTTAAGTCAGAACAAATACAATGGCAAATACAATACAACGATTAGGTCATAAATCTTAAACCTGACAGTGGTTGCCTTGACTCTAACCCTAATTACTAAAATTCTGCTCAAAGAATGGGCAGACGCCCTGATCCACTCACCTGCATACGGACCCGGATTGGGGGCGGAGTCCATGCCACCACTCTGCAAGTAATTATGGCACCTCTCTTTGTGCTCCTCCAATGAGGTGCGCTGCTTGTAGCTCCGCCCACAGTAGTTACACTTGTGTGGTTTACCCACTAAAAGAGAGAGAGGACATCAAAGGAGAGAAATGTGTCTATTAGTAATACTACGATGTAAGTCATTCAGACTGTAAGCACAACTGCAGTTTCGCTCTTAGAGGTAGTAACCAAGAGAGTGGGCAGGTTCTCGTGATGATGCAACTCAATATGTCTGAGATGGGTCAGCAAAAAAAAAAAATAAAAAATCGAGAGAGTAAAGCTCAAAGTGGAATAATAATCCCACACAGAAATAAAAACACTACACATACACTCACGTCATAAAAAACTGGTCTCTCTGTGAGGGTGGCGTAAGACGTGCATGCTGTCATACACACAGTCATAAAATCAGTGCCATGGAACAAATTATATCATTTTAGAAAAGTATCTCTTCAGAAACTTAAACAGGTTTGAATTTTATTTGTCATTAGAGACACCAGAATCAAGTATAATTTTACAAAATTTACATGAAGCATTCTATATAATCTCTCTCTCTCTCGCTCTCTCTACACACACACACACACACATATATATATATATATATATAGTATTATGGTGCTGTATTTATGTATTTAATAATAATGTTAATCTTAAATATCATTCAATATCCGGAGTATATTTTCAGTCAAAACACACATTTCAGTGTTGCTGAAAACTCAAGCTGGAATCACACAGGAACAGTACTGATGGTGGTTCAGTGTGGTACCAAACTGTGTTGGACCAGAGTAACATCATCTTGACACCGTGATGGTTGTTGCTGTCAACGGACACTGACCGCAAGAAACTGTGAGATTTTCAAGACGTTTGAAATTTCACAGTGGTTCTAAAAACGGTGTATCCCCCCTTGTTGTCACCTTTCAGAACCTTTCTGAACCGAGTTCAATACAACTTCATTACATTTACATTTATGGAATTTGGTAGACGCCCTTATCCAGAGCGACTTACATTTTCATCTCATTATACAACTGAGCGATTGAAGGTTAAGTACATTGATCAAGGGCCCAATGGTGGCAGCTTGATGGTACTGGGGCTTAAACCACCAACCTTCTGATTAGTAACCCACTGCCATATCTACTATCCATAACAACCTATTCACACCGTGTTTTCACCTACTGCTTTGCCACACCGCCATTATTTTAAACCACGCTGAACCTCCATAAACAATGCACCCAAGTAAGACTTTTTTTCTACACTGCCATCATATTTTGGGGGAATAATATGGTTTAGAATGGTGCTGAACCACCATTAGTACCACCCCTATATGAGGCCTGCTTCAGTATGGGTTATGGGGTAAGTCTGTTGGGCTTTTTACACCCGAGCCTGGCTCATCAGGCCAGAGCTTATCCCCAGTATCCATAGCTTAAAGCAACTAGGAGTTCATCTCCTCCTGAATGGGAAGCTAGTCCATCACAGGTTACCTTCCCAGTATTATTTTTTACTGGTACCCATTTATACTGCTGGGTGGACAGAGGCACACTTGTGGCTAAGACCTTGCTCAGGTGTCTTAGCATGGTGTGAGTCTGACGGGGATTTGACCCACAACCTCACGATTGTGAGCCCAGCACCCTAATCACTACACAACTGTCCCTGTATTACACATAGGGTATGCTATATGACTATTAGCTACAGGAAAAAAAAAATCCAATATGATTCTTTGTTGTGCGTTAACTTCTTATTTGTCCCAAAATTACTGAGGTTTATTCATTAAAAATTGCTTAAAAAACCTCCATATATAGCGTAAATTTATTCAGGTCCCATTTTCTCCTCTGTCGAGTCACGGAAATTCTCTTCATAAGATTTCAGTAAACGTTTGCATTTAATACGTAAATATAGTGAAAATTTGAGGATTATTTAAACAGTGAAACACGAAACAGTGTTTTGACAGCCCGAGCCACGGGAACATGGGCTACATCACACACAACACCCACGCTCGTGTAGAAGCTGGAAAATCGCTCAGAGCAGCAAAAAGGAACAGAGGGAGTTTTTTTTCTGCTTAGCCAGAGCAGGTGTGAGGTGAATCACTGTCTCAGTTCCACTGACACTGAACCTCCACACACACACACACACACACACACACACACATTAGGATGACACACACCAGCCAAACGGCACAGAGTTCCAGTGTGGGCCAGCACAGCAGGATAAAGAGGAGGAGGAGGAGGAGGAGGAGGAGGAAGAAGAAGAGGAGGATCCAGTGCCTCCAGGAACATGTTCCATGAATCAGCACGAGCTTCATTCACTGTATGCGTTGTCATTCATTAACCAATACTCTTTCATTCATTCATTCACATGTAAAGCTCTTTTTGCCACCTCACTAATGCCGATGAGTTGAGTCAATCAAAATGCTTTCCAATTCGACGACCTGCTTCAGCCTCTGTGGTGTCAGGCACTTTCAGAATTGTTCATCAAAAGCCACTCAACTACGTGAATACGGACCTGCACGTGAGATTTAAAAAAAACCTCCATCTGTTACGATCAGACTCGTGCCATTACCTGTAAAGAGTGTGGATTATGAAAATACCACTGACACATTTCAGGAAGGGCGCAGTGAAGCTGATAGTGAAAGTGAGACGGCAGAGGGATGAGACGAAGCCGAGGCGACTTTTCACAGATGAAAATCTGCACCGACTTTGTCATCTAACACCGTGAGAAAAGATGGATCAGGACGCGTGTGTGAATCAGAGGCTGAATGAGAGAAACCCAAGTGTATTTATCTTTCACAAGGGGTGTGATCATGAGTGAAAGGCATAAAGGAAAACTACAAAAAAAAAAAAAAAAGGTTAAATTAAAAATAACACCTGTCTGTTAGAGACTTCAGAATTTGGGTGTACGATCAACACATATTTCAACATGTTACTGCTCTTCAAGCTGCTTTCAAGAAAAAAAAAAAATACAAAGGAGAGATTTCTTCATTTAAATTAAAAATGACACTTTAACCTAAATACAATATTCTTACTTTGTTTCTGTTCCTAAGATGATGAAATAAAAAAGAGTATTTTTCAAATGATCAATTAGAGTATTTATATAACAAAGTATCTTTACTGAGATAACTACATTTACATTCACAGTATTTAGCGAACACCCTTATCCAGATCGACTTACATTTATGATATTTTTATACAATTAAGCAACTGAGGGGCCTTTGTCAAGGAGTATATATTTGTCAAAGATAAATAAGAGTTGTTAATTTTTTTTTTGAGGGTAAATGTGAGCATGCTTTCCCAACACAAATGAGATTTTCATTTTTGAAAAAGAAAATACTTTCCAAAGCATACTTTCCAAAGACAAAATGACAGTATTTTTTGTCTTTTTTAAATAAATGAGAGTATTTATTCCTGAGAAAAGTTTAAGCATTTATTGACTGTTATAAAGAAATTCAGAGAAATTGGAATATTTTTCCCAAAATAAACTAAAACGGTTTTTGTAAGATAATTAAAATAAATTAGTATTTTTTTCTAAAATAAAGGATATAATTTTCTCTAGAATAATTTGATATTTGTGAGTATTTATTCCTAATATATGTAAAACTATTTTTTCCATGGGTTAATTGGAGAAATGTGATTTTTTTTTTTGAGACCCTGACACAAACTAAACTAAAAACTTCCTCTGAATTAAAAGAGATCTTAGAAATGCTAATTTTCTTAATGATACTCACATTGCACCCACATTAGTATGTGGATGACCATCAATCACTAGTAGAATAGTGTACATGGCTCAACTGATTTGCATTTGGTGATGCCCACAAAATTCCATCAAAGGTAGAGTTCACATAGTTGAAATGATGAATTAAAAGCAAAACAAAACAAATCTCAATGCCAAAAGAAAATGTTTGGTCAACTCATATTTTCGCTGCTTAGAATATAATATACAGTAGTTATATATGTATCAGCTCCTAAAAAGCACAAATCAAAATGTAATTATTGAAAAGGGAAATAAGTTGTGAATTCAGGGAGGCAAAATGAAAAGAAATATCTACTGTACCTCGAGTGACTGTGGACAGCGAACACATTACATTGTGAAACTGCTACGGTTAATTATGATTATGGTTTTATTCAAAGCCAAGAAAAAAAGAAATCCCTCAGAACTAATTCATAAACTGGCTGAGTGCATCTACTTTTATCCAGTGGCACTCCTAACTGAAATCCTGGCTTTACTTACATACATAAAGTACCTACACACAGACAGACAGGCAGATAGACAGACAGATAGACAAAGAGAATATACACAAAAAATGCTAGACAAGTTAATTGATAAATGGAATCAAATAAACAAGTACATCAGTAAGTCAGAAGACAAAAAAACACAATTGGATAGACAAATAGATAGATAGATAGATAGATAGATAGATAGATAGATAGATAGATAGATAGATAGATAGATAGATAG
>JBCNYH010000012.1:18409311-18422980 GCA_039654325.1 Tandanus tandanus | reverse complement strand
TAGATAGATAGATAGATAGATAGATAGATAGATAGATAGATAGATAGATAGATAGATAGATAGATAGATAGATTAAAACAGAGGAGATGTTGATTTGATGAATGTAGTGAACACTCATGCTAGAGTAAATCAGACGATTACGTGTCATCAGGTCAATGTTTGGGAAACAGAGTGAAGTGAGTGGGTCACGATGATGCTACTCTTGTCTGGATATGTCACACTTTCAGTCTTTGTAAAAAGACATCTTATTTTTTCACACAATTGCCTCATTACAGTAAATGAAGGGAGGCTGCTTGTGGCCGTCTGTGAGGAGATTCCGTCTCCGCTCTCAGAAATGAGCTGCACCACAAGATGGAAGGCAGTGGTTTGGTCCAGTGAACTGGGACAGCACCTGTGTGTGTGTGTGTGTGTGTGTGTGTGTGTGTGTGTGTGTGTGTGTGAGGAATGATAAAACTCAGTTTGACACACATGAGAGTCTCTATAACCCTACATGTGCACAATTTGCAAAAATAAAAATACATTTTGGAATGCTACTGTTGCTACCCGAAATCCACTCAGATGGCATAAGCACAACGTCTGCGCAGATGTTGGATGTGCAGAAAAATCCCTACATCAGCATCTATTCTTGATATGCAAATGCATTTAGAGTGCATTAAAGCCCACTTAACCGCATCCATTCGGGTTCAAAACAGGAAACCATCAGATGAAGATGACATTTCACTTCAAGTAAATGCCTATCAACTGCTGCTCCTCAGCACAAGTGCCCAGCTACACACACACACACACACACACACACACACACACACATTATTTAAAAAAAAAAGAGAGGAAAAAAAAGAGAGGTGTTCCTCTTGTGTTCTTTGGATGGTTCTTTTAATGGTTCTAGCCTGGTAACAGGGATTACGTGAAACTTTTTTCTTTTCTTTTTTTTTTAATCCATACACTACAATCTATGCTGCAGGGTTCTAGAACCAGTTGTTCAGGGTTTCCCCCCATGTGCACGGAAAACACAGAGAAGATGAAGCTCTTCTGCACTTTTTTTAATATAAGAAATACTTCTATTAGCATGGGGATATTTTTTTTTCATATAGATACTCAGTGTAACACACTCACGCACACCCACACACACACTCATGCACAAAGAATGAAATAATTCATCCTATTGTTCCCAGGCACACGAAATTACACACCCGCATACTGACACACACACACACACACACACACACATAGGCACGCACACACACACACACACACACACACACCTGTCTGTCTTTTTGATATTTTGCCTCTCACTCCTTCTTTCTGACAATCTGTCTATGTCTCTGCTTGTCTGTCTCTTTGGTAGTATGTCTCTCTGCCTGTCTCTAAAATAGTCTGTCTCTTTGTCTCTCTCTTTAATAGTCTATCTGTCTCTTTGTCTTTCTTTCTTTCTAATAGTCTGTCTGTCTCTCTGTCTGTCTGTATTATAGTTTATCTCACTGTCTGTCTCTTCAATTGTGTGTTTGTCTGTCTGATAGTCTTCTGCCTTTGTCACTCTCTGTACATCTGCCTTTCTATCTGTTGGTATGTTTCTCTGAAGGTCTGTCTCACTGTCAGTCTGTCTGTCTCTCCTTGTATTTTTATCCTCTTTCTATCTACTTTCCGAGGTGGAAAGTCCTTATTGCACAACATGTGCTCAGACCAGCCTGAGTTCCTGGCATTCCTGTGAGGTGCAGGTGGCACAGGGCTGATGAGGGAGGATCAGGACAAAGGTGTCCTTCTGTCTCACATTCTCTTTTCCTGTCTCAAACGCTGACGCTAATCAGACTGAGCCGGCGGCGGCGTTATGCCGTGGGAGTAAAGTTGAACCAAAGCCTGAAACACCACAGCTGCAGTTCTGAACGCAGTGTGCACTGTTCTCTCAGCAAAGGGGTAAAAGGCCACGCATTGTTCCTGGACAAAATACATCCATATACTTAAAAAAAAAAAAAAAACTGTCGCTAAAAAGACAGAGGAAGACAAATACAGGATGATTTCTCCCCTGAATTTATAAATAAATATAAAAATAAAAATAGTTTCCCTGAACCACAATTATTAATTTAGCACCTGAAGAGAGTGTGTGCAGAAATGTGACATATTAACTGTCTGGCCTAGAAACTCTGTGCACTGTGTATCCCAGGTGCTCAGCGCGATTAGTGCTGAAAAACAGGAAACGAGAAAAAGACAAAGAAAAGCAGCAAAACATGATGAGAGAGATAGAGTGCTCCTGCTCTCCCTGTGAGTTGCAACGGGTGTGTCCTGGGGTAATAGCGTCCTGGTATCTGATGACACCCCCCCACTCACACACTCATACCACGATGACAGAATAATAGATTGATGGATTAATAATGTTGCATCACAAAACAAAAAAATACAG
The DNA here is from genome assembly GCA_039654325.1 of Tandanus tandanus. Lineage (NCBI taxonomy): Eukaryota > Metazoa > Chordata > Actinopteri > Siluriformes > Plotosidae > Tandanus > Tandanus tandanus. The sequence continues at coordinate 18,420,585 of JBCNYH010000012.1, read as the reverse complement.
AGTGACTAGGAAAAGAGAGAGAGAAAGAGAGAGATTGAGAGAGAGAGAGAGAGAGAGAAAGAGAGAGAGAGAAAGAGAGAGGGAGAGAGAGAGAAAAAGAAACAAAAGTGAAAGAAAAGGAAAAGATGAAGTAGAGAGAAAGAAAGTGGGCTAAAGAGAGAGAAATTAGAAAGAAAAATATGAAGGTGGGTAAATGATACTGGGGGAAAAACTGAAAGGAAAGGGATAACAAAAGAAAGGGAGAAGGACATTAAAGGAGAGACAGAGAAATGAAGGGGAGAAGAAAAAGTGAGGCTGGAAGAACAGAAAAAGAAAAAAGGTATGAGAAGCATGGTGGAGAGAGGACAGAAGAAGATGAAGGGATGAGTATGCCTGGTGCAAAGAGAAAGAGAAAAAGCGAAAGACAGCATGAGTAAGATGAGAGAGCGATGAAGCGATGGCAAAGAAAAAAGTTGCGAAGAAAAAGAAAAGGGAGAAAAAACAAGAAAAAGAACGAAGAAGAAGAAGGAGGAGGAGGAGAAAAAGAAAAGTTGGAAAGAATAAAAAGTATGAAAAAATAGAGACAAAGTAAGGAAGAAATAAGGGATGTGAAGAAAAAAGGCAAAAAGAGAGAAAAAAGAAGAGAGAGTAAGATAGACAGATAAAGAGACTGGAGAGAAAAAGAGAGAGAAAAGGTAGAGAGAATATGGTGTGAAAAAATGAGAAGAATTGGTTAAAAAAAAGAGAAAATGAGACCATGAAAAAATGGAGAGAAAGGAACACAGCTATAAAGAAAAGATAGAAGAAAAAAACAGAAAAAGAAGGCAAATAACAGAATGAGTGAGGGAGAGATTGAAGAAAGACAAAAATTAGAGGATTTGAGGAAAAATTTAGAAAAACATAGAAAAAGAAAAGCAGACAGAAAGATGAAAGAGGAAGACAAAGAGCAGAGATAAAAAGATATATATATATACACACACATATATATCACAGACTGACCAACACAAAGTTATTGTCCAATTACGTTGCACACTCCATTGCTGATGTCATTATTCAAACTAACACTCAACCAATCAACACTCAGCCAGTCAACACTCAGCCAATCAACGTTCAGTATATCCATGTTTAGCAAATCAACATCCAACTAAGCAGCATTCAGCCAAGGCAGTATGGTGGAGTAGTGGTTAGCACATCCACCTTACAGCAAGAAGGTCCTGGGTTCGATTCCTGGGCTCAGTAAGGTCCATTTCTGTGTGAAATTTTCCACCGTGCTTCTGTAGGTTTTCTCTGGGAATTCCATTTTCCTCCCACAATTCAAATTCATGCACATTTGGCTAATTGGCTATTCCAAATTGCCCCTAGGTGTGGATTTGAGTGTAAATGGTTGTGTGTTGCTCTGTGATGGTCTGGTGAGCTGTTAAGAGTGTACCCTCCCTTTACCCAGTGTCAGCTGAGATAGGCTCCAGCCTTCCCCAACCCTAATAGTAGGATTAAGCGGGTTAGCTAATGATTGAATGAATCAACATTCAACCAATCAACATTCAACCAGTCAACATTCAGAGAATTAGCACTCAGCCAGTAAACATTTAGTTCATGGACACTCAGTCAATCAACATTCAGCCAAACAACAAGCAGCACGAAATGTTTTCTTAACTAGACATGCTAAAGTGTTATTTTTAATACATCTATTTTGAGAGTGAGAGTATTAGAGGGCTGGAGAAAAAAAGGAAAGAAAAGAAGAGTGCATGTGTGTGAGAGAAGGGGGGAGAGAGAGAGAGAGAGAGAGAGAGAGGAAGGGAAGACGTGAGAAAACAAGAGCATGAGTGGTGGAACGTTTCCTCTCGCGGTTCTCCGACTCACAAGCTAGAGGAAGAGTTTGTCCTGAGTGGCCTAACCACAGTGTGTGTGTTAAAGGCCTTTAGAGTGGACATACACACACACACACACACACACACACACACACACACACAAACCTGCATGAGGTTTAAGATAATAAAGCTGCTCTTTTTTTTGTTGTTGTTCTTTTTTTTTTTTTTTGGATGGTGCAGTAGATGAAAAATACTTCTGCAAAGTGGCTCGGTCACTCTGAAGTGTACATCCTCATTCACACTAAAATCTCTCACAGCTTTTTAACGCACACAGACACAGACACACACACACACACACACACACACACACACACACACACACACAAAATGCACTCCTTAGCCCCTTACCCTAACAAATAAATGCCAAACCCCAACCTTACCCCTAACACTAACCTAAACCTAATTTTAACCTGAACCCTAAAATCAAGTCTTAACCCTTCAACAGTCCTTTGTAGAAGTGAGGACCAGCCAAAATGTCCTCATAATGTTGGTTTAAAAGGTACTCCGGTCCTCAAAATGTACCAAGTACACACACACACACACACACACACACACACACACAAAACCAATCAACCAAACAAATAATATAAATAACTGGCCAGTATAGTCATAATAACAATATCATGATACAATATGCAGTGGCATGTCCACCTTACAGCAAGGTCCTGGGTTTGTGTCCCTGGCTTGGCAGGGGTGTTTCTGTGTGAAGTTTGCATGTTCTTCCTGTACTTGCATGGGTTTCCTCCAGGTACTCCGGTTTCAGCCCACAGTACAAAAACATGAACATTAGGTTAATTGGCTGTTCCAAAGTGCCCCTAGTTATGAGTATGAGTGTGAATGGTTTTGTGCAGTGTTCGCCCTACTCTAAATTGGTGAGCTGTTCAGGGTGTACTCTTCACCCAGAGATGGCTGAGATTGGCTCCAGCCTATTATTAAGCAAATCGGCAAATGAGTGAGCGATAATGAGTAAATCCATCTGATGTATTAAACAAAGTATAAGAAAAGGTACAGGCCTGAACTCCACCCCTTCACCGTCACCTTTGCAGCTTTTCCCAAGAACTGGGTCATAATGGTTATGAATCTAAAAGTCAGAGTTTCTTCGATAGCCTATTTTATTAAGCGTATGTGAGTCATGTGTCCTCGAATGATTTCTGTGAGAATTATTCAGTATATAAGATTAGATTGGTTTCCTAACTGGATCAGATCAGATAGAATTGTCTCAGCATGTCTATCAGACATCTTGTCATCCCAGCAGGGCTAAACTATTATCTAAGCCTAGAGATACATCTTCAATACAAGATCTTGTGATCTCTGTGGAACAACCTGGATCATGCCACCTGGATCAGCACGTTACCTTGGGGTAGTCTTGGACAACCAACCTCAATTCTAACTCCACACTGTTAAACTGCTGTTTTGTTGTGTGTGATTCAGGAGGACTTTTCTATAAAAAAATCTATAAAGACCATTTGGGTTCTTGTTCAGGTTCTTGACATTTGAAGACTGGTCTAGTGCAACCAACTGCTGGCTGTTTTGATTCTATGCACTATCCACATTTACATTAATGGCATTAAGCAGACGCTCTTATATAAAACTGAGCAAGTCATGGTTAAGGGCCTTGCTCATTTGCCCAACAGTGGCAGTATGAAACTGATCTGGATTGTAGCTGTAACTTCTCTTCAACCTCCTCTAGTTCTCCCATAATAACTCATTGCAACTCTCCCTTCACTGGCACCCACTGACCATAAAGATCTTATCATCCCATGCTGCCAAGCACTCCCTTTAAAGTTCTAGCACAGCTTGATTGGACACACCAACCCTTAAGACACAAGGATGACCTGCATTAAGACTATTCTTTTTCCTGGCAGCCAGGTGGTGCAATGGATGTCTCGCTGGTTGTCCTCAAACGAAAACTAAAGACCCACTATTTTGTCAAGCACTTTGTCATCAGCAATATAAATGGGTACCAGTAAAAACCCAGTAACCTGCAATGGACTAGTGTCCCATCCAGGAGGAGTTTAACTTCTAGTTTCTAGTAAGCTGTGGCCTGATGAGCCAGTAGGCTCGGCTGTAAAAAGCCCAGTAGATTTACCTTACCTTACCTTTGTTTATCTACTATTATCATTATTTATAAATCTGTTCTGGGGTGGCACGGTGGCATAGTGGTTAGCACACCTGCCTCACAGCAAGAAGGTCCTGGGTTCGAGTCCCAGGCTTGGCTCGGGCATTTCTGTGTGGAGTTTGCATGTTTTTTCAAACTTTGGTACTATGATTTTTCGCTCAGGTGAAACTTTCTGTACAGAGTTTGCATCAAATTTTTAAAACCACTCCATGAGGAAGCCTGAACCATTCAAAGAACCCTTGAGTGAATGCCTTCAGGGTTGTACACAGGGTTGCTGTTTTAACGATCAAACCACGGATGGGTTTGGGTTATTTTTATGAATACACTGCATAATTTGGAAAGATTCCACCCATAACTGTCTTGTGGGTAAAAAGTGAGAGATTTAAAGGAATAAAAACAGAGAGATAGAAAGGAAGAATGATAGGCCCCCAATCAGTGGAGAAACATCTTCACCTTGATGTCCTACATACTACATACAGTAAAGAAACTTCATATGCAGCATTAATTTTACAGACATCTTCTAAAACTGGGATAAATACCAAATTAAACAACTTAGAGCTAAAAAATAATTAAATAAATAAACACAAATCTGGGTTACGCTTTAAAGCCCAGCACTGGCCCATTGTGCTCTCGAGCCTGGAACTCAGAGAAACCTCAAATGGTCACTGTAGTTCAATAAATTGTTTAAAAAGTGCTGTGACGAATAAGGTGAAATTAGACTGAGAGGAGATGTACCAGAGTGTGTGCGCAGATGTCCAGTGAGGGCATCACGGCGGCGGCAGGCATAGCTGCAGAATGGGCACTTAAAGGGTTTCTCTCCTGTGTGAAGCTTGATGTGCCTCAGCAGGTTTCCTTTTTGGGTGAAGGATACGCCGCACTGGTTGCACTGGAAAGGACGATCACCTGCAAGCAGCAAGAATAAAGCATCTTGATAAGTGCACATATAAAAGGTTTCTTAAGGCAACAACTTGATATTTGTTGTTATAGGTACCACTTTGTACCTTAAAAACCTATGATTTGATTTACTAGCCTCCAAAGAACATGTGGACTATTTTAAAAAGATCAGATTTACTAGCAAATCGCCAAATAGCCTATTAAATTATGTTCATGTTCAAATGTATTAAATTTAATGAAATATGGTAATAATAATTATATTCACACATCAGCCCCAGATCCATTTTTTATAATATTTAAATTATAATCGTTGCCTTAATTAATTTTAAATGCTTCTTGTAAAATTCATAAAATCATACAAATTTAGTGGAGCTATTACAGAAAAGATTGGTGTGAATTTGAATGAGGTGATTTGGAAAGCTGCAATATCCCTACAATATTGCTGTGATATGTGGGTAATGTGCAACCTTCGTATGGCTGAGCCTAACACTAGCCTAACGTAAAAATGCCATATGATACATAGGGGTGTATAAGGAAGTCCTTTGAGTTTAACATAGTGCAATCATAAGACTACTGTAAGAAAAGCGTATAATTCTGAGCGCATCAGATGACCCAAAAATTGTGAGAAATTGGTATGTCATAGGACGACGTAAGGCATCACATAACAGACCTAGGCCTGACGTCAAGAGCTACCTATGTGACAGAAAAATCTTTTGAACGTGATAAAAACTCTACGACAAGGGTCTACGGCGGCATTTTCTGTCACACAACCGGTGGGTTTCGTATGACACACCCACAACTATCCTTGGAATTTGTTGGATTTTTTGTTGTGGACTTGCTTATACTTGTGCGATGTATGTTACAGTGGTTCTAAATCATCTGGGGGTTAAGATCTGACACATCAAGTGGTTCACCAGCTAAATAGGGTACCGTGAATCTCTTTTATGGTCCTTTTAAATTTCCCTCTCAGTGTGAAAACCATCAAAAGCCAAAATAACCGGTTTGAGTAAGGTGCCCTCAAGCTGCTTCCAAGAGCAGTCAAGCATGTCCCGAACTGAGTCAGTGAACACTGATTTGACTCGGGTGGCACAGTGGTCTATAGGTTTGCACGTCCGCCTCACAGCAAGAAGGTCATGGGTCCGAGTCTCGTGGAGTCTGCATGTTTTGCCATGTGCTTGGGTGGTTTTCTCTGGGTACTTTGTTTTGCTCCCACAGTCCAAAGACATGCACATTAGGCTAAGTGACTGTTTCAAATTGACCCTGGGTGTTGGTCCGACGACGCATTTTGCCCAGAGTCGGCTGAAATTGGCTCCAGCCTCCAAGCGACCCTAGTAGGATTAAGCTGTTTGGCAAATAAATGAATGAATAAATGATGAATCAACTCAAATGCCAGCAGCAAATCAAACATTTGGAGCCGACACACAGAGCTGCTGTACTGCAGAAATACTTTGCATTTCAGGGGATTCGGACGAATGTAATTAGAAGAAAAGAAAAAAAAAGATAGACAAAATGTCAAAAACTAGATATTTATATAATCATTCAATCTAATGTATTTAATGTAATAAGTGTTGAAATCTAAATATAATACACTGTCCATAATTCAGTGGTTTCCTTTTAAAGGTGGACTTGGGAATGATTTGTTTAACTTTTTTCCTTCCCCTTTTCTGATCAGGGAATGATATGATTAATTATCTGCGATGTGAAATAAAAGTATCAAGTTCGCCTTGATTCACATTCAACAAACAGACAAACAGGTATGTAAACGCCCTTACAGGCAGGGTATACGGGACAGGACCTTTCTTAAGGAGTGCTAATGCAAGCATGTTTTGAGAAACTCTTATAGCAGGAAGTTATGATTGCACCAGTACCAAAAAAAGAAAAAAAAGAAAAAAGAAAAAAGAAAGATCCGCTTTAGAGTATATAAAATGAGAACAATGCTTAAGGCTTAAACAAAAATGTTAATATAACATGTTATAAAGTTTTGGTGTGACACTGAAGGTCAAATGGGTCAATGAATCATTTTATCTCGTGTACCCACAGCATGTAGAGTGCATATAGAATCGTGTCTTACAGGGATGAAACTCTGGTTGAAAATTCATGCATCTAATTCAAGTCTAAAAATACTGCAGAAACTCGTCAGATGTTGTCTTTAGTGTAGATTGAATGAGAATGTAACCAAATAAGATGAGAGATAGAAGACGCTCCCAGATGCTCCCAGCAGAACCTGTTACTTAAATGACTTTCATACCATTAGATAATTCAAACTTAATAAATGCATATATTATTATATATAATTTAAGAATTATATTAAAGAATCTATTAAAGAAAATGGCTTGAACAGAATTTAAGGTTGACTTTCGGTGTAGATAGGACATAAATGAAATGAAATAAAAATAATGGCAGAAAAAGTAACAGCAACTCTCATTTACATTCGTGACCTGTGTGCACAGCGAGTTATATTTGTTTAATCTCGTTTATACAACTGCTCATTTTGCCCAAGCCAATGGTCAACAGTGGCATCTTGGTAATACTGGGGTTTGAACTTATGGGGCGGGGAGGTTGGGGGGTGCTAAGTGAGCAAATTAATGTTCGGGGCCTTGCTATAAGACCCAACAGGGTTAGTTTGGTGGGGTTGGAATTTGATCTTACTATGAGTAGCCCAATGCCTTTACCACTGATCTGCTTATGCCCCAAACCTGGTACACCACTTAAGTAGAATTAAACCCAGTGTACAAAAAGGACAGTCTTGCACTGTAGTTGCTGTTTGATGTGTGTGTGTGTGTGTGTGTGTATGTGTTTTAGTTGAATGCTTCCACACCTAGCTGGAAGACCATGAGATGTTAGTTTTGACTGCGAGTGCTAACCACTATCGAAACACATTCTCACAACGCATGGTTCGGTCCTTTTATAAATAGAGTAGTAGGATGAGAAAGTGTCAGATCACAACAGCGTCGCCCCTTCAGTGTCCTTTTTTTGCAGACTCTGGCTTACCACACAGGCTTTCCAGAGCGACCTCGAACAAAACTTAAAGGTCGCTGGCTGCTTAACATAGCAACACACCAGCGCTTCGAGTAACTTCTCAAGTTCTACTGAGTCCTTCTCTCAGCAAGGCTTTAAAAATAGACTGTCTTCTTCTTCTTCTTCTTTTTTTAATCTCAAACTAGTAGCTTTGATACCGTTCAAACTGTCCCGGTTTTAGCTTTCCCATGGCAATCATGTCGAAAATCCAGATCATGATAAGATCTAAACATGTCTAGAGATGCTACTGTAGGTACTTTTTTTAGTTGCTGTACGAGAAATCTGAGTCAGGAGTTCTGTTGAAACCATCAGCGCCAGATGAAACATCCAGAACAGGTTGTATGGGATTCCTGGGATAGTGTCCCTAAGAAAACATTTAAAACCTACACTCTTGTTTTTTCTTTTCTTTCACACACAGCTGCTCTTATCTACCTAGAGCCCTGACCTACCAACACATATGAAACTTAATGCGCTTTTTATACCACGATCATGTTAAACAGGTCTACTTCCATAAACGTACTAAATCCCTGATACTTACTATACATGATTATAAAGGTTTAAAAGTTCTTGCTGGTAAGTTTATTAAGTCTACAGACAGATGTGTTCTCGGCCCAAGGGACATCCATGAGTGGTGAAGGAAGTTAAAAAAGATAAAAGTGAGCATAATGTTCCGCAGTCTCTCTTCTGAGACGGCAAAATCTATTTATTAAATAATCAAAGTCAGGGTGTAGGATTATTTACACAAATTTTCCACGATTGGGTGCCTGTAGTTGCAAATTTCACAACAGCTCTACGAATCAGATTGTGTTTTGTTTTGTTTTTTGTTGTTGCTTTGTGGTAAAACTGGGAACTCGCAGCAATGCAAGTTGAGAGATTGAGCTCAAAGAGTGCCAAAAGAAACGCCTAAATGCAAACTGGAAAAACGCATCAAAACAGTCACATGTTCACTAATGATATATCAAAAGAATGAGTACATGGTTCTTGGTACTCCTTGATACCGATCTTAAATTGTGAGGGCATGGACAGCTCGTGTGATTTCTTATTAAAGACAAGTACAAGTTCACACTGGAGAACGAGGAACACAAAGCATGATCATCTCAGCACTCCAGCACTCAGTGCTCACTAATACTGAAACACTTTTATTATCACACAGGGTACTGATTACTTGATACTGGTTAATTACACTATTCAGTAGTCTTTTAGTTCTTTATAACCCACTGCTGGTAAGCATGGGCGACATGGTGACATAGTGGTTAGCAATTCTGCTTCACAACAAGAAGGTCCTGGGCTTGAGTGGGGTTTGCATGTTCTCCCCGTGCTTGTGTGGGTTTTCACCGGGTACTCCGGTTTCCTCCCACCAAAGATATGCACACCAGGCTAACTGACTGTTCCAAATTGCCCCAGGTAAGATTGTGAGAGTTTGGAGAGGAATGACCGCCACCCGACTTCCGAGCCTTTAACAAGTCATATATCTGACATCCCAATTACCTCTTAGGGTGGTTATGGGATAAGCACTAATCCAGTACAAGGATTTTCACCAATCTTGGTGGGGACACTACCCTACCTGAGTCCCTGAGATTTGATTTTGGAAGGTCAAGGTTAAAGGTGAAGGACAGAGCAAGGTCACAAAATTATGAAGATTTTCTATGTTTGAATTGAAACTGCTTATACATTTATACATTTACAGCATTTGTCAGACTTATCCAGAGCGACTTACATTTATGATTGTTATACAACTCAGCAATTGAGGGTTATGGGTCTTGCTCAAGGAACCAACAGTGGCAGATTGGTGGTAGAGGGGCTTAAACCCTTGACCTACTGATCAGTACCCCAGAGCGTTAACCACAAGCTACCACTGCTTATATCTCAGAAACAACATGACAGACCCTTGGATGCAATGAGAGGCAGACATAAAACCATATACATGCATTTCTTGAGTTACCCTGAAAGGTCAAAAAATAAAGTTACATGGTTAATTAAACCCAGTACCCATATAGGGCTTATTTGCTACATGCTACTTTGCAGTGGTACCTTGCACTCTATGAACCTTTAGTTTTTGATTTCATTAGTGATTCATGAAAATAAGAATAATAATGTACAGTGAGCATGGCTTTAATGCGAAATAAACCCTTTTAATGTGATTTCATAAGCCCTCCACTACAGCTCAAGGTCAAGATAACTCTGTTGGCTTGTATTTTGTGATAAAGACTAGCGTGGTGTAAATTATCACACTTATTATCCCTTCACAGGATTTATAGGGTGAATTAATCCAATGTGGGATGCTTTCGGCTAAATTTAATTTAGTCAAAGGTTAACTTACCCTATTAAAATAAAAAATTAATAGCTGTTACCTATTATGAAACCTAAGTTTGATCATAAATGTTTCACAACATTAACTTTAGAGCTAAAAGGATAAAGCAGATGACTTCATTTCTGACACAGCACACACTCACCATTGGGCATTCGTATTGCAGCATCAGGTGGAGGCTCGGCCCCTCCTCCTACATCCTGCAGGTTGTTCGGGCTGTCAATCATGGGCTCTTCCAATCCCGACCCTTCTTCCCCACTGTGGGCCATCTCATCTTGACTTATGGTTCTTCTCTCTGCCTCCTCTTCAGTTCCATCCTCTTGTTTGATCTTATGCGCTTAAATAGAAATAAACAGGAGAGAGAATAAACATGATGGTGTTTGTTGTACTATATGTGATTCATCACACTCGCACACAAACACACAGACACTCCAGAGTCCCACTATGACCAGATCAGTTACTAGGAACGTTTCCTTTAGAATGACACAAACGTCCTGATTAACCGTCCTGATATCTAACACAAGAACCTGATCCCATGTGCAGGAGCCAGACGTCGTCTGATTTCACATCATAAAGTCAAAAGTCAAGGTGTGTTTTCCTGACCCTGATCCTAACCTCAATCTTAAAGGGGTGATCACACTAGAGGTGCGATATAAAGGTGACTGATGCAAATTGATTTTTTTTGCAAATTTTTTAAATTTGCGTCAAGATGTTTTGCAACTTCACATCCTTCGCTTTAGCCGCCCTGGGTGGCCGGGACCTGGCAGGGTCGGCGGCTTCCGGTCTTGGCTCGCCGGGGCCTGTGCGTATATGTGTGTGTGTGTGTGTGTATATATATATATATATATATATATATATATGTATATATATAAAAAAAAATTTCTTTTTTTATTTTCCTTCTCTCTGTGACTGTGTATTCGTTACTTTGGTGGTTGTTATGATACGTTTGGGATATGTCTTTTTGATTTTGTTATTATTTAGCAAACTCTTGATTACTGTCAGCTCTGTTTGTCTGTAAAAGCCGCAGGAAATTTGCTGGTGTATTTATGTACAAATGTAGCAGTTTAATGTCTTGTGATAGTTTGGTT
>JBCNYH010000012.1:18346409-18360415 GCA_039654325.1 Tandanus tandanus | reverse complement strand
CATGTGGGTGTTGCACACAGCTGCGGAAAACCAGCACGCACATAGCTGCAGTCACTATATCGTATGTTTATTTGTGTGTGTGTGTGTGTGTGTGTGTGTGTGTGTGTGTGTGTGTACTTGTTTACTTTCTCCATCAGCCCTCTGGTTTGCAGAGGCGTCCCTTTATATAACTTTTTTTTTAGATAACTTTTGCGTCTACGCGCTCTAAGCGTTGGTTACATTTCCACAGTGTCAAAAGATGCGTTTGAAGTAGAAGGGAAACCGTTACACACCCCCTCCACCACTACCACCACAAACACCAAACATCTCCTCCTCTGAGCTTCTCTCTTTACTGTCTTCATTCCACTGCAGTGCAAGCAGCGCTTTCAGGATCTCTACGTTCTCACGTGAAACTTAACAAGGTTTCTACACTCCATGGTGAGCACAAGGAGAGATGGCATGAACGCCTAATATTTCATATTATTTACACATATTTGTTAAATTCTATGCTATAATATACAACAATACTTGTCGGAGGATCGCACCAGCGGGATTAGAGTGCAGAGTTAAATGGTGTAGAGTGTTGTGTTTGGCGTCTTTTAAAAAATGATTTTGTAAACCCAGTGACCCCTAACTTTTTGACTCTATCTGAACATAATCTGTATTGAAAATATACTATTTATTTCTGAAATTTCCACCAATGGAACACTGTAGATCCTCTAACTCACTCTCACTCATTTGCCAAACTGCTTAATCCTATTTGGGTCACAGGGAGGCTAGAGCCCATCTTAACCAGCACTGAGCAAAGGCACCCAGAACAGCTCGCCATCATAGGGCCAACACACACACAGACATTTACACTCACACCTAGGGGCAATTTGGAACAGCCAGTTAGCATAATGTGCATGTCTTTGGACGGTGGTAGGAAACTGGAGTACCTGGAGGAAACCCACACAAGTACAGGAAGAACATGCAAACTCCACACAGAAAAGCCCTTGCTGAGCCCAGGACTCGAATACAGGACCTTCTTGCTGTGATGTGATAATCACTCCAAGTAAACTTTATTTTAAAAAATTATTTTCTAACTTTTTCTTGTTGATGAGTTTTTGAAGTTGCAATTAAACCATCAACTGATTAATCAATCAAAGAAACTAGTATCTATAACAATTAAAATAATAATTATGTATACTGCTATCATAATTAAAAGCAATGTATAACAATTTACATTTTATCTGTGTTTGTTAGCTGAAGAAAGAAAATTGGACAAATTATTTAAATGTTAAATACAAAGTTGTATTTAGTATTCTTGCTGTCATTGTTTTTACAGCTTTTCTGCATATTTTTCCATTACGCCTTACCCAGAAAATGTCACAGGGGAAAGATTATTCAGGCATTATTTTTAACTACTTGGTCCATCGATCTTCAAGTTTTTCTATCCCTTCACGGAAGAAAGTCATATCCTGAGCCTTCAGATTCTCCTCAACAGCATGGATGACATCATCATCAATCTGAAAAATGGCGACAACACTAGGGGGATTTCAGTTTGAGAAACAGAAGCCAAACGGTGCAGGTCAGATGAGTAAGGTGCATGGGGCAACAGTTCAAAGCCACATTTAGCTGCTTCTGCCACTTCTATCTGTACTGTGTGGATGGGCTCATTGTCCTGAGCAACAGTACACCAGCTCCAATCGTTCCTCTCCTTTTTTTTTTTGCCCCTTGATTGCTTCAAACATTTGAGATTTTGTAGATGGTGATAGGAGGCTTTGTAGTATGTAGTTATGCCCCAAAATGGGAGTTATGTCCCTTGTGTCTGGATGAAGCCCAGTTCAAAGTTGGAAGTACCCTTATAGTTCGTAACTGTCCCCAGGTGCAACCTTCAGAGGAAATCTTTGTATGTGATCAATTTATAAATCAATTGAAACTCATATCTGTCAAAATGAATTAAACTCTGAAACCTTGGCTAGTCCAGTCCATCATTTCCAATTTTCCATGTTGCTGTTTCCTGTTTAAATAATCTCTTCTTCTAATGAGAAGACAGATTTGAACTACATTTCTACTGAAATCTGTTTCATTTACCAAGAAATGTTGCAGCTAATAAAGCAACCAATAATGAGAATTTTAAGATCTAAGTTCAGTTTAAATGTTAGATTAATATTGACACAGGGAAAGTTACTCATATTCAGAGTTGGGTTACGCACCTGCCTTGAGTCTGCTGTCACGCCTCTTCATTTAAACGATTTGAAACTTTCGCTCATCCATAAAGTAATACTGTCTAGCAATATTTAAAAAATCCTTAAAAAAATATCCTGCATCCAGAATTTGTTCTGAATTATCATCCAAAATGTAGAGGAGTCTTTCTTGTCCAAAGCCCCGCCTTTGGTAGAAATATCACGTAAATCTACACATTCTTTTGAGAATTCTTGCTAACAAACAAACACACAAACTAGAGGTTAAATATAGCCTTCTTGGTGGGGGTAACAAACAAAGAGACAAAGGTACAAACGAAAGAAACAATAACAGACCCAACTTTGAGAGATACTGTTACATACAATACTTTTGATATTACCCTTTAAAAGTCTTCAGAGAGCAGTGTACAGTTTTAACTTTTTAGTGCCCTGATTAGGGATTTAGGGTAAAGTGATAGTCATTCTTTATAATGCTGTACTGCAATAGATTTATGGCATAGCACAAAGGATTGTTGAGGTGATTTTGCAACTGCAAGTACAGTTACAATTCTGACCTTAGCAGGCAGGGATGCACTATTACAAGGTGTCATTTATGAACAAGTGTTGCCTGCAGGAATTTTTTTGTATCTGATTTGTGGTCAAAGGGGACAAACCATCTTGCTTTTCGTGGGAAGATATCTGATTTCAAAATCAGAAATTAAGAAGTTGATGACAGAAATCATGAGTTTGGCACTTTCTCAGGGTTTTCTTTCCCACTCCAGCTGTTTCACCTGCCTACACAGTTCTCCACACCTGTGCTGGTGCTGTTAGAAATGAAAAATATTATTAGCTGCCTGGTGTATTGATTATAAATCAGAAGACATGGACATATATAGGAGACAGAACTGAAGGATTCACATGGAGAGGATGTCTTCCTTAAGATGTTTGTTTCAGATTTTTTTGGAAGAAATCTTCAGTGTCAGTTCTTTGGAACAGTTTGAGGTTATGCTGTAAGATTTTTAACTACAACCCCAACTCCAAAAAATTTGGGAGTGTGTACAATGTAAAAAATCCCAAAATGCAATGATTTGCAAATATCATAAACCAATATTTTATTTACATTGAAACATAAAAAAAGGCAAATGTTGAAAGTTAAAATGTTACTATTTCATTTTTTTTAAAAAAGCAAATTTTGAATTTAATGGCAGCAACATGTCTCAAAAAAGTTGGAATGAGGCAACAAAAAGTAGAATAAGTAAGTGGTTCTAAAAAGAAACATCTGGAGATATATTCTGCATCTATTTTTTTTTTGTTTGTTTAATTGGCAACAAGTCATTCATTCATTCATTCATCTTGTTTTGCTTGTTGCTGGGTCAGGTCGTGGGGGCAGCAGCCTAAGCAGTGCAGTCCAGACGTCCCTCTCCCCAGCCACTTCCTCCAGCTCTTCTGGGGGCACCAAGGGGTTCCCAGACCAGTCGATAGACGAATTCCCTCAAGCGTGTTCTGGGTCGACCTCGGGGTCTCTTCCCAGTTGAACATGCATGAAACACCACACCAGGGAGGTGTTCAGGAGGCATTCTAATCAGATTCCCGAGCCACCTCAACTGGCTCCTCTCAACATGGACGACCAGTGGTTCTACTCCGAGCTCCTCCCGGAAGAAAGAACTTCTCACCCTATCTCTAACGGTGAGCCCTGCCACCCTGTGAAGGAAGCTCATTTCAGCCGCTTGTATTTTCGATCTTGTTCTTTTGTTCACTACCCAAAGCTCATGACCATAGGTGAGGGTAGGAACGTAAATCAACTGGCAAATTGAGAGCTTTGCCTTCCGGCTCAGCTCCCTCTTCACCACTACGGACCGGTACAAGCTCCGCTTTACAGCAGAGGCTGCACCGATCTGCCTGTCAATCTCCTGCTAAATCCTTCCCTTACTCATGAACAAGACCCCAAGATACTTGAAATCCTCCACTTGGGGCAGGACCTCATTCCCGACCCGGAGGTTGCATTCCACCCTTTTCCGGCTGAGAACCATGGCCTCAGACTTGGAGGTGCTGATTCTCATCCCAGTCACTTCACACTCAGCTGTGAATTGCTCCAGCAAGAGCCGGAGGTCCCGGGCTCAATGAAGCCAAAAGGAAACCGTCAACTGCAAAAAGCAGAGACGAGATCCTGTGGCCACTAAACCAGAACCCCTCAACACCTTGGCTGCACCTAGAAATTCTATCCATAAAAATTATGAACAGAACTGGTGACTAAGGGCAGCCTTGGCGGAGTCCAATCCTCACTAGAAACAAATTCGACATATTGTTACCAATGCAGACCAAACTCTGGCTCCGGCAATACAGAGACCGTATGGCCTGTAGAAAACCACATTGTTCCTCCTGAATCCGAGGTTCAACCATCGGCCAGATCTTCCTCTCCAGTACTGCTGAATAAACTTTCCTGGGTAGGTTGAGGACTGTGATTCCACGATAGTTGGAACACACCCTCCGGTCCATTTTTTTAAAAAGGGAACTACCACTCCAGTTTGCCAATCCAGAGGTATGGCCCCCAATGACCACGCGATGTTGCAGAGACGTGTGAACCAAGACAGTACTACAACATCCAGAGCCTTGAGGTATTCAGGGCAGATCTCGTCCACCACCGGAGCCCAGCCACTGAGGAGCTTTTTTAACTACCTCTGCAACCTCTGCCCCAGGGATGCTCCAGGACGATGCTGGCGGCAGTGTCATGTTGTCACATGGAAATGACATGTTTTCGGTCTATCCGCAGAAATGTGGCGGAAAAATCAAACATGTTAGAATTTACTGCGAGTAGCTGCAGAAGGCTGCGGTGCTGACAGTTCTCTGTGGTAACTTGCGATACACGCGACAACAATCACACATTGCTCTGCAGTGTTCTGCGGAAGCATTTCCGTGAACTTACGTGGGTCAAGTGAGTGTGAGAGGGGCATCGGTGAAAGAGGGGCATTAGCCCTACATTAAAATCAGGCATGGATCTTTCATGGAAATCACTGCATTGGCACAGGAATACTTCCAGAAATCACAGTTATAATGTTAGTTAGAACAAGAACTTGTTTGTAACATTAAATATAAACAGATATGAGGTGTGATGTGTCATTCATTATATATTATAATTATATTCATATATATATTATAAATATATATTATAATTGTTGACAGTATAAAGTGTTTCAGTATAAAAGGAGTACAACTATCTGGGATGTGCTGTTATCGGAAAATAATCAACTTTGGGCTGTAACTCTGCTTCATCAAAACACCACAACATTTATGATTTTCCTACAACATGTCTGAAGTGTTTCATTCCTGACAGTAATGACATTCTATCAAAATATTACATCCTATGTCGAGGTGTAGAAAATCCATTAGTTGAACAGTAAACAATGGTGACCTTTGGTAATTCAGGGTAGTGTAACCAACAAAACAAACTGTTTACAGAAGACTTGAAACTGCAGATCAAAATCTCTTCCACCTTTCAGCCTCAACATGCATGAAAACATCACCACACCACCTCTTCAGACATCTTTTTTTAAACAGACTATGGTCATTAGCTGTGTATTTCCCCACTGAAATGGTCTCTCCTTGCTCGTATACACTTCCACCCCACTCTATGCGCTCTATGAAACTTAGTCTGTATTATCTAAACCTCAGATGCAAGATACAGTCCCCAGTCATCTCCACCTAATCTGCAATCTTTTCTCTGCAGCAAACCTGCTGATCGGCTCAATGCCTTGATCACAGTGACTCAGACTAAGATGATGGACACTGCTTTTTTTTTTTTTGTCAAAATCATGACTGTTAATGAAACTGGCTTCTGTAATATATAAGCTGTGAACCACTGAAGTGGATAACGAAAGCGATACAGTCTTTTTTGGCAGTATTTTATTGCGCTGTGAAGGTGATATCTGTTAACCAATAGATCTGTTAACTAATTCCCCCCTAACATTTAGCTACACGCTTAGTGTTTACCTCAATGAATCTTGAGCTCAAAGGTTTTGTAAGTTAGCTTACTTACTCATTTAATTGAATTAATTAAATATAAATGTCAGTTATTTAAAATACAAATATACAAATAAAAAGGAGTATTAATGGAAAACTAATCAGCTTAAAACACAGGATTGTTCATAACCTGCTGTAATTATATACCTGTTTAATGCTGTCAGTTATACAATCACCATTTAATTTTAATTACACTCATCCCTTCATTAATTCATTTGCTGAACCACTTAATTCTACTAGGATGGCAGGGAGACTGTGCCCACCTCAGCCGACACTGGGTGATCATAACAGGACCAACACACACACAGCTATTCACACTCACATCTAGGAGCAATTTAGAACAGCCAGTTAGCCTAATATGCATGTCTTTGGACTGTTGGAGGAAGCCGGAGTACTACAGAACTGGTCTTTCCAAGCCCAGGACTTGAACCCAGGATCTTCTTGCTGTGAGGTGGACGTATTAACCACTATGCCACTGTGCCGCCCTATTTAATATACAGATATACATACTCATGGGAACTGTGGAGGAAGGAATTGGGGGTGTCAGGCACCATTGGGGGCGCTGTGTATTTTGGACCCATGGACTGAGGAAGGCCTATGGCCTGCGGTCTGAAATGTCACAATGTCATATATTTGGTCCTCCATACATCTTATGCAAATTGCTCAACTTCCCTATCAATTAATTATTGATCATTAACAGCATCAACATGAATATGAATACAGAAATTATAATATCTTTGTTAAAGACATTTGTAATCCTGAAATGGAGAATTGTCCAATGTCACCTGTAATGAAAAAATATTTAAATTGTTAATGATTATAGCTATAGAAGAGCAAATGTATAATTTACTGCACCATTTAATTATTGGATATTTTTTGTGACTATTGTATGAGTAGTTTATTCACTGAAATGAGTGTAAGATTATTTTATTTCGGCCATTCCACTGTGTCCTATGGACCTTGAAAAAGGAATAAAATATCCTAAGCGATAGAACAAGATGGCGTCGAGCTCAAACCGAACAAGGTCAAGTTGACACATGATGTCATGAGAGACCAATCAGAGTGTAGAGTTTGAGGATGGTAGACCAATCAGAGTGGAATGGACACTTTATAAGCCAATGCAGAGCAGGTAGACGGGGACCGAGGTCCTTTCTCGAAAAAAATAGATTTTGTGTGAGTGATTGTATGCTTTTCTTTTCCTAAAGGCTAAATAAACACCTGAAAAATGAATTTGGATCTCTTGCGTCATGAACTGGACATTTTTTGCCACAACAGAACCTCAACTAATCAGCTAAAAATCATATGATTTTTCATGAACTGCTGCAATTTTATACCTGGTTTGTGCTGTCAAGTATACAATCACTACTTCATTTTAATTACATTCAGAAATGTAATATAACATTCATTAAAAAAATGAATTCACAGTAAATCCATAAATTACACCAAATAATTCAAGCCCTTCAAACAAGACAAAATGGCATATAATAGATTCCTATAAATGAAGAAGGAGTTTTGTATTGTATGTCTGTAGCATCTGATGCACTGCAGTGATTAGCTTAGCTCTTTGGTACTGAAAGGTTAAGCATATAATGTAAGGTACAGGATTTCAGTCCAGTCTGTTTTAAATTAGCATGTTCTCCCCATGCTTGCGTGGGTTTACTCCAGGTACTCCTGTTTTCTCCCACAGCCCAAAAAACCTGCACATTAGGCTAATTGACTGTTTCAAATTGCCTCTAGGTGTAAGTGTGAATGGTTGGGTTTTAGTGTTCACCCCGCAACTAGTGACCTGTTCAGGGTGTTACCCGCCTTCGCCCAGTGTCGGCTGAGAGAGGCTCCATCCTCCTTGTAACTCTAATCGGATTAAGCGGTTCAGCAAATGAATGATGAGATGAGAGAATCTGAGCTTGGCCTTTCATGCAAATTTGTGGGTGAGGCAGAATGTCAGTCAATCAGCCTACTGATTGTCAATCAGACTACTAATGAACTTGGTAATTATTGACTGATTGAAATATATCAACAAATGCTTGTGAATACAAAGAAAATTGACAATAATAAAATTTCTGCAGATCTGCGGGTGTGACTAAAAAATGGATGGCAAAGTACCACTGCCTCCACCTCCATAGAAATGAAGCCAGAGTAAATATTCCATGTTGTTAAATTTCCAACCACAGTTTGTGCAGTGGAGACTTTTTTATTTTTCAAGCCACGAGGTGATCTTGCTTCTTTGATTGGCTTGCCTCTTTCTCTGGTACAATTCTTCAGACGAACTATCATATTCTCAATTTCTCTTTTCTGATATACTCAGAAAGCATAAATAGTTTTAACTGGATAAACGTATTAATACAGCTGCCCTTAATAAGTAATTGTATCACTTGAACATAAACTGGAAATTCACAAACAGATTAAAAGTGGCTTCAAGAATAGCAGCTACCTGGTTTAAGGAAGCATTCAGCAATGCAGGGTGAATTACAAAATAATTATTTGGAAATTTGTAAAATTCATTTTGATGCTATTGCTAAGACAATTTTCCTATAAAATCTAATAGAAATGGCAGACAACTTCTATAAGATCATGTATGCATAAAAAAGTCCACATAAGTAGGTATATGACCATCAATTCCATGGTAAAGTTAAAAGTAAAAAAAAAAAAGGTTTAGTATAAACTACACAGGAATGACGTGGTCTGATCGGTTTGTTTCAAACTCAGATGAATGCTTAAACCAATCAAAAATGTAAAGTCTAGTATAAATTAAAACAGTTATTTACATCAGACTCAGTGGATATCGTTGAATAATCTCCTTAACATTTTGGGTTGAGGGTTACACCACACCTTTGGCGAATAATTGCAGGATTAGTTAGTAGGATCATGCAAAAACAACTGAGACAATTTTCACCAAACATGATTAGGGTATGGGTCTAGCAAGAATCCATAATATTCTGGAGCAAAATCGGATCATGATCTGGATCCAGAAATGCATTAAAGGTTTTTAAGTAAGCACGAATAAAATGATTATTTTCAGTTTGCAGGATTACACGAAAACTACTAATCTGATTTTCCTCAAAATTCGCGGAGGGGTGGGACCTGGGCTTGGAAAAAACAGTAAAATTTTGAAGGAGATCTGTGCATGTGATCACATTGAAAAATAAATAAAAAAACAGAAATAACAAAAAATCCCTACCTTTAACATGGGGCAAAATGTTCATCCAATGCCCACTAGCTGGGAGACATTTTGTTATACGTATGCCAAGTTATAAATATCCATTTGTGCCTGGTTGAGGTAGCTTGCACTCTATGAGTGTCTCTCTGGTTATATACGTAATGAGCAGACAGAACATGAGCTGAGCTCACCTGCAGTCGGTCTATTTTGGGAATTCTTTCAGTCAAATGTCTTCCAGCCCTTTTATTTTATAGTAAAATAATGTTTTAAAAACTGATATCTGGGGGAATCACAGCAAGAAGGCCTGGGTTCGATTCCGGGCTCGGGCTCGGGCTGTGTGGAGTTTCCATTTTCTCCCCGTGCTTACGTGGGTTTCCTCTGGGTACTCCGGTTTCTTCCCACAGTCCAAAAACATGTTCCAAATTGCCCCTAGGTGTGAGTATGAGTGCGAATGGTTAAATGTGTGTTGGCCCAGCAATGGTCTGGCGAGCTGTTCAGGGTGTACCCCGCCTTCACCCAGAGTCGGCTGAGATAAGCACCTGTCTTCCTGTGACCCTAATTAGAATTAAGGCACTTAGAAAATGAATGAATGAATGAATGGACAGAGATGGATAGTGTTTAAAAACTGTACTGCAGCCAGCCAGCAGATTGCTATGCCTGATGAAACTTTCGGACATGATGAGCTGTCCATGTCCATGTACAGTTGATGGGTAAGACCTAATATAGAGATTTAGGCACTGCTTAAAAGTGGAGCTACCATATGATTTCCCTTACTTGACAAGTTTTTCTTGGGAACTCTCAAACACCATACACATATTCTACATCTATCAAGATATATATTTTATATTTTATAAAAGGACATAAAAATGAGGTAACCAAACACCCAATCTTAGTCTCGACATGTAAAGTACACCATTTAGATAAAAATAGATTTGAAGAACATTTCAGTAACATAAGATTATAATTTAGTGATTGTTTACTCAGGAAAATCTAGTATTAGTATACTAAGTATTTTATTTAATTAAAAAAGTATCATGGATCTTGACAATATGACTATTAGCCAAGTTGGGCATTTGCGTACATTATTTTGAAACCATATGAGTCTGGCTTTGAGTATTGGTGAAAATACTTAACACTAGTTCTGTGTACTATATAAGAAATAATAGTTGTGTGTGGTATATAAAACAGACAGTGGTTTTCTATTTATAACAGTATAAATAATATGGACAAAAATCAGTGCTTATGACATCATGGACTTCAAACGTAAGTAAGCAAATTTACTATAATACACTATTTACTATATTCCTGCTCTTAGAAATAGATATTATTGAGAATTATAGATACTTCCTTATTTAAAAATAAAAATAAAAAACAATAATTGGTCTCCATTACAGTTGTGAAATGTTGCCAAATATAGCATTTTTGGTGTCTGTTTATTTTAAATAGATTTTTTTTTGTCTGATTTTATTTTTAGTTAAAATAAAGAAAGTATGATAAAAAAAAAAAAGTGAAGACGACAGCTTGTTTTTCAACCAGACTGGAAAAACATGATCAGTACAACACACTGAATTTAAAAAAAAAGGGAAAAAAAAAATTGATACAGTAATTCCACTTCTATAATGACACGGTGAGGAACATCCTGTACAGGCTTTTGAAGTATACAAAATACTTTACAGCTGTTGTTTATTAGGGTTCAGGGTCTTTCAAAAGCGTGCTAATGCTGTCATTTAAACAGTTCAACAAAGTATGATTGTCCAGTCAGATAAATATATACATCATTGTGCATGTTGGGCTGCAGAATAAATTCCTGTTCATAATGACAATGATAAAAATCAAAGTTTTGCGTTGCTATAGCACATGCTGATGCATTTGCCTGAAACTTGGCAAGCGACACAAGTTTAAAACAAAAATGTGTCACAAAACCACTGATTACCAAAACAGCCTAAACCACATACAGCCATTTCCCTCTTTATTAAGTATGTATTTTTCTCTAGCGCTGCCTTCTTTCCTCCCCCAACTACACCCCCCCAACCCCCAACAGCCAGTGTGCAGTGTACTTCAAAATAAAATTACCACAAACACTGTTGCTTTTTACCCTGTTTTCTCTCGGAGGGAGATAAAGAGTGAGCAAGTGAACAAGCGAGAAAGAGAGAAAAAGAGAGGGAGATTGAGAGAGCGAGAGAGAGAGCGAGAGAGAGAGAGAGAGAGAGAGAGAGGGAGAAGGGCCATAAACAGAGACGAGTCAAAACCTCAGACAGTTCAACATTTCAGATGTTCGCATTTAGCTCCTACAGCAGGCCAACAGTGCATGATGCTTGTCTCCAGAGTGTGCGCTGTGCATTTGACATGGCCACATGGCATTTTTAACCCTTATGTTTATGACCTATTTTTTGTCACGTTTCCAGCATGATAGTTTACACAGAAGTGAACACAACTGTCATTTATTTATTTATTTATTTTATATAATGTCTGGATGTTCAGGTAGCAAGAACCTCATTTTTTAAATGACTATAAATCTTAGATATTTATAATGTCTAATGTATAATCTCGACGTTTTCCTTTTTTTAAATGCTAGCACAACTAGATGAATTTCAAGTCTATTGAGCCGTATAACGAGCCGTACATTTGAAATACAGATAATTATTTCACATTATACTACCTACAGTATTTATAAATAAAAAATATGGTTTAAGTCACTGCTTATTAGTGCTAAATATATTATTAGTGCTAACTAGTTTTCTCTTGCATGCAACAGGAGCTCACACTTTTTTTTAGTGCATGTTGCACAAATAGAGCTCAGTGTTGGAAAATATTATGAGGTGTAAACAGATGATGCACCCACTGACATCTGATGGCAAGATGAAGCAGTATCTGTTTGTGTTTGTGGTTCTATCGGAGACATCGGAGGTAAGGAGACACTTTTAAACACACTCTGAATGGAATAATGGTCCAATATATAACACACGTCACATCTCTTGCTGGGGTATTTGTGAAAGTAACGATTGGTTTAAAAAAAAAAAAAGTTTAATTCCTGTTCTAGGTTCCGATTCTTCTTAATGGCTCTCAGAGCTGGAGCCTATTGTAATCTTCCACTGTTGTAGCTCATCCACAAGGTTCCACACATGCATTGCCATACATTCTGAGATGTGTTCCTGAAGTTCACCGTGGTAGTAAAGAGTGGTTAAATAACATACAATAGCCTTTAAATCAACTATGATTCATAGTTCATGAGCAACGTTTCCGCCTCCTAAACTGACACTAACTGGGAGTTTTTTGGGTTTTCGCAGCAAACCCAAGAAACCATTGTGCGTGAAATCCCAAAAGTTTCTAAATTACTCAAAACAGACCATCTGGCATTATGGTCAAAGTCATAATACTCACATTTTTTGCTCCACTCAAATGTTTTTTTGTCAACTGATACTGATGGACATGGAATGTATCTGCATGATTTTATGCTTAAGTCATTTGGTTGGCTGCTTGAAGCTCATACAAATTATCCTAAGTTAAGTGTATCTCTTAAGGACAATACACCAATCCACCATTCCATAAAAAAAATATATTATGACAACTGACGGGTGCTTTGAATAGGAATGGTGAGATTTGATTTGGTCTACTATCTCAAGGTATCCGGAGCGGATAATGCTTGAATCAAAACGACAGGCGCTCAGGGTTTGTCACAGTCACTTGGAGCAGGCAATATCATCATTATCACACTTTAAAAATGGTAAAATAAACCATAAAAATCTCACTTTATTTAGCTTTTCTTGTGTTTCCCTGTAGTATATACAAATATTGATTGAAAGAGTGGGATGTATCAGGCAGAATGTGAACACTCTCGAAGTTGTCAAAATCGATGTGTTGAAAGGAGAAAAATTAGCATGTATAACGATCTGAGGGCCACACTGCAATGGTTAAACGAGTGGGTCTATTCATCTCCAAAACAGCAGGTCTCAAGAGTGACATGGGTACTCAAGGGTCGTTCATGTGTGTGGGAAGACTAGCAAAGGTTAGCATGTCTGGTCTGATCCCACAGAAGAGCTACTGTAGCACGAACTGCAGAAACTGTTAATGTTGGCTAGGAAAGAAAGGAGTCAGAACACAGTGCATTGCTAAGGTGGTCTTATTCTTATGGCTGATTGGTGTAGAGCTGATCCTAAGGAATCTGCTGCTTCTATAATTGTCCAAGGTTTAAGGGTTTAGACTTGCAGGCACTCTTTTACTCATTCATAAACAACTTTGCAACTTTCTCACAAATTAAAAATATATCATTACTGAATAATGCATGCAGATTTAAAACTTGGATGAAGAATATGATTTGATCAGAGGATGAGTAGACTGAAAGGCCGGGATTTCAGGAAGCTGCTAGATGGCACTGTTGTTCTTTTAAATCTTCCAACTGAGCAGGATTACATTGTTAAATACACTGGGTAGGGGTGCAGGTCTGACCACTACAGCATATTACCTTAACATGAGCTTTTTTATTTATTTTCATGGAACTGTGTACATCAAGCAAGATATAATCAATCCTC
The DNA here is from genome assembly GCA_039654325.1 of Tandanus tandanus. Classification (NCBI taxonomy): domain Eukaryota; kingdom Metazoa; phylum Chordata; class Actinopteri; order Siluriformes; family Plotosidae; genus Tandanus; species Tandanus tandanus. The sequence continues at coordinate 18,346,568 of JBCNYH010000012.1, read as the reverse complement.
AGTAATAAAGTGTTTATGTTAATTTATCTGAAGCAATAAAAAAAAATACAAATTAAAAAAAACAGTGCAGTGTATTCTAGAAATCACAGCAGATTTTATTATTGAAAAAAAAAAAAAACAATTAAAAAAACACAAATGGCAAAGATTAACAGTGTGAGT
>JBCNYH010000012.1:18319703-18337041 GCA_039654325.1 Tandanus tandanus | reverse complement strand
ATTTTTCTCACATACCATATATTTCGCTCTACTTCGATGTATTGAGCACTGTTCTACGGAAAATCGACTCAGGATTTGATATATATATATATATATATCCTTGTAAAAATCTTTCAGAAATTATGGTGTCTACTCACCACTGATGTCACAAGACACATACACAATATTGAAAATACTACCATATTAAATAACAGCATATTCCAGAAAGAGAACACTGCTGGTGTCCTGAGTGGAATTAAACAAACTCTTATTCATTTTAAATAGTTAACTTTTTACTAAGTATTAGACTAAGCAGTAGCAGTCACTGTGAGAACAACAGCTTTGACTCATTTCTGGGTTTTTTTCCCCCCAAGAAGTTAATTTAGTCATTTTGTCAACCATGTGACAACACATAAGGGACATCTACAAATCAGAGTATGAGTGTAAACTACAATACGGGTGTTAAATATATATCTATTTATTTCTGTAGCACATTTCACAACAGGCACTGACATTTCGGTGAGGTTTTACACAAATGTATGTGGATGTAAATTTAAATCTGTAATAAAAAAAATAGGAAGCATTTGCATATAGTGAGGATTATTTTTTAAAGTGAAGCAGACTTAAAAGAAAATAGTGATAGTGGGATTATAATCATGACATTATGCACTGATATAAAGCAACAACGAATGGTCTGACATTTAGCAACACTATCTTAAGTTTGGCTGTAGTCAAGTCCACCGCTGTCAAGTTCAAGACCAGGACTTACTGAGATTGAGCCAAAACAGAGGTTTTAGGTGTTTGAGGCCAAGTCACAATCAAGTCTGAATGAAAGTGAGACTAAGTCATGATTAAGACTGAAAACAATTGAGGCTTGTTTGTGTTACACCAACAATGAAGCTTTTTTGTTTGTTTGTTTTTTTGTAAAAGATACATTTTTCACCAAACTTGTGCATATGAGAAAAATAAAGATAATAGAAGACAATATTTAGTGATGCCAATAGAAATGCAATATGAAGAAATCAATATAAAAATGAAAGCACATCATTCTGATTTTTAAGTCTAGAATACTTATGTACTTTTATTTGGATTGTTACTCAACATTAAAATTATCAGTAAGTGTTAAAATACAGAAGCTGCACAGTGGCTTAGTGATTAGCATCACAGCAAGTAGGTTCTGGGTTCAAGTTCCCGGCTCATGCGTTTCTGTGTGGAGTTTGAATGTTTTTGTGTGGGTTTCCACTGGGACTCCGGTTTCCTCCCACAGTCCAAAGACGTGCACATTTGGCTAATTAATTGTTCCAAATTGCCCCTAGGTGTGACTGTGAATGGTTGTGTGTGTTGGACCTGCGATTGTCTAGCTGCTCAAGATGTACCCTGCCTTCGCCCAGTGTTGGCTGAGATAAGGAAGATCATCCTCTCTAGGCCTCACCGGTTCCTGGTGTTCGTTGATGTGTGAAAGACCAAACAGATTTGATCAGTTCCCAATCTAGTAATTTAATAAAATAAAACAAACTAAGTACAAAACACAAGTGATCTTGCATCATGGCCATGGGCTTTTACTCAATTCTGAGTCCAAACCACCTTTTCCAAGCAACCAGACAGAGTGAGCCCCGTCTTCTCATCTGACTCCCAGCTTTATTGTTTGCATGTCTATTCTGTTGCTTCAGTACACACCTACGTACACGTCTTGTGCCAGTAGGGGGCCCCGTGGTTGACCTTTCTTGACCTTTACCTGCCATCACAGGACATCTGCTTAACATAATGTGCAAGGAGTACAATATATATCCTGTCACATTTATCAGTAACTTAACTTTTAACCTTCTAGATCCTATGCTTTATGACCGCACCATGTATAGAATGGAGACTGCTGTTTTTACTCACAGAACGGGGAAAAGAAAGCCTGAGTTCAAATATGGTAATCATTCTAAAGACAAACGAACACATAAGTGCCTGAGTTCAAATATGGTAATCAATCTACAGACATATGAACACAGAAGTAGTTCTAGATTATAATTAAAAGAATACAACTCATTAATTCTAACAATTCCCCCTTTTAACACCATTCTGTGGTATCATCGTAATAACAGCAGGGTAAATAAAGTCCCCCTTTGTGAATAGTTTAGAATGGTACGCATGGTGTCACTGAAGAAACGCTCAACATTTATTTATAATGAAAATATCCAAACATCGATAATCAAGTAAAATGTCCAGTAATTTAGCTTTAGATATGTATAAATGTAAAATGTAAATTCCTGTTATAAGAACAGGAATGAGTTTGGGGAAAAGAGAATAGATACTGGAAATTTAGAGATTCTAGTATAACTTTAATGATTTTTAGATAAAGTCAGCTTTTGTCCAGCCTCCACTGACCTCTTAGAAATTAACCTTACAATTCAACCAAATTTGCTTATTTTACTCAGTGTCCTCAGCGGAGGATTTGCTGGGGAACAATGTCTCAAATGATACCAGTTACTTAGTCCCGTTAATTTATTAACATGCACAGCATGTGAGATGACTTTCTTCTGGCCCACACCCAATCCCCTACATTAACTATGCCAAAGTGGCTAATGACCTTACATAGCAACTTATTTCTTCACCCTGTTGTGGTCTAATATCCTGCTCAAGAGAACTAACTGAAATTAGTGCAGGCATCTTTCTACCAGTGAGAAGCTCATGTAGTGACAAACATCTGGATGAGTTTGCTGTCGACCCCACCACCATCAGCGCTAATGGAACAGTGTCGAACCAATTCATCCCTGATGAATGCATAATTTTTGCCAATGAGGACTTTAATGTCCTGTTAGCCCTCTCCACTGGGACCTATAATGCTGCATGGTATACTGAGTCAAACTCATGAATAATACCAAAATGTTTTTCACTTGCTGCAAATATTTATTAACAAAGGTAAACCATTATCAGATCTGTTTCAGCTAGAAAATCCATATCTTGGAATACATTTCCTCTGAAGCCATTTAAACTTCCCTGCTCATACCTTCCTGACTTTTGCTAAAGTTCTTTATTAACTTCCTCCATCAACTGAAGTTCTTCTCTTCATTTTCTATCTCTATCTATCAACTTCCTCATGCCCCTGCACCTTTTCTGATGTCCCCTGCATTTCAGTATTGCCAACTTTAATATTTTACCAAAATCAGTCATTCATTTACAAGTAAAATGCCAACATAGATGTTACATATTGAACAAACTATGTGAGTCCCTAGGATCCAAACGCAGGCGTGCAAAAACCTTATTGGAAAAGCAGCCTATCCAGTCATCTACCATGGCACCTGTTGTCCCTGACGGGATGCCAATGGTATTACACGCCTTTGTTTCTGTTAGACAAGGCAATTCATTTTCCCAAGGAGCCACATGAGAAACAGAAAATGTGGAGGGCCGAACCAATAGGCTAAATTAAATTATGCTTAATATTAATTTAGATCTCTAATTCAGAAGAGATAATCTCCTCATAAAAGGAGTAAATTGCATCATTTTGACTATGTGTGATTGCTATGAGTAAATGCGATGATTAAACAATGAAAAGTACGCTCAGGAAAAAATTCCCCAAAACAATTGTACACAAAATGTGTATGTTCAAAAATGTACCATTTTTGAATGACCAGCATTAAATCAACTTAATACAAATTGTTATTACCATTTTGCTTGTAGTCGAACCACCTTATTTGCTGTTTTTCTGTTCTTTTTTTCTTGTTCAGTGAGAGAAATCTAGTCTCTTTTTGGCTTGAACAAGTGCATCGAAGTCAGGCTGAATTTCTGAGGTGGAAATGCGAAGGACAGCTGACAGATGATCATCAGTGAGAGAGGATCTGTACCTGGATTTGTTAAATTCCATCAATGAGAATGTTTGCTCACATATGTAGGTAGATCCAAAGAGAACCAACATCTTCTGTGCATGCCTCCTTATGTGTGGAAAGTTTTCCTCCTTGAGAGAAGAGTAAAAATCCAGTAGCGATACTGACTTAAAGTGCTCTGCCAGTATATCAGATTGCAGGTCAATGAGTTTTAGCTGAACACTGGGTACATTATCCACATTGCAAGTAAAGGGAGAGGAAATCACGTGCATTTCACTCTCAACTGTTCTGTAGTCTTCAAATCGCCTTGAAAACTCACCATGCAGTGCTTCTAACATGGATGAGTACCTGCAGAGATGATCCGCTGATGGTGTGACTTCCCATTTGGCATCAGTCATGTTTTTGCATTTCTCTGCATGTTTAGTCTCGTAATGGCGATTCAAACTGTAGTCCTTATACACGGCGATCTGCTCTCCACAAACTAAACACACGGCTTTTCTTCTGACTTCAGTAAATAAATACCTAGAAGTCCACATTTTGTTAAAAACTCTGAATTCTGCATCAATCTTTTTTTTGTAGCATGAGCGGACATTTTTGCGGGCTAACACTCATAAACTTGCAAACAAGGTAAAGATGTGCGCACGCACGTACACATAGGTAGACTACTACGTATGTATATGGGCGTAGGTTATTCACGTATGTGTACATGCGGCAAAACACATAACTTATGCGGGCCGGTCAGGGACAACCAACGGGCCGGATACAGCCTGTGGGCGGTACATTGCCCAGGTCTGTGTAAGACCAAAACATACACTTCCAGGGCTTTTAAGGCCATTATTCCAACACAAAATGCAAAATTGCAAAATTCTCTCTTCCCAGGTGCACTTGAGGTAGGATTTCGGGCTCGGGCTAAACACTCTGCCCTACACTATTTCAGTCACCTATAGGATTAGGATTAATTAGGGTAGGATTAATAGGATTAAGGGGCTTGGAAAATGAGTGAGAGATGAGTAAGTTAAATTACATTTTAAAGGAAAAGAAAATGCATGGTTTAGCACACATTGGGGAAACTGATCACTTCAGTTTCATTTTAGCTTTAGAAAGCAGAAAATGGGATATTTTTGGATTTTTTTTAAACCACTAAACAATCAGTCGATGAATGATATCACAGAGCCTTCACAAGGCTGCCATGGTTAGTGGTTTTCAGTCAGCTGTGTTGCTAAAATTAAAAGTTATTTTTAAATGGCAGTTGCCATGAAATCTGTCTTACTCCCAGTTATCTTGATGTTTCAGGTTTCAGAAAAATCTAATAAATAAATAATTAAATAAATAAATAAAGCAGTGTTCTTGTTTGGGAATCATGGGAAACCATGTATTTTATTTTCCTTTAAAATGTTTAAACATTCACGCCATTTGGCAGACACCTTTATCGAGAGTGACTTACATTTATTATTTTTATAAAACTGAGCATTAAGGGTCATGTTCAAGGACCCAGCAGTGGCAGCTTGATGGCAATGGGGCTTGAACTGCCAACATTTGGATTAGTAATACAGAAATTTAACCACTGGGTCACCACTGTCCTCTAAAGGTCTCATGTAACTGAACTCTCACTTACACCGTCACTCATCTGCCAAATGGCCGGGGTACACTGTGAACAGCTTGCCAGACCACTGCAGGGCCAACACACAACCATTCACACTTACAATCCCACCCATGGGCAATTTGAAACAACCAATTAGTCTACTGTGCATGCCTTTGGACTGTGGGAGAAAACCGGAGTACCCGGAGGAACCTCACACAAGTACAGGGAGAACATGCAAACTCCTCTCAGAAATGCCTGAGCCTGGGACTCAAACACAGGACCTTCTTGCAGTGGGGTGGATGTGCCAACCACTACACCACCATGCCCCATCAAATAATGTAATATACAATATAAGTGTGTTTCACAGCATACTGTATTAGCTGATATCATGTGGACTAAATGTGAATTTCCGATAGCATTAGGACATGTTCAGTGTCTGTAGATGATCTACTAAATGCTCATGGTTAGTATTTTATACCACTACCATACTGATGTGATGCAACTCATCCTCTTAATCCTTCTTCATGCAGTACATTCATATGTCTGCACAGAATCCTGGTCCTGGAGGATCCATTGCACACCCCCCAACACACCTGATTTAATTAATTAGCTGTGATAGAGCAGGGAAAACACTGAAATGTGTAGAACAGGTCCTCCAGGTCCAGGGCCAGAGTTGGGAGCCTCTGATCTAAAATATCAGGCAGGCATCTCATCGTGGATAACAACGTGTTGCTGGCTGGATTTCCCCTGTGTGTAATCAAGCAACTCATCCTGATTGCTGCTCCATGGCTTGTCGTTAATGCCTTCTACATTTCTTTATTGTAAGGTCCCCTTACTTCCCATAGCTACCTGCATTAGATTAAAATAAATTAATAAATGATAAAATAAATGATGCTTCACTTGAAAGCCAAAAGAAATTAGCAATTTGAAGGCACTTGTCAGACTCCGCTCTACACCATGTACCCTCTGATGTTGTAGCATGGCTCCAGTTTGACCATCATTCCTCAAGATAAATGGAAGACCCACACCAAGCTTCTGTTGTGGTGAAATAAATAAAAATCATAGTCCATGGAGTATGCATCGGTCTTGTTTTTCAGCTGCCCAAGTGTTGCCCAGTGATTTTGGTCCCCTGCATTTTACATAGTCTATTTAAAATCATTAATTGGACAGCCTTTAGCAAGTAATTGACAATTGTTTTGACAAACTTAAGCACAACATTTAATTCCATCCACTGTTGGGTTCATTTGTCACCAACATCTTGAATTGATGATGGGAAAAGTAAATCACTCCATAAAGTCTTCTCCAGCACATCAAAAAAGACTTTCAGCAGGGTTAAGGTCAGGACTACAGGATACATGTGTGAAAATGATTCCTCATGCTCCCTGAACCACGCTTTCTCTATTTGAGCCCCAAATTTATATCTGTACCCTAAGGGAAGAAAAAGTCCATTGATGTGATAACCTGAATTTATTTTATTTATACGTAATGTTGCTGAGCCTCAACCTAACCAACTGAAGCAACAATGCCATGGTGATTACATGCTGTAATACAGGCTAAAGGTGGTCCGACAAAATATTAGAGTGCACACCTCTTTTCTTTTGTTCAGGAATTTATTTTACTGCTTCCTGGCTGTATTTTGGTTTGAATTCCCATTTAAATGAGCAGGAAACTGAAAACTTCTTTTTTAAATTTAGACACTTAGAGTGTTGTGTGGAAACAGACAGAAGCAGTTGTGTGAGAACACCAACTTCAGTTCAGGTTTGACTGAGAATCTGTTTTTTTGTGCAAGCCCAGGACAAACCACACACTTGACAGGTACACTTTGCCCCTCATTTATAACTGCATACTAGCAACAGCCAGTCTAACCACATGCCTTTCCCATCAGCCATCAGAGCGGAGGTCTCACTGTCTGTGGTAAACCCACTTGAAGGAATGAAACGTGGGCAGAGGAGAAACTCTCACCCTTTCAATACGAGTGTGATAGCAGGAGATGGAGCTGGGTGAGACTTCCAGTATGCTGTGGGCGATTTTACCATCAGACAGGTGAGTTATGAGTCTTTCATCTTCACATTACTGTACTGTTATCATTGTAGGACAAACACTCATACATAGAGTCTGTGACTCAAAACGAGATCAGAAACAGACAGTGAGCATCAACTGGGCGAGATATTAAACTAATGGAATGATCATAAGTGAAACCATAGAGTACGGAAATACACATACACAAGTATTGTGTTACTACTAATGCTTTTATAATAGCGATCATGTCAGTCATGTAAAAATAAATATCATAACGTTCCAAAAAAGGGCTGACTCAAACTGAAACCTAAAAATTAAATGTTCTGCTTTTTATTTAAACCTTTCATTCTGTAGGCGACACTCACTACCCCTTATCCATACAGATGTTTCAAGGGAGGCTGTTGCAAGAAAATCTCTCATTGAGTCAGTCTTCCTGTAAGCACACAGAACATTCCCAATTCTCTTACACATTCGGTTTTATCTCATTTTTTGATCAGGTGTGTTGGTGTGAGTGTGAAAAATGCAAAACCCCAAACCAACCAAAAATTAGTCTTGTCACATGCACTACTATGCAAAATAGTCTGCAGTTTTTCCACAGAAGATCTTATTAGAACTATTTCCTGTAATTTGAATAATAATTAAGACCTTAAAAGGTATCGCTGATAGAATATTTGGTCAAAGAAAAGTGTAAACAATTAAAAAAAACATAGTTTTTAATTTATATTCTTAACAGTGTTCCTGTTGATGCTTTGTATGCACACTGTATGTACACTCACCATCAGCATGAACTCCAACTCATGAACTCCAGTAGGCTGCAGTAACTCAAATAGCCACTCTTTATAGCTGTGGTGAGCAGAAAAGCATCTCAGAGGCACACAAAACACTAAACATTGTAGTGAATGGTGAAGCAACTACACCAGCAAAAGAACAAATCAGGTTTCTCTCTCTACTCCTGCATGCTACGCTAATATCAAGATAATAGCAATAAGGTCCTGGGTTCAAATCCGAGGCTTGGCGAGGGCATTTCTGTGTGCAAATTAATGAATACATTATCTACCAAAGCATTGCGATGCATATGGGCAGATGTACAACCACAGGTAGCCCAATAAGCCATGAAAAAATAAGTCAAAGGTTTCTTAAGTATGGTGCTTCACCCTATCCATAGATCTGTTTTGTTGTCATTTGGACAGGCGGAAGGGTGGTGTAGTGGTTAGCACTTCTGCCTAACAGCAAGAAGGTCGTGGGATTGACTCCTGGGCTTGGGCGTTTCTGTGTGGGTTTCCTCCAGGTACCCCAGTTTCCACCCACAGTCCAAATGCACATTGTAGGTTAATTGGCTGCTCCAAATTGAATGTGAGCGTGAATGGTTGTGTGTTGCTGGCCCTGCGATCATCTGGCAAGCTGTCCAGAGTCTGCCCTGCCTTCATCCTGTGTCGGCTGAGATAGGCTCCAGCTTTCCATGAACCTAATAGCATTAAGCAGTTTGGCAAATGAGTGCGTGAGTGAGTGTTTCAGTAAAAAGAAGTCAACTTTTAGTATACATTCCCAGATGTCAGCACACACCAAGTTTCCTCCAAAGAGCAAGCAGCCAATCAGCATCATGATACATACAAACGTAGGGAGGGACCTACAAGTCATACAGAATCGAATCAATGGATTTTTTAAGTATGGCACTCTGCTAAAAACTGGACCGTGAAATTCCAGTGCCTGACACGGGACAGCTGAAGATTTGAAAGAGCTTGTATGTTTCTGAGAGATGGGAGAATTCCTGAGAATCCAGAAGAAACCCATGTAAATACAGAAAGAATGTGCAAACCTCTGCATAGACATAGTAGTCTTAATTGATTCATTTATTAACTACATTGTGCTAAAATTCAACATATTTGCCCTTCAATCTCCAGTACTGATAGACAATACATGGGCTTTTGAAAAGCTCATTTTATCTGCTCTTGGGTAAATATTACCACAGATATTTTGTCATCTGTGCACAGGTGAAGCAATTCTTTTATACTTTGTCCTTTATCAGTTGGAGTCATGAGGACACCAGTTATACCTCAGTCTTATTACGGCACACCTCAAATAAAGTCCTGTTAATTAATTGTGACTTAAAAAATTGCATTTATTTTTTTCTAAAAAGAAAAGAAAGCAGGATGCTAAGGAACAATCAGTTCTAAATATGTCTGAGATTTCGGTGTGGTTATCTATGACAAAGGTTGTTCTGGATTTGAACCCATGTCCATATTCCTGGAAAGTGTCAACTCCTGTATAACACAGATATTCAGAACATTTAGGGAATTCTCTGCTTCTCTACTGCCCATGCTTATCCTTTACGTTTTGTTATACATGCGCATAACCATTGTACATCTCAGATAATTATAATAACAACAACAACAACAACAATAATAATAATAATAGGGTGGCGTAGTGGTCCCATGCTTGCATGGGTTTCCTCTATGTACTCCGGTTTCCTTCCACAGTCCAAAGACATGCACATTAGGCTAATCAGTCTTTGGACATGTGCATTAGGCTAATTGGCTGTACCAAATCATCCCTAGATGTGAGTGTGAATGGTTGTGTGTATTGGTCCTGCAATGGTCTGGCGAGCTGTTCAGGGTGCACCCTGCCTTCATCCAATGTCGGCTGAGATAGGCTCCAGCCCTCCTGCGACCTGAATAGGACGACACATATAACATTCAGACTTACACTCACACCTAGTGGCAATGTGGAACAGCCAGTTAGCCTAATGTCATAGCATGTCTTTGGACTGTTGGAGAAAACCGGAGTACCCAGAGAAAACCCAAGCAAGCATGGGGAGAACATGCAAACTGCACAGAAATGCATGAGCCCGGCAATTGAACCAAGGACTTTCTAGCTATGAGGCGAACGTGCTAACTGCTACCGTTATTGAATCATTTGATATAAAAGTACATAAATTTAACCAGTTAAAATGTCAACCCATTCACTGTAAACAAACTTTTTCCTATCCCTAGCAATGCCATGAAAGCTGGCTTTCGATTGGTTAATTCACCTCGGCTTATTTCATGTATTTTCAGATAAACATTCATTCATCCATTCATTCATTTTCTAAGCCACTTAATCCTAATTAGGGTCGCAGGGAGGCTGGTGGCCATCTCAGCCGACTCTGGGCGAGGACGGGGTACACCCTGGACAACTCGCCAGGCCATTGCAGGGCCAACACACACACACACACAACAATTCACATTAGAACAGCCAATAAGCCTACTATACATGTTTTTGGACTGTAGGAGGAACCGGAGTACCCGGAGGAAACCCACGCAAGCACGGGAAGAACGTGAAAACTCCTCACAAAAACGCCCAAACCCAGGAATCAAACCAAGTATCCACTTGCTGTGAGGCGGACGTGCTAACCACTGTGCCACCGCGCTGTCTCAGATAAACATACTGTAGATAATATGTTAGATCTAAAAATTTCACACTGTGACTTCCAACTGGTTTGGTGTTAGTATGATTATACTCATCATGATTGTCATTATTGAGCTTTTAAGGGTTACTGTATCAACAAATAGTCAAAATCTTTACATACATATTTACATTCAGAAACAGACACACAAGTTCTAAAATGTACATTCATTCATTCATCCATCCATCCATTTTTTCATTCATTCATTCGCCTAACTACTTACTCCTACTATGGTGGCAGGGAGGCTGGAGCCTATATCTGCCATCTCTGGATGCAGGCAGGGTACACCCTGAACAGCTTACAAATTCATCGCAGAGCCAACACATACAACCACTGACACTCCCACTCACACCTAGGGGCAGTTTGGAACAGTTCCTCCAGTGTGTTCTGGGTTGACTCTGATTCGTGCCTCCATTATTGAGGCAGCAGCCAAGCTGTGGTCAGAAGGTCATCAGTGCCTTTTATGGCAATAACCCCTTAACCCGTTAATGCACACCTGTGGTGAGGGGTTGCCGTCCAGCTAAAGAGAGGGGGCCTATCAAGTCTTTTTGGTCTGTGGGACTCCCGAGGCTGTAGACAGGTACCGGCAGGCCAAATATGATGCAGCCCGGGCTGTCATCAATTCAAAATGTCAGGTGTGGGAGGAATTTGATGAGGGCCAGGAAACCGACAATATAATATGTATACCGTGCACTTAATATTTGGTTCAATGTCACTTAGCAAGTTTCTCTTTATCCAAATGCTTTCCATCAACAAGCATCAGGGAGAATCCTGGATGAATTTTTCCCCATTTAAATTTGTTGGTTTCTTGGCATGGTCCAAAGTTTTCAGTAAAGTTAAGGTCAGGACTTTGGGAAGGCCATTCCAGTGGCTTAATGTTAGCCTGATTTATCCGTTTCACAACCAGATTTGATGTGTTTGGGGTTGTCCAAGTTTCCTCACTGTGTCTTGTAGATGGTTTGAGTTTTTGTTGAAAAATGATAAGGTAGTCCACCTTCTTCATCATTCCATTAATGCTTAAACAAACATCATTCAGTGTTCTTGGAGTTGGATGCCACCACTTTTTTCCATTTTCCATTTTATACTGTATTAATTCTACAAGGGGAATTTTGATTTCTGCATTTAACCCATCCAAAATGAACACACACACATACTGCTGCGCCCAGAGAGCAGTAGGGGGTGCCTTGCTCAAGGAGACCTCAGCCATGAATGTGGAAGAGGGAAAGGTGCAGCTCACTCTCACATATTCTTCCTGCTGGTTCAGGAATCGAACTAGCCACGGCTGCCCCCAACTTCTGCCTTCACCTCTCCAAACATACTTCTGGTCATTGAGGCCACACAACTCAATCTTTGTTTTATCTAAAGATAAAACTAGAAAAATAATGTTTTTTCTTTATCCATGTTGTCAGACGCAAACTTCATTTGTGCTTGAAGGTCTCAATTTAGGATTCAGTCTCAGTCCATGGTAATATAAAACTGACTTGATAGTAGACAGTGACACTGGTATCAGAGAAGCTTCCAGTGCATAGCAAGCCTGGGCGATATTGTTTCTGTGGTTGTTTCAGACCATATAATCCTTGGACTAATTTCTTCTCAGCTGAGAGTGATAGTTGAGTCTTCTTCCAAACCTTGTCAAAGTGGCTACACCTTTATAAAATAACACTATTATAAAAAATGTTGTTGCTTTTATTATATCCATAACACATTTTACTACAATTAAAAATTTACTATCAGTGATCACAATTGACAATTTTTAATTCAGCATCTCCCATTCAGCATCCTGCGATGGCCTGGTGAGCTGTCCAGGGTGTACTCTGCCCTCGCCCAGAGTCTGCTGAGATGGGCGCTAGCCTCTCCACGACCCTAATTGGGATTAAACGGTTCAGAAAATGAATGAATGAACAATTCAATGTCTATAAGCAAATGTCCTCATTTCAGTATCTGTAATTGAGTGTCCACAATTTAATGCCTACAATTTAGCACCTACAATTCAGTATCTCCAGGTCAGTTTCAATAATTCAGTATCTACAAGTCAGTTTTTCAGTGGCACGGTGGCGTATTGATTAGTTTTTCTCACAGCAAAAAAGTCCTGGGTTCAAGTCCCGAGGTCAGGCATTTCTGGATGGAGTTTGATTGTTCTTGCCATGCTTGCATGGGTCTCCTCCGCGTACTCCGGTTACCTTCCACAGTTCAAAAATATGCACATTAAGCTTCGCCCAGTGTTGGCTGAGATAGGCTCCAGCCTCCCACAACCCTAATAGGATTAAGCGGTTTTGCAAATGAGTGAGTGAGTGACAAGTCAGTTTCAACAATTCACTGTTTCAAAAAAAATTCATTAAAAAAAATCATAATTTACTGTTCACATTTTAGTGTCCCCATTTCAGTATCTAAATGTCAGTTTCAACAATTTAGTATCTACTGTTCAATTTCTGAAGTTCGGTATCTACAAATTAGTGTCCACAATTTAGTGTCCTCATTTTAGTGTCTTCAGTTCAGTATCTACAAGCATCTCATTTTTTAATTCACACTTCACTGTCTACATCATCTCAAGTCAATGTCCACAATTCAGTACCCACATTTCAGTTTATACAAGTAAGTTTCAACAATTCAGTATGTACAAGTGAGTGCACTCATTTCAGTATCCACAAGTCAGTGTCCAAAATTCAGTATTGATAGTTTAGTCTTTACAACTCAGTGTCCTCAACTCCAATCAGGTCAAAACATATCAGAGACAATAAGTAACTTTTCACAGGATTAATTTATTTCAAAAGTAGTTTTCACTAAATATGTACTTGTTTCTCCCAATAAGTAGTTTTCCTTTATGCTTAAGTTAATTTAAGTAGTTTAAGAAAAGCCTGCTGGGTTTCTTATGAAGCTGGCTTATAAAAATTATTCCGCAGGAACATGTTGTTTAACACTGTTGTCTGATCTATAGTGCATTATACATTATTCCTCTTGCTATCCACCATACTATATACTGTATATATATATATATATATAGTTAAATTACATATGAACAACTGATTGACCGATATTAATTTGCTTTTACATTTATATTTACAATAAATATAATAATTGATTGAACAATGTAATTGTTCCTCAGTTTATTTAAACATTAGTTTTTAGTATTTTAATATTCTGTGAAGGAATAGGGAAAGGGATTTTTCATGAGCTGAACTCAAAGATCTAAAACTTTTTCTATGTACACAAAAGGCCTATTTCTCTCAAATATTGTTCACAAATCTGTCTAAATATGTGTTAGTGAGCACTTCTCCTTTGCCGAGACAATCCATCCACCTCACAGGTGTGGCATATCAAAATGCTGATTAGACAGCATGAATATTGCACAGGTGTGCCTAATGCTGGCCATAATAAAAGGCCACTCTTAAATGTGCAGTTTTATCACACCAAACAATTCCACAGATGTCTCAAGTTTTGAGGGAGCGTGCAATTGGCATGCGGACTGCAGGAATGTCCACCAGAGCTGTTGCCCGTGAAATGAATGTTCATTTCTCTACCATAAGCTGTCTCCAAAGGCGTTTCAGAAAATTTGGCAGTACATCCAACCGGCCTCACAACCGCAGACCACGTGTAACGACACCAGCCCGGGACCTCCATATCCAGCATCTTCACCTCCAAGATCCTCTGAGACCAGGCACCCGGACAGCTGCTGCAATAATCGCTGTGCATAACCAACGAATTTCCGCACAAACTGTCAGAACCCATCTCAGGGAAGCTTATCTGCATGCTCGTTGTCCTCATGGGGGTCTCGACCTGACTACCCTCGTCGTCGTAACCGACTTGAGTGGGCAAATCTCTCACATTCGATGGAGTTTGGCATGTTGGAGAGGTGTTCTCTTCATGGAAGGAGATGTGTTGCAAGAGTGGCCATTTATTATGGCCAGCATAAGGTACATCTGTGCAATATTCATGCTGTCTAATCAGCATCTTGATATGCCACACCTGTGAGGTGGATAAATTATCTTGGCAAAGAAGTGCACACTAACACAGATTTAGACAGATTTGTAAACAATATTTGAGAGAAATAGGCCTTTTGTGTACATAGAAAAAGTTTTAGATCTTTGAGTTCAGCTCACGAAAAATGGGAGCAAAAACAAAAGTGTTGCGTTTATATTTTTGTTGAGTATATTTACTGTATTTCTGGTACTAAATGTACTACTATTTACTATTTACTAACTTACTACTAACTATTTTTTATTATAAGTTTTGCATTTTAATTTGCATTTATTTAAAATTCTGAGACATTACTGAGGTTAAACAGACAAACAAAAATAAATTACTTAAATTACTTAATAAATTACAGTTTAAAACATACTGTAAATTGTAGTAAGTACAATTTTTAATTGATTGTGGAAATATAAAAGAAAGATAAATTTGAAAGTATTTATGTACATTTACAACCCACAATTCCTTCAATATTTTCCTCTATTAATGTCACAAATTTAATTGTTAAACTATTAAGAATATAATGCACTTTTATATAAATATTGGAACAGAAATAGACTCAGAAGGTAAGTGACTGGATCTGAAGCTGGAAACATTTCATCATTTCATGTGAGATGATTGTGGGGCCAGTTGCATAGTGGTTTGGGTGCTGGGCTCATGATCAGGAGGTCGTGGGTTCGAATCCCCATTAGACCCCCACCGTGCTAAGACCCCTGGGCAAGGTCTTAACCACAAGTGTGCTTCTGTCCACCCAGAAGCTTAAATGGGTACCATCCAGGAGGAGTTGAACTCCTAGTTGCTTCATGCTACATAAACCGAGGATAAGCACTGGCATGATGAGCCACTGTGAGTTGATTCAATCATCGATCAGTAATTATATAATAAAGTGATGCCACCTACTGGTGATTGCATCATAGAAAGAATTAAAAAAATAAATCAATCAAAAATAGGTTTCAGCATCAGTCCTGAGCCGATATTGTTTGTGAGGGTGTCTGATACTGTGTGAGGTAGAAAGAAAAGAGACAGAACTATACTTTTATTTTGTAAACAAAAGAGAGAGACTAGCTGCTAGAATTTGTCAACAAGTGTTGTATTACACACGGCACTATTGGAATATTGAGTAATAAAGAAAATCATAAGTAAATCTTCGGTCCCAAAGCCGCTTCTCTAAACATTAGGCTATGGCTGCCCCTCCCCCCACATTGTCATTCTTTCAGCCATAACTGAGTACCAAAGCCCTTGGGTTGGCTTTAATTAGTGTCGCTGCTATTAAGACACTGAGTGTAATCCAAGTTGAAATTTCGTAAGAGATAAAACCTCACAAGAGATAAAAAAGATAAGTACTCGCTCTGGACTTTCAGTGCTGCTGTTTCTCATCTCTCTTGCTCATTTGCCGTTCTCCAGACCATCGCATTGCCAACACACACACAGCCATTCACAGTCTCACACACACACACACACACACACACACCTTGGGGCAATTTGGAGCAGCCAGTTAGCATGTTAGCAGTCAGTTAGCAGTCAGTTGTGCATGTTTTTGGACTGTAGGAGGAAACCAGAGAAGCTGGAGAAAATCCAAGCACAGGGAGAACATGGAGATTCCACACAGAAACACCCCTTGCTGTCAGGCAGATATGCGAAAAACTATACCACCATGCCATGTTCTCATCTGCTTTTATAGTATAATGTCAACTAAATTAAATGAGCTTTAAGTTAATAATGGTTAATGTTTACTATAAAAACAATTAGATAAATAAATATTCAGTGTGTCTGAAGTTATTTAAAAAGCTTTTTTGTAAACTTTCATTAGTTGTTAATAGATCTGTCATCAAAATCCACTAAAAAGACCAAGACTAGCTGAAATAGACTCAAGTCTTAATGGAGGCAATATCAAATCCACACTGAGACCAAGAATGAAAAAGAACTGGTCAAACTTACTACATACATAAACAACAACATGAAAATAATTTTTTACAAACTCTCAGCCAAGATCATATTTAATAGCCAAGACTAAGACCAATGCCCAAAACCGACACAAGCCAACATTTAAATGCCAATAACTCTAAGACAAGTCTAAGTTAATCTAAAGAAGCTCTGGAGATTGGATTTGAGCCCTTCAGCCCCAGTAGATGAAATGTAAAAAAAAAAAAGAAGAATTGCATACTGGGGTGAGTTTATTCCACAATTAATCACAAAGTAGCATCCCATTTATCTTCAGAATAATGGTGTGTGTGTGTGTGTGTGTGTGTGCATCTTTAAAATAATGGTGTGTGTATGCATGTTGGATGTCAAGCTTACTTTGGCTGTATAACACAAAACATGATGCTCATGTTTATAACCAGGCTTGGTGTTTGTGTATAGAGTTTGCATGTTCTCCCGTGCCTGCGTGGGTTTTCTCTGGGTACTCCATTTTTACTCCATGTCACAAGACATGCACATTATGCTAATTGGTGGTTCCAAATTTCCCCTAGGTGTGAGTGTGAATAGTTGTGTGTGTGTGTGTGTGTGTGTGTGTGTGTGTGTGTGTGTGTGTGTGTGTGT
>JBCNYH010000012.1:18148994-18164588 GCA_039654325.1 Tandanus tandanus | reverse complement strand
AATAAACTAAAAATAATGTGAAAAATATGTATAAATACACACAGTAGGAAAATACAGAATACTAATAGAAAATATTGAAGTGGTTGTAGTGCAGAGTGGTTGTAGTGCAGAGCTAGTGTGTGCATGTACAATGTGTACAAAGAGTGTGCAAAAAGTGTGCAGATTGTTCGGTATTTCAGCAGTTCAATTGCCTGATGGCTTGCGGGTAGAAACTGTCCCTGAATCTGCTGGTGTGAGCCCGGATGCTCCTGTACCATCTGCCCGATGGCAGGAGCGTAAAGTGTGTGTGGCTGGGATCAGAGAGAATGCTCTGGGCCTTCCTTCTACAGCGCTGTGTGTAGAGGTCCTGGATGGCCGGCAGTTCAGTCCTGGTGATGCACTGTGCTGATCTGACCACTCTCTGTTGAGCTTTGCGGTCCAGAACATTACAACTGTTGTAGCAGGTAGTGATGCAGCCAGACAGAATATTCTCGATGGTGCATCGGTAAAAGTTAATGAGTATTCTGGAGTACATGCCAAACCTCCTCAGTTGCTGAAGAAAGGAGAGCCGTTGTCTCACTGCTTTTGTGATCACACCCACATGATGTGACCAGCTCAGATCCTCAGTGATGTTGATCCCCAGGAACCTGAAACAACTGACTCTCTCCACCTCTGTCCTCTCGATGTGGATAGGGGTGTGACCTCCACCCTGAAGTCTCCTGTAGTACATGATGAGCTTCTTGGTCTTGCTGATGTTGAGCAGCAGGATGTTGTCCTGGCACCATGATGTCAGGGCTCTCACCAATGCTCTGTAAGCAGACTCGTCTCCTTCTGAAATGCAGCCGATGACGGTGGTGTCGTCTGCAAAATTAATAAGAGTGTTGGAGCTGTGTGTGGCCATACAATTGTGGGTGAACAGGGTTTACAGCAGGGGGCTGAGCACACATCCCTGGGGGGCACTGGTGCTGAGCGTCAGTGTGGAGGAATTAACACCACTGATCCACACCAACTGTGGTCTGCCTGTCAGGAAGACCAGGGACCAGTTGCATTCAGAGACACTGATGCGCAGATCCTGAAGCTTTATGACAAGCCTGGATGGAAAAAGTGGTTAAAAGTGGAGCTGTAGTCAATAAACAGCATCCGCACATAAGTGTTCTTGTGGTCCAGTTGTGAGAGGGCAGTGCGCAGAGCCAGCGCTATTGCATCGTCTGTGTATCTGTTTGACCGGTAGGCGAACTGAAATGGGTCGAGTGAAGCAGGCAGTGCAGATGTGATGTGAGCTTTGACTATATGCTCAAAGCATTCCCCTAATGGGATCAAAACAATTAGTGTAGGTAGGATTTTTTTTTTCTCGCAGGTATATGTTGTACCCTACATACCACCATCATCCTGTGATGTTTTGCTGCAACCTGCCATTAGACACCTTCAAGGCACTTGACCACTGAAACAGGATTTTATATATATAAGGTCTTAAGAGTGCATACACTGAAATCCTGGTGCTTGCTCTGTGCACGTTTGCATAAGAAATACTAGCATACTAATGAATGTCAAAGCAGGGGGTGTTCCCCTGCTTACGTCACATGCAGAAGTCAAAACTTCTCAAAACTAAGTTGGAGCACGGGTGGTGGGAAATTGAAAATTAGCAATATTTATGCACTGCGATGGCCTGGCGAGCTGTCCAGGGTGTACCCCGCCCTCGCCCAGAGTCGGCTGAGATGGGCGCCAGCCTCCCCGCAACCCTAATTAGGATGAAGCGGTCAGAAAATGAATGAATTAATGAATATTTATGCAATGGAGTCATATTTCCACAAAATATCTGCACATTTAACTTAAAAATAAAGTAATGCTTTTGTGGACTTGAAGTGATATCTTGACATGGGCACTTTTGACACCATGCCAAAAAAAAACCTTGGGTCAGTCGGGTTTGGGGAACACAGCATTTTTTAAATTATTATTATGCCTAATAAATAAACCATGTTGTTCTGTGTGTACACTGTTCATAATCATCTGGGTTTACAAGCTTCATCCAGCATCATCAACTCCCATAATTCATTGCGCAAAACACATTACATACATTAATAATATCAGGCATGAGAGTGGGGCTTTGAAAAAAAACTGAAACTGGCCAGCAGTATGGGGGATGCCAAAGTTCTCTTTATTGTAATCCATATACTTTTGCTATATTTAATATGAACACATTACCTGGTTATCAAGTGTTTCTTGTGTTTTGCTGTAAATGCATGTTTCTCCATAGCCTTTCAGCCCCAAGCAGCATCTATGAGGTCCTTGTACCATGTGGCTTTTCCTGGTACCTCAGCAGGTTTTCACACAAAATCCTTGAGTTATGATCTCACATTTTCCCCAGTGTGTACTGAAATCGTGATGTACTTTTGCAGCCATGTCCAATGTTACTAAACTTTTAGCTTGACATTGCATTCCACCGCAGCCCCTACATCTAGAAAGCATATTTTATGTCTGTGTATTTTATGTATTTATATATTAAAGCACTGTTTATGAAACTATTGTGCTGTATATGTAAATATACAGTGGCTTGCAAAATATTCAACCTCTTGGCATGTTTTCCTTTTTTGTTGCCTTACAACCTGGAATTGAAATGGATATTTGTTTTTTTAATCTGTCAATTTCCCCAACAAGCCAACAACCTTGAAGATGCAAAATATGTATTATTCTGAAACAAACAAGAAATAGTAAACCTTCCCGGAAAAAAATATTGGCCCCCAATATCAGTACTTTGTACATGCAGCAATTATAGCTACATGTTTCTTAGGGTATGTCTCTGTGAGCTTAGCCCATTTAGTCACTGGGATTTTTGGCCATTCTTAAAAGCAAAATTGCTTTGGGTGGGTTGGGTTTGAAGTCTTCTGGTTTTGCCCGAAATCGTGTTTTCCTTGATGGCCAAAAAGTTCAAGTTTAGTCTCATCTGATCAGAGGACCTGTCATATGCTTCGGGAGTCTCCCAAATTACTTTCAATAAACTCTAAACACGCTTCCTTATTTTTTCCATTTTTTTGTCCACTCTTTCATAAAGCCCAGCTCTGTGGAGTGTTAACAGATACACCAGCAGGGCTTTCAAATTGTTTTTGAGTAGCAGGGGAACCACCAAAAGTAGCAAGAACCACTGTCCTAATGATGTCATCATTACCACTGACCAACCTAAAAAATGACACAGAATAATTGAGGAATTGAGAACAGTGGCTGTGTTAGTGAATTATGCTTATTCAGCTAATGTATTGTATTGAACCTGCCCTTAAAATGTAAATTAAAAAAATCCAAGTGCTTTCTTTTATGATTATATTTTTACGTTTTTTTCTCTGTATACTGTATTTTATGTGTAACCTGCATTTGATTGTCTTGAGTCCAGTGGGTCCGGTTGAATTAGTTGCTTATTCCAGCATGAGCTGCTCATGTCTGGTCTGACAGCTGTCCAACAAACTTTGGTTTGTTGGACAGCTGCTATTTCAGCCTGCGTTATTGGTTTGACAGCTAAAATGCAGACGGGTGTTTGAGATAGTGGAGCACAGAGCTGAAGTATATAAAAAAAATAAAAAATACAGCAGTACACTGAGTAAACTGAATAGATTGCCACATAGCCTATATATATTTCCATTATATCCCCTCTAATGCTTCCCAAAGAATTGGGCCAGTGTAACAGATCTGAAATGCGCATTTGCTCTGTCTGTTGTGAAAAGCAGCTTAAGCAGAAAGTACCCTGGCATCGGAACAAACAAGTGATCAAATATGTTTTTATAATATATAGATTTAGGTACTGTCTAAAAGCGGTGCTCTGAAAATGTATGCCTGTGTAAGTTTACAGAAACTTGCATACGTGATGCAAGAAAATAAGATGCGTAGTGCAAGTGCACTCAGCACAGATGGCGGCAGCATGCACACATGATGTATTTTTCTCACCATTTTCTTCATTTATTGGGTTGCCTGTGTGGACAGGTGAGCACATACGCAACAACAAAATGGAGCTCATGGCCTTGTGACATTTGCATAAGTATGGAGCTCTGGTATGATATGTTTCTCCCCATGGCTATACTATGAATGTTACTTGACTCATTAATAATAATAATAATAATAATAATAATAATAATAATAATAATAATAATAATAATAAGGGTGCTGGATTACTGATCCCAAGGTCAGGGGTTCAAGCCAGACTGTCACTGGGTTTTCACTGCTGTTCCCCCAGTGCAGCTAACTGGGTTATCAAAGGCCAGCCATGTCTCTCACTGTCTATGGTGAGAGGCATGTAAAAGAACCATTGCTGACTTTTGTAAATTGTAGGCTGCATTGCCATCAGCATGTTTCTGCCCTGTGATGGCCTGGCGAGCTGTCCAAGGTGTACTCTGCCCTCACCCAGAGTCAGCTGAGATGGGCACCGGCCTTCCCGTGACCCTAATAACGATTAAGCGGTTCAGAAAATGAATAAATGAATAATAAAGGCCCACTGACGGTCACTTCGTAAGTATTTTTAAATAATAGAATTACATTAAATAATAATAATTAAATAATAGAATTGGGACAGGAAGGTTTCTCCCACAGTCCAAACACAAGCACATTAGGCAAACGGGCTGTTCTAACTTGTTCCTTGGTGTGAGTATGAATGGTTGTGTGTGTTTGCCCTGCAATGGTCTGGTGAGCTGTTCAGGGTGTTCACCCAATGTTGGCTGAGATAGGTGCCAGCCTCCCTATAACCATAGAATAAAGCTGTTTGGCAAATGAGTGAGTGATTCATGGGATGGGACAGGAGTACTTTTTATTCTGTCCTGCGATAGAGATAGGCTTTTTATTTTATCTTGTCATGAAATTGGGATTGTGCAGAATTTTTATAAATATTATGAGATTGGGACAGGAATATTTCAGTGGGAGTGAGATGAAAGATCCACTCCTGTCTCTTACTACTCATAAGAACAGATAAAGGTAAACTGGTATAGCAATTTTCTCAATGCTGTGATTTTATTCAACCAAAAATCTGTTTTATATTTAATACATAGCTATATAGATTGAAACTTGTAAGTTATAGTGGAGGACAAAAATATAACACAGATGGCCTTCATCACTGCATGTCCCATGTCTCTTCAGGATGAAACTATGAAGATGATTTATTAGCACTAGAGTTTGAATATAATGTTGATACAACATGCCAAAGGAAAGTCACTTTTCTAGGCACACTTGTTAGCACATTGATAACTGTTCATCAGAGTCTATTTATGCAACACAAGCCACAAACTCAGGCTAAATAATTTCTAAAGAATCAAGGATGCATTGTTTTAATTTTTCTGATGCAATAATTCCAGCTACATTATATAGAAATGCTGAAAACAGGGTGAAAGGTGGATTTAACAAGTATTAGCAAGTAAGCTAAGCTAACGCGATGCTTAGCCACAAGCTAGTGCTCTTGTACAGATTTAAGACCTCCAGAAAACATGGCATACTATTCTTTTCTTTCAAAGCTAGAGAAACTCATGTCATTAACAATGACATTACATCATGTGACTCGAGTACAGGGTTCCCATGGTTACGCCGGGATGTACATTAAAGGACGTTCCAAAAGCATATCAATGGTTAGACGTTTTTCCCTTATCAATTGGGCTTCACTTAGGAGTGCCGCATGGGAGTTCTGCTAATATATGTGTGAGATTGCAGGAAGCACACTACATGTAGGAAATATGCTGATTTTTTTCTTTTGAAAAAGAAATGAAAGTAGACGGTGCACAAAACTTGAATGGGCAGATATCCCACCAGCCGCCGGCTTAATTTGAAAGCCCTGCACCAGTCTCTGCTTACCTTTTGATCTCTTTTTTGCCTCTCTGATTAATGATCTCCCTGCCCACTCTGTGAGTTTTGGTGGATGGCTTTCTCTAAACAGTTTTGTTGTGGTGCCATATTCTATTCTTTTGTAATGATGGATTTAGTGGGATGTTCTGTGGTTTGGATATGTGGGATGTTCAAGGTTTTGGATATTTCGGATATAAAACTTTTCCTATACCATTGTTTTATTTACTTACTTATTTATTTTTATATATATATTACCTGTTTGGAGAGCTCCTTGGTATTTATGGTGTCACTTAGTGGTGCCCCATGATTAGTGGTGCTGCAGACTGTGGGATCTTTCAGGACAGGTGTATACCGTACATACTAAGATCATGTGACACTTACACTGTACACAAGTAGACCTTATTTAAATAATTATGTGACTTCTGAGGGTAAATGATAGGACTAGATCATATTTTTTCTTTTCTTTCTTTTTATTTTTATGCCCCATTTCCCTTCACAAATTTTGACTTTTTTTGTGTTAGATTACAGTTTGTAAGGCAACAAAAAAGGAATTATAAGTGGTTGAATACTGTACAATAAATTAGAACTGAGTGAAACAGCTGTCAAAATGATCATGAATAAATGTTTTACTTTTGCCCATATCAACAATTTTTAAGGACATTTTTTAATTAGCAGGAGAAAAAATTATAATTTACCCACTTTATTTTAAATGTATGTTTAATTATTAATTTCCTCATGGTCACAATGATTTATACACATGATCCTTACTGTTGTGGGTGGAACTTTATTTTGACAGCTCATTTTACCAGATATGTATGAAGAATGTGAATGTTTTGTGAATGATAGATAAAAAAAATTAACATACACCAATCACCTATAACATTAAACCACCTGCCTTATATTGTTAGGACCCCCTTAAGCTGCTAAAAACACCTTAGAACCATCAAGGTATGGATTCCACAAGGTGTGCTGTGGTATCTGGCACCACGACATTAACAGCAGATCCCTTAAATCCTGTAAATTGTGTAGTGGGGCCTCGATGGATTGGAATTTTTTGTCTAGCACATCCTACAGAAACTCAGTTGGATTGAGAACTATAGAATTTTGAGGCCAAGTCAACACTTTGAAAAGGTTGTCATGTGCCTCAAACCATTTCTGCACATTTTATTGTTGTGTGGTAGGACATATTATCTTACTGAAATACACATTATGGAATACCATGGCCATGAAGTGGTGTTCTTGGTCTGCAATATTGTTTAAGTAGGAGTTATGTGTCAAAGTAACATCCACATGAATGCCAGGATGAAAGGTGTTCCAGCATAACACTGCCCATCGATCATCATGCTGTTTCCCATAGTGCTTCTTGGTGCACTTACTGAAACCACACATTGACTTCTTCAACATCAAGGTGTTCAAGTTGAGGCTAGGCTACCAACAGACCTTAGCACCACCTCTCCGGCCTCACTAAGCTTTATGTGTGTAAAAAATAATTTGCTTATCTTTAATTGTATCTTTATTTACCTTTAAAATGTAGCAGTTTTTTAAATCACCCTGTATTTGACATGTCTTGACAGGTCCCATTGTAATAAGATAGTCAATGTGTGGCTTTTAATGTTCTGTGTTGTGCTGGATTGTGTAGACAAATTATGGACCACATGAATGTAGAGCTGCAATGGACTGGCGAGCTGTCCAGGGTGTACCCCTTGCCCAAAGTCGGCTGAGATGGGTGTCAGACTACCCGCGACCCTAATTAGGATTAAGCGGTTCAGAAAATTAATAAATGAATGAATAAATGAATGAATAAATGAATGAATGAATGCAGAGTAATGCACTTCACATTAGTGTCAATGTTACTATGGCAAGATGGCGCATGTGAATATAGTCAGCACATTTGGCATTGTTATAGCTTTTGTTCCTAGCCTATTAACTGCTCATTCTCTCACTTCACAGTGTTTATTCAGGTGTATTATGTGTTTATGATCCAATCAACATCTGTTAGGTGATTGGCTGTGGGTGTGTTCTCATACCACGAACAAGGGATATCCCATTAACAAGGGATATTAGTGGCTGTTTATGAGCCTGAAAATTATTATGCTTGGGGTTTGTTCGCACAATCCAAACTTTGTGTATTTGTTATGTGCTTTCTTAGTCCTTTGCATTTAATGCATTTAAGTAAAATTATAAAAAACTAATAATTGTATCAAGCAGTTTACAATTTACAATATTACAGGTATATTATGAATAATATAGTAATAGTACAATATAGTAACATAAAATAAAAAATATGAAATGCGCCCTTAGGCAAACTTTATAAGGCAAACCTTATGGTCCAAACACTCAACAACCTTTGTCTGGAATTTAATCACTACTGGTAAAATATTATAAATACTAACTTTGATAAAAGTGTCAGATAAAAAAATCTGCAAAAAGACTTTTGCATGAATTGCACCAGTTAATAAGATTTTATAAAAAATTATACTGATTATATTCACTTTACTCTATATAAGAAGCAGATAATATTTTAGGAGTCATTTATTCAGAAATCAAAGGTCACTCACTTTCCATAACTCTATCCCAAAAGCCAGTATATGCTTACAAAACATTTCAACAAGAACACTGTGTCACATACCTGATTTTGAAGTGCTTGTTGCTGGTAAAGGGATATCCTTGCCTTTGTTTGTTCATCAGTTGTGGGACTGAGGGGCTTGGGATCTGACAAGGATCTCTGGACATTCTTCATTGGACGGGGTAAACTCTGGTGCCTTTGTGGCAAATCAGTTGCAAATGACTTCTGCTGTGGAGTAACATGGGCTTTATTCAGCCTCTCACTAGAAGAGAAGGAAGTCTCTATTACACGGTGGGGTGATGAAGGAGATACAGGTGAATACAACACCTGAGGGGATTTGGGTGGTTGACGAATAACACTGGACAGTGATTCATTGTGCAGATGGTGCTGCTGGTAGCCAATGTCCAAAGGGTCTGGTTTACGTCTCTCAAACTTTGAAACACCCTGTTGACGAGAGGATAGGAGAGGATCTGCTGACCCCACAAGTTGTGCACTGCTGGAATATGGGCTAATAGTAGTAGCCACATTAATCTGTGGAACTACCACACCTTGAGATTGGGACTCAGGGTCAGTCTGACAAGCTAAGCTTTGCCCCTTCTGGGTTCTCTCTGGACCAGATATATAGTGGACAATCTCAACTTTGTTGGGATCTGATGCAGTGACATGTATTGCTGGGAAGATCTTCCCTAACTGATCTATTTCTGTTTGACAAGAGCAATCCTGAATAGTTTGGATGGCAATACTGGATGAAGAAACTTTGGCAGTTAAAGTTGAAGTTTCAGTTTTAGGATCAGCACCTGATTCTAGGTGCCTGGAGAACCGAGAACGTCTCCGTCTTATAGGTTGTTCCCATTCTGCCTTATCTTCGTCATCATCTGTCTGAACACTGCAATCCACACTGCGTCTAGTCCTTCTTCTTCTGGACATTAAACATCTTTCCTCTTCATCCTCATCATCTGTTTGTATGCTTCTGTCTACAATTCTAGTGGGCAGAGAAAACAATGTTACCTCTCCCTCAATACCATCTTGTAGATGAGGCATTGACCTTTGTTTCCGCATTGACCTATTATCTGCCTGCCCCTCATTATTCCTCAAACACATCTCTGATGCAGAGTAAGGCAGAGACTGGAAAGGCACCTGGATATCACCATGTTGCATATCTGGTGGCAGGTCTTGTGGCTGAAAAATTCTGCCACTTTGGTCACTTATAAGTTGGGCACTAGTCACTCCAGCCACAGCTGCAGTCTTCTGTCTTTTTTGTTCCTCAAGATGCTGCTGAAGCTGTTGCTGAAGAGACTGTATCTGGTCAAGCTGTTGCTTTTGCTGAGCCAGTTGCTCTCTCTGCATAACCAGCTGGCTTTCTCTCTCAGCTTGTTGCTGCTGTAAAACCTGCTGTTTAATGGTCTGCAGTTCCTGAATCTCTCGCTGCACAAGTATATGCTCTTTTTCCCGATGTCGCTGCAATTCTACACGTTCCCTTTCAAGCTCCTCCTGCAGCCTCAACTGCCTCAATTTTTCTAGCTCTATTCTCTCTCTCTCTAATTGCAATAATGTTTCCTGTTGATGATGCATCCGTTCTTCTATTTCCTTTTCCTGTGAAAGATCACCCAGAATTGAGGCAGTGGGTGTAGTTGATTGTGTAAGAAGTGGTGGCTGTGTTGAAACAGACAGTTGTGGAAGTTGACTGTGAGTGGGAGGATAACGCTGCAAATTAGATTGAGAAGGATCCTGTGTTTGAAGATGTGGCTGAGAAAGGTTTAATGGCTGCTCCTGAGTTTGGATTGTACTAGCTGGAGCAACCACTTGTGTTGGCCTTGTTGTGGTTATAGTACTCTGTACAGCAGAAGAGTGAGGTAGTGCTGCAGATGTCCCAATATCTGTAGAGCTTACTAAAGACTTTCCAAGATAGATTGGAGTGTTCTGCTCTGTGATGATTGCAACTGGTTCAGTCACAGTAGCAGATGTTCCTGTAACCGGAACATGAGTGGGTGTTGGTAAACAGTAAGGTGTCTGTCCTTTGAGAGGCATCCTGGGGGTGACAGGCATTCTGTTAAGGCTGGCCAGAGGTACTGCTGTCATTTTTGGTGTGAGGTATGGTCTGTAAACACCTCTCAATAATGGCCGCAGTACTGATGCGGGCTGAGTTGTTATTGGCACAGTGGATGCAATGGGTGTGTTGATAGTTGAATAAATCATACCATCAGCTGATCTAATTGCTGATGGGTACATGGCTCTAAGGCTTGCTTGTCTTGCATTGATGAGACTGGTAAGAGCTTGGGAAAATGGTTTTCCATCAGGAAAGTATATAAAGCTGGGTCTAGGACTTTGCTGCACATTAATTCTGCCTGGTGGACCACCTCCTCTACCTGACTGAAAGAGGTCAGGGTTGCTGCTATACCTATCCATTGAATTGAGAGCTGCACACATTCTACTAATCTCTTTAGCAGTAGTCACACTATACTGGGCAAGGTTAGACTCTGGTAAACTAGAAAGGTCGCAGGATGAGTATCCATAATCTGAACTTATGTTGGACAGGGAACTGTACCTGCGCATGGGAAGAGTAGGAGCTCCCACATCACCCTGACGAAGATCTGTGTAGGAACAATATTGAAGTCCCATTCCAATAGGTCCTCCTTCATAGACATGCTTAACTGAGTTTAAATCCATGGGTAATTCTACAGAGGATAGCATATCAGGTTTAGAAGAATAGGATTGAAACCCTGCTTCTGCAAGGTTAGTCTCAGACAAGGATGATTGTAACCGGCCAGGCAAAGGGAGTGTATATGATTTCAAGGGGAATTCATGATAGATTTGTTTATCTTGCTTTGATTCTATTGGATCATAGAGCTGTGGTGGTGCAGAAGGGGGCCTAAATGGCTCATTTGTTGTTACATCTGTCATTGGTTTTTGGGAAAATGATCCAACACAACTACCACCAAAAGGCAAGTTATAAACTACATCACAGCAAGCAAACTGATTCTCTTTCTTCACAGGCCCAGTTAAATCCCTTGCATCCTGTCTTTCCTCTGATTTAATCAACTGGGTAAGAGGTTTTCCTTGCACAGTACTTTCCATCTGGACCATCATAACCTGAGTTCGAACAGGTGATTTACTCTTCTGCTCCACTGAACTGCCAATGTTATAAATTCCAGGTGCTGGGGATATTGCACTGCCCACAGGGGTAATACTTGTCTGGGTGACACTAGGGTCTTTCTTTATTAGTGGAAATTGATTTGATAGATTAAGCTTTGCTAAAGAAGAAGCTTGCTGTTGTTGAAGTTGATGATGTTGCTGAAGTTGCTGCTCTAAAAGGTGTTGTTGATGCTGTAGCTTCTGCTGTTGCTTAAGTAACTGCTCCTGTTGTATACTAAGATCTTCCAGCTTGGCATCAATATTTGGTATTGATGGGTCAGTTGGTGGCTGTTTGTTCTGTACAAAACATACCACTGTCCCCATGCCCTGGCCCATGTCTGTTCTGTTCTGAAGGGGATCACAATAAACCATAGTTTGCTTGGGTTGTGATATGAACATTGAAGCAGCAACAGTTACACTGACTGTTGCTGCTGTTGAAACAACAATATGGGGCTGCTCCTGAGCATTCAAGTTCATTATAAGAGGCTGGATAGTTGTGGAATGGTGAAGAGGACTCTTTTCTGCACTGCTTGCATATTTTTGAGACTCTGTGGCCAAGGAAGTCAAGTCCAATACTTGATCAGTCATAATAAATGCAGCTGACTTAGTAGCAGTTCTTAGGTCCGTCACACTTGCACTGTGTAGCTTCTGCCCTTGCTCAACTCTTGAGGTGCCAGGGACTGTGGAAATATGACATAGAGATATATTTTCCATTGAAAGTGATCCATAAGAGCTAGTAGATGACACCATGCTTGTACCAACATTAACTCTCTCAACTTTATGGGTTCTGTAAAAGCCATGCAGAGGTGACTGCTGGTGTGGTGGTGTGTCAGGAGGGCTTACAGGTGGTGAATAAGCATCAAATGATGATGGGTGACTAAACTTTGTTGGGGAAGATAAAGGAGAGGTGGCAGTGTTAACTGTAATTGGTTTTGTAGGGTTAGTTGGCTCTGATCCAATTGTTATTACCATAGAAGTGGCATCCTGAGAGGACTGCTGTCTAAACAGCCGTGGTGAGATAGATCTATGAGGTGCCTGAGTGGCCTTTGCCATAACAGCAGATGTAAGACCAGAACCATCACCAAGAGGTTTCACTGGGGGACAGAAAGTCTGAGTAGAAAATTCAGCTGTATGCCTGGAGTGAGACTGGGCTGGTATATGAGTTGGAGGTGAAGCAGGAGAAAGTGGTGGACTGCCTTTGTAGTATGAATGGATATTATGAGATTGTAATTCAGTTACAGACTCTATCTGTGTTGCACTATCTCTTATTTGGACTTTGTCTGAGGCTCTTCTTCCCTCTCGTTGATTGTAAGCCTGAGAGATTTCAGATATTTTGTTGGAAACACTTGAAGTCCTGGAGGTTGCAACAGAGCCGCTTGTATGTCGGCCATACAGGGTGGACTGTTGTGAAGTCGTTGTTTGCATAGTAGTAAATTGTGAGACAGCATCCTTGGCATATACTCCATATGCACTGACAGTAGTAGCAGCAGTTGTGGATATCATGGCATTTTTGACAGCATGATTTCTAATTCGATCTTTATGCCCATCCTTTGAGAAGTGTTGAGTTACTCTGACATCAGGTATTCGTCCTCCTGCACCAGTTTCTGAAAATGATACTGGGGCTGAGAGTTGTGTAGGGCTTGTGCCAGGGGTGAGAAGGGCATTGCTCTGCTCTAGGAGTTTGGCAAAAGCTGATCCTGTGTCTAGCAATTGTTTATCTCCATAAGACACATCCATTTCCACTTGATCATCCAACTGCTTGGTAATGTTTTGTGAAGTCTGACGTATTTCTTCATAGATATCACTTGCCTCCTCATTGTCATAGCCTGTGTCATCTTGGTCGATATAGTCATACTCATCTTCATATTGCTGTCCATTTCTTCTGTCATCTTCTTGATAGGTGCTAGTGCTATACAGTTGTGCTGACTGCTGTTGCTGCTTTTGTTGTTTCTGTAACATCTCTGCTTTTTTCATCATTTCCTCATAAACTTCCTCTGCACTCTTTAGAGGCT
Organism: Tandanus tandanus; assembly: GCA_039654325.1. Lineage (NCBI taxonomy): Eukaryota > Metazoa > Chordata > Actinopteri > Siluriformes > Plotosidae > Tandanus > Tandanus tandanus. Next base: position 18,151,094 of record JBCNYH010000012.1, on the reverse strand, counting down.
TTCCACTTGAGGTGGTAGTTATAACTGTAGAACAAGATGTATTCTCTGACTTTTCAGTAGGAGAATACAGTAACATGAATGTAGGGAGATTGTACTCACTACCAGATTTATAGAGCTTAGATGACATTTCAAACCCTTCAGCCTCAGAGTCAACTGAAGGTGAGTATTCTGAGCAAGAAGAGCGATGAAGTTCCTCCATTTCAGCAGCTTGTCTCAGCTCCTCTGTTGGGGATGCATCTTCAATAGGGGATAGGTTGCTTGGAGGAGTTTTGGATCGTTCCCTTCGTCTCTGTGCCCTCAGCTCTTCTTTATCTCGTTTAGTTTTTCTGGCAGTACTACGTATTCTTTGCTGCTCCACTTCTCGCATTTTTTCTTGCTCTCTAAGGAGTTCCTCTTCCTCCCTCAGCTCATCTTCCTCTGAGGAGTCTTCTATGGTGGGCAGGAGGGGGCCATGAGACCGGTGTCTAGCTTTCCTCTGTTGCTTAGCTTCTTCTAGACGTTGTCTCCTGCTGGGACTGCTATCACTGTCATCCTCCATGGAGGAAACAGAAGAAGGAGATGTTCCTGAGTTGTAACTGGATGTTGTAGGAGGGAGAGTGGAAGAATACTCCCCCCTTGTTCGTTCTTCTGGGGAACCTGTAAGGCTTTCCATTTCAAGTTCAGGTTCTCTGTCCAGGCTCAAATCATTTTCATTATTCAGTTCCATGTCCCGGCTGTAACTGTTAGTGTTGTTCAGTTCAATGGTCTTAAATCTGCGTAGGCCTCCTTGTGAGCCAATTAGGTCCTCCTCGCCTTCCTCAGCTGATCCCTTGTAGATTTCACAGGTAGTTTTGCTCTCCTCTTCAAAGCTGCTTGAATGGTGAGTCAGACGACGCTTTTCCTTCCCTGAGTCGCTTATGTGCTTGTGTATTATTTTTGGCTTTTGATAACCAAATCCTTCATCATCTTCCTCTTCCTCTTCCTCTTCCTCCTCATCTTCTACCTCTTCCTCATCATCTTCATCCTCATTTTCTTCATCTGCACTCATCTCCATGATTTGTCTTCGCATAAACTCTTCATCAGTTAGATCACCAGGCTCAGGCTTTTTCTTTTTCTTTGCCTCTCCAGCAACACCTACTGTTCTGAGCTCTCGTTTGGCCTTCCAATCTGTTGGGTCCTCCTCTTCCATGATATCCTCTAAATCTTCATCTGAGTCATATTGCTCTGGACTTATTGATAGTGATTGAGATCTGTGCTTTCTGTCATCAGTGTCTCTGTGGTGCCATTCTCTACCACGTTGTTTGTCCCAAGTTTTCTCTCCTTCAGAGAATACCTTTGATTCTAGTAGAGGTCGCATGGAGCTCTCCAGTTTAGTTATCTCAGAGGGGCTTGGTGGTGTAAGGTTCCCAGACATACTCTTCTCACTTAACTTGATTTCTTCTTCATGGATAAGGCCAGTAATTTCACTGTGTGAGCTTGATATCCCATCTGAGGAGTAGCCTGTATCACTTAGGCTTTGTGGACTCCGTGATAGGTCATGTGTGCTGTTTGTTTTGCTTGTCTCCTAAGGAACATCAGAAAATATAAAATGCAAATAAGATTATTTCAGATACCATTTGCATGCTTATCTGATAACTAATTTCAGTTCAGAGTTGACAAGTGATGCAGTGAGAACATACTGATTCTAATTAGGACTAGTATTTAGACTTATTTAATTTCCTTACAAAAAGTCAGAAAATTAGCTGCGGGTCTGGGGTCCATGGTGGGGTGCAGAGGCATAGCCCCGGTGGGGAACCAGGGGGCAAAACCCCCGTGAGCTTATGGACTTGGCAATGGGATAATCTGAAAACCATTAATTATATCAAATAAATGTAACTATTACTGTGGAAATAAATACCCCTTTTTGGCAGACTACCAGGTGAGACTTTATTATTATCAAAATATTATATATTATACAACATTTAAATTTTCCCACATTTAAAAAGAAATTTTCATGCTGTTCAATTTCTGCAATAAAGCTACACCATAATTTTTTTTCCTTCTTATATGAACATGCCTAATGGCAATACCACACACACACACATCATACATACACATACATATACACACACACTCACACAC
>JBCNYH010000012.1:18134795-18145085 GCA_039654325.1 Tandanus tandanus | reverse complement strand
TTAGTGATACCTCGAATACTGAGGACTACTGCAGGGGGCAGAGCTTTCTCTTACAAAACCCCACAATTATGGAATAATCTTCCAGTTAATGTTCGGGACTCAGACACAGGTAAAGGAGCAGATCTGGGGGTTCTCAGGCATAGAGAGTTCTCTCAGGACTGCCATATCCTGAGAGAAAACGGCCTTTTTCCACACTGTTTGGACTACATCAACTTGAGACACATCTGTGCAGGTTGTTTGGGGTCCCAGAGATGTGCATACGCCACTATCTTCCTAGATGACATAATCATCTATAACAATGACTTGCAGCAGCATCTAAAACATTAGAGAGCTGGTATCTGGCTCAACAGCCATTTAAAGTCGAGATGATCCACAGCCCGAGGACACAGATGGTTGTAGCTGATTAAGTCTCCCAGCAAGGGGGAAGTCAGTTGCAGGCCAGATGGCTTCCTGACCTGAGTCAGGCGGTGGGGATGTGTGACAGTGAGGGTGTGATTGAGTATCCTCTGCAAGTGAAGAGAGGTCGGGTAAAGCCAGCAAGTGAGTAAGTGAATGCACCTGTGGTTAGATAGGCAATGTGTGTTCTGTGTGTATTTCAGAGAAAATCTGGAGACTGGAAAGTGAGACCTGGGAGCTGGGAATTTGTGTGCATGTGCTTGGGTGTGTGTGTGTGTGTGTGTGTGTGTGTGGAATGTGGTTTAAAAATATTAAATAATTGCTGCCTTAATAGGAAAAAGACACAATCTAAACTACGGGTATGTAATTAGCTTCTTAAATCGTTGCGTGAGAAATAAGCACCTTTGCATTCAGGATGCAACCCAACATGGGCAGATGTGTAAATTATCAACACCTGGATAACACTGCACATTTTTTAGGATAGTACATGAGGTCATTTAAATTTAAATGTTTCCAGGATATTCTATATTTTTAAAAAAAAAAATTTATATTTTTAAAAGTGCTACTGCCACATTCTACTGCCCTGAGCTCACAATTACATACTGCACCTTTAAGAGCATCCATGGTGTGTTTCTCTCTGCCAGATCGTCTTGCCTCTCTCATGAGCTGCAGCATTCCAGTGATCTTCCCAATGTTTTTGTTCCCCTGTCGGCTTTGACCTGTATTGTACCTGGATTCCCTGCTATGCCTCTCTGCTGCCTGATGTGTTTGGACCCTTTATGTTATTGGATTCAATTTTCGATTTCCGCCTGTGCTTTGGTGAGTGCCTCTGTGTTTTTGAAATTGGACTGTCCCAGGATTTGAATTTTGGATCACAGACTTGTGTGACTTTGTTAGTACCCCATTAGTTCCCCCTACAGCAACTCTGCAACTCCCTCAACTGCTGTCTCTGGTGTGCTTCCTGGAGAATGGAGTTCTTCAACCTCACCAAAGTTTTTAAGTCATTCAAGGAATGTGCCAGTTACAACATTTTTCAGATCTCTCTTTTCTACGTGTGCTTCCCAGGTCTCCAGCCCCCACACCTGCCCAGGGATCCTTAGCAAATGGAGGAGACCCTCTTAGTGAACCAAAGCTATCCCCTCCATAAAATGCATACTCCATATCCACTTTTCCTTCTGAAAGATCTAGGTAACATATGTGGTTTCACTATTGACTGGCAAAGCTAAGCTCTGGGGAACAGCTGAGTGGGAAAGAAACTCATGCATTTGTGATTCATTTCAAGACTTTGCTGCAGCCTTGAAAAGATTATTCTTTGATCCTGTCCTTTCTGAAAGGAAAGCAGCAAGAAACCTTTTCCAGTTGTCACAAGGGAATAGACTGATACCTGAATATTTAATTGCTGGCTTCAATTAAATTGATTCAAATGGCACCCATCTCAGCCGACTCTGGGCGAGGGCAGAGTACACCCTAGACAGGTTGCCAGGCCATTGCAGAGCAGAAGCACGCTGACGGCAATACAGCCTACTCTTGACGAAAGTCAGCAATGGTTCTTTTACATGCCTTTCACCATAGACAGTGAGAGAGATGGCTGGCCTTTGATAACCCAGTTAGCTGCACTGGGGGGACAGCAGTGACAACCCGTTGATAGTGGAGCTTGAACCCCCTACCTTGGGATCAGTAATCCAGCACCCTACCTCCTGGCCACCACTTCCCCTATTTAATTGATTTTCATACTGTTTTCATTTTCACAGGGCTGGAGTTCTTCTGCCTTGTTTCAGGTATTTTACCAAGGATTAGCAGAGCAAATTAAAGATGAAATCGAATCACGATATCTCCCTGCAACTTTAGCAGAAGTTCAAGACCTTGCATCTAGGATCGATGTGCATCTCTGAGAAAGCAACAGGGGAAAACAGAGCTCCAAGGGACCCCACAACAGCCCCAAGTGATGTGTACCTCACCACTCACCTTGGATCCTCCTGAACCAATGCAGTTGGGCAGAACTCATCTATCTCCAGAAAAAGAAAGAGAGGAGGTTCAGGGAGAGACCATGCATCTAATGTGGGGGAAAGAAGCATATCCTACCTAAATGTCTGCTAAAAAAGAAGGGCTGAGTAGCATTTAGGAGGCCGCTATTGAGCTGTTCTTTACTAGGGTCCTCCAGCAGATCTTTATTACCTGTTCAATTTTTACTCAACTCCAAGTCTGTCCAACATGGGGTGTTTCTGGATTGTGGTGCTGACACAGAATTTAGACTGGTGAGCCAGCTTGGCATCAATAGACGTACTCTGGAAAACCCGTTCCGGTGAGGGTGTTGGGGAACCATGTTTCACATGAAGTCAGAGAGGAGACAGAACCTGTTCCTGTACTCACTTCTGGTAATCACCATGAAAATATCTCCTATCTGATTATGAATTCTCCCACTATTCCTATGATTTTTGGCATTACTTGGCTCAAGAAAGACAACCCATATGTAGACTGGTCTAATGCTGTAATCCTTAACTGGGAAATGAACTGCTCCTCTGCTTGTCTTCTGGCAGCCCAAAAATTATTCCTACTGAAACAATACTGAACCAGTACCCTGACCTGTCTAAGGTTCCTGACGAATATTAGCACGACCTCAAATAAGTTTTTAATAAAGTTACGTCCTCCTCGTTTCCCCCACAGACCTTATGACTGTGCAACTGACCTGTTTCCTGGAGCCATGTCACTCTCCACTTGACAAGAATGCTATGGACAAGTAAATTTCAGAAGGTTTAGCTGCTGGGTTTATCCATCTCTAAACTACTCCTGCTGGTGCTGGATTCTTTTTTGTTGGTAAGAAGGACGATTCTCTCAGACCATGCATTGACTACAAAGGGTTAAATGAAATCACTGTTAAAAACCAATATCCCCTGCTTCTCATTGCTTCTGCTTCTGAGTTTATTCAGGAAGTTAAAGTGTTCAACAAGTTGGATCTCCCCAACACCAACCATCTGGTATGAATTAAAGAGGGTGATGAATGGAAGACAGCCTCCAACACTCCTTGAGGGCATTATGAATACCATGTTATGCCATTTGGCCTCACCAACACCCTTGCTGTTTTCCAGACATTGGTCAGTGATGTACTACGTGACATGTTGGATAAATTTGTCTTTGTTTACCTTGATGACATTTGGATTTTTCCCCGGTCTCTGAAAGAACACAACAAACACATCAGGCAGGTTTTACTTCAGGTGCTGCAAAATCAGCTTTATGTTAAAGCTAAAAAGCGCAAGTTTCACCAGACAACCACAGCCTTTCTTTGACTTATTCTTTCTCCAGGACAAATTGACATGGATCCTGGAAAAGTCCCAGCAGTCAAAGACTGGCCCCAACCACAAGATCGCAAACAGTTACAAAAATTTCTTGGCTTTGGAAATTTCTACCGCCGGTTTATCTGCCAGTATAGTGCCTTTACTGCTCCTCTTCACCAACTAACTTGTTTCGAGACTACATTCATTTGGGGTGAAACAGCAGAACATGCTTTCCAAGAACATTAACAATCTTTGACTTCTGCACCCATCCTTAGAATCCCCAAGCCACACTTGCCTTTTGCCGTGGAGGTAAATGCCTCAGACTCTGGGGTGGGAGCTGTCTTGTCCCAAAGTCAACCAGATGACTCCTCGTTACATCCCTGTGCTTTTTACTCCAGAAATTTAACCTCTGCAGAAAATAACTACATCGGGGACAGAGAACTACTGGCAGTAAAACTTGCCCTGGATGTATGGAGGCACTGGCTAGAGGGAGCAGGACATCTGTTTGAGGTTTGGATGGACCACAAAGATCTACAATACCTGAAAGGAGCAAAGAGTTTGAAACCTCGACAAGCAAGGTGGGTCATGTTTTTCAGCAGGTTCCGATTCTCCTTGACCTACCAACCAGGGTCCAAAAATGGCAAACCCGATGCTCTGTCCCATCAGTATTCCACAGATAAACCAGCAGTAGACCCATATACACCAGAGTATATCCTGCCACCTGCTGCTCTTCTCACAGTGACTCGACTCAGTCTGGAAAGATAGATAAGGGCTGCACACACCTCTCACCCTCCACTTGCTGAGACTCCTAGATACAAACTAGACATAAACTCCTAGACACATTTTGTTCTGTCACCCCTGGTCCAAAGTATTGTCGATCTGTCAGAGTTCAAGGTTTTTCTGTCATCCTGGTGTCTTCAAGACTCTGGCTGTTCTCATTTTTGGTGGCCCACTGTCTCCCATGATGTCAAAGAATTTGTGGTAGCCTGTATCCCATGTGCCCAGTCAAGCACAGGGCTGCTGATACCTCTTTCTGTTCCTCGACATGCCTGGCCCCACCTGTCAGTAGACTTTGTCATGGGACTTCCCCCTTGGGAGGGTAAGACTGCAACCATGACATTCATGGTCTGTTTTTCCAAAATGGTCAACCTGATACCACTCAGTCAGATACCCACTGCAAAGGAAGGATATGGCAGAACTGTTTATCCAGCACATCTTCAGTTTGCATGGTTTCTCCACTGACATTGTTTCCAACAGGGTGCCCCAGTTTACTTTCCGATTTTGTGGGTAGTTTTGCAAGCTGCTGGGAACCCACGTTAGTTTGTCTTCTGGATTTCATCCCAAAACAGATGCACAGTCAGAGCACATCAATCAGGAGCTAGAATCTAAACTGCCCTGCCTATGTGCTGGTGAACCCACCTCATGGTTTAAGAATCTCATTTGGGCTTGGTTCTCTCATAACATCCTCCTCTCCATTTCCACAGGTCTTTCACCCTTCCAAATGGTGTATGCTTACCAGCTGGCTGTCCTTTCAGTCTCAGAGTCAGAGTCCCATCGGTTCACACATCAGTCCGACGCTGCCACCAGGCTTGAAGGAGGGCTCGGCCGGTGCTGCTTTGTTCTTCCACAATCTACACCAGGGCTGCCAACCGTCACCGCATCCCTGCTCCTCCCTACGATGTGGGCCAGAGGGTTTGGCTTGCCACAAGGGACCTTCCCCTCCTTGTGGACTGCAGGAAGCTCTCCCCTCATTTTGTGGATTTGTTTTCCATTTAAAAAGACTGTCAACACTGCTGCCATCTGCCTCCGCCTTCCCAGGTCTCTTTGGGTCCATCCAACTTTTCATGAGTCCAAGATTAAACCTGTTGTGTCCTCTCCTCTTGTGCCCACCTCCAGGCCCCATCCTACTGCCCAGCTCATTGGTGGCTTCTCTGCCTTTTCTGTCCGCTGTCTCCAGTGCTCTTGGTATCGTGGGAGGGGGTGCAGTATCTTGTTGACTGGGAGGGGTACGGTCCTGAGGAACGTACATGGGAACCAGCTCAGTATATCCTGGGACATTAGGCACTTTTCCCGATACCATCCTGACCAACCTGGGGGGCCGTAAGGCCGACCCTTGAAGGGGGACTGATGTCACATTCTGCTGCCCTGAGCTCAAAATACCGTAATGGACCTTTAACAGCATCCATGCTGTAGCAATTAGTGGTGATGAATCAGCTGTTTCCATGTCTATATATTAATCCTGTTGTGCTTCTCTGTGCCAGTTCGTCTTGCCTCTCATAAGTTGCATTGTTCCAGCCATCTTCCCAATGTTTTTGTTCCCCTGTTGGCCTTAACCTGTTTTGTTCCCTGCTCTGCCTCTCTGCTGCCTGATGTGTTTGGACCCTTTGGGTTATTGGATTAATTTTTGGACATCCCCTGTGCTTTGGTGAGTGCCTCTGTGTTTTTGAAATTGGATTGTCCAAGGATTTGAATTTTGGATCACGGACTTGTGTGATTTTTCCAGTACCCCATTAGTTCCCCCTACAGCAACTCTGCAACTCCCTCAACTCCCCTCTCTGGTGTGCTTCCTGGAGAATGAAGTTCCTCAACCTTACCAAAGTTTTTAATCAATACAAGGAATGTGCCAGTTAAAACATTTTTCAGATCTCTCTTTTCCAAGTGTGCTTCCCAGGTCTCCAGCTCCCACACCTGCACAGGGAGCCTTAGCAAGTGCTACAACTATCCACTTTTCCTTCTGAAAGATCTAGGTAACATATGTGGTTTCACTATTGACTGGCAAAGCTAAGCTCTGGGGAACAGCTGAGTGGGAGAGAAACTCATGCATTTGTGATTAATTGCGGCCTTGAAAAGATTATTCTTGATCCTGTCCTTTCTGAAAGGAAAGCAGCAAGAAACCTTTTCCAGTTGTCACAAGGGAATAAATCATTATCTGAATATTAAATTGGTTGATTCAATTAAATTGATTCAAATGGCACCCATCTCAGCCAATTCAGGGTGAGAGCAGAGTACACCCTAGACAGGTTGCCAGGCCATTGCAGAGCAGAAGCATGCTGACGAATGCAGCCTACTCTTGATGAAAGTCAGCAATGGTTGTTTTACATGCCTCTTGCCATAGACAGTGAGAGACATGGCTGGCCTTTGATAACCCAGTTAGCTGCACTGGAGGGACAGCAGTGACAACCAGTTGATAGTGGGGCTTGAACCCCCTACCTTGGGATCAGTAATCCAGCACCCTACCACCGGGCCACCACTGCCTCTTTTAATTGATTTTCACACTGTTTTCATTTTCACAGGGCTGGAGTTCTTCTGCCATGTTTGATGCCATTTTCCAAGGATTAGCAGAGCATATTAAAGATGAAATCAAAACACTATATCCCCCAACAACTTTAGCAGAACTTCAAGACCTTGCATCTAAGATCGATGTGCATCTCTTAGAAAGCTACAGGGAGAAACAGAGCTCCAAGCGACCCCCACGGCAGCCCCAGCCTGTTTACAGCCCACTTCCCCAAGTGATGTGTACCTCGCCACTTACCTTTAACCCTCCTGAACTAATGCAGTGGGTAGAACTCATCTCTCTCTCCAGAAAAAGAGAGAGGAGGTTCAGGGAGACTATGCATCTAATGTGGGGGAAAGAAGCACATCCTACATAAATGTCTGCTAAAAAGAAGGGCTCAGTAGCATTTAGGAGGCCGCTATTGAGCTGTTCTTTACTAGGGTCCTCCAGCAGACCTTTATTACCTGTTCAATTTTTACTTAACTCCAAGTCTGTCCAACATGGGGTGTTTCTGGATTATGGTGCTGACACAGAATTGATAAAATTTGAGCTGGTGAGCCAGCTTGGCATCAATAGATGTACTCTGGAGAACCTGTTTCGGTGATGGTGTTGGAGAACCACGTTTCACATGAAGTCAGAGAGGAGACCAAACCTGTTCCTGTGCTCACTTCTGGTAATCACCATGAAAATATCTCCTATCTGATTATTAATTCTCCCACTATTCCTATGATTTTTGGCATTACTTGGCTCAAGAAAGACAACCCATATGTAGACTGGTCTAATGCTGTAATTCTTAACTGGGAAATGAACTGCTCCTCTGCCTGTCTTCTGGCAGCCCAAAAATTATTCCTACTGAGGCAATTCTGAACCAGTACCCTGACCTGTCCAAGGTTCCTGAATATTAGAATGACCTCAAATAAGTTTTTAATAAAGTTATGTCCTCCTTGTGGTGAAGCTTAGCTATTAGTTGGCTATTGTTTCAGTTCAGCTCAAATTGTTTTCGCACATTACTTATTATTTTACTTAGAGATATTGTTTACAAAATGGAAGAAGCGGATATAAACTGTTTAAAGACGTATCAGCAGTCTTTAGATGTTGTTTTAAATTGGCAATATTGGTATAAGTTACATAGACATTGTAAATTTTCTCATCCGTTCTAGCAGTGCATATACACCGGAGAAGTTATTAGATGCCTATACCCAGTTTGTAATTGGCTGTGTGAGGAATGTTTTGCCTAATCAAAACCTTTTTTTTGAGAATTTAAGCCTCAGACTTGAGTAACTTCAGTTGCTTCCAAAAAAACATGTAATCTGCTTTTGTGAAAATAAGAACACAATTGATAGAGGTTTTAGAGACAGCACTGTGCTTATAATAGTGTGTAATAGCATAAGAATCATGATTTTCACATGATTACTTATATTTTAATGCCTTACCTGATATTAATTAAACATAACACACTCTGATATAAAAACATGTCATTTGAGTAAAGTTGGCTCTACTGATTTGCTTCCTGATTTTTAATGACCTGTTGGTAGTTGATAGAAAGATACTTTATTGCTACCTGCAGTGTTACTATAACCTATACTTTACCATGGCTCACGTTCATACTGGAACTGCTGTGACATCAATTGAAAACTATCAATTGTGTGAATTCAGCTTTGCGGAAACAATTTGGAGGCTCACATGGGTGTAATGGTCAGGTATTCACTTACTTGTTGATCATTACAATTACTACTTATATCAATAAACATAGAACACAAAATGAGAAACTACTGCACCAGTTTGCAAGTTTTTTGAGCTTTCCAAAAAAGAATATTTTCATCTGCAGAATTTAGCAGCTAGCATGGACACAAATGCTGAACAATGTCCTTGATTTCCCCGATCTAGAATAAGTGAAGTCTGTTAAATGCTTGCGTTTTCATTGGCATTGTGGGCTCACTTGCATGAACTGTACCATGGTTAACATAAGGTACATATACAAAAAGGGTAAACTTGAGTGTATCATTACCATATATGTTTCACGGCTAAAAATTGACGTTTGTAGTTGAATCATTTTTACTAAAATTACACCATATTTTAATGTTATACAACAGTTTCATTTTGTTTCATTTGTTTAAAACAATATTCTTGGCTCCGAAATTTGTGCTTGTTCTAAAAGCCCAACTCAACCTATTTATGTCATGAAAACTCAAAAAATAAATAAATAAATAAAAATAATGCTGCAATAGTATGTCTTATTTTGTATATTCTTGATTATAGAGCCGTTTTAAGATTTTGTTAATAAAGTTGGAGAATTCTGAAAACTTAAATACAGAAAAAGAAATACTGAATTACCTCATAATATCTGCATCGCTGAGAGTCCCTTTTCTCATCCTTAATTGTTGTGGTCACAATTGGTTCTATCATTTCTTTCATATAAGTAGATTTAGATTCCTCAGTGATAGCAGAAACATGTTCAGGCTCACAAATCAATTTTGGCATAGTCTTGTCCTTTCTCTGTGCTTCACTGAATGATTTTTTTGGGGTTGAAGTTGAAACGGACTGTAAGAATGGTTTTGTATCTCCTGTCAGTTTTACAGTTGCAGCAACAGGTGCAGCTTCATCAGCTGCTGGAGTTTTCTGTTGCCACAGCACTGCACTGGACCCTTCCTGTTGATTAGTGGGTACCTTTTGAGGTGTTGTCTGTGGAGCAGGTGGCTGATAAGCCAGGACCTGGTGCCGGGGTGAAGTCACTTGTTGGTGTTTTGGAGATGGATAAGGAACATGGAGAGGGGGGTCATCAAGTCCACCGGACATTAGTCTTTGTGTCTGACAGTTAAGACACAGCCATTCTTTTTTCTAAAAAAAAAAAAAAATGAACAAATTAAACACTGTACACTTGGAAAAAGGTGTATTTAATTATATTAAGATAATAATAATTAAATAAAAATATTAAATAATAAAAAAAAAAATCCAAGTTCAAAGGAAAATTGTCAAAAAAAAAAAGGAAAAGGAAATAAAACATTGAGATCATGTGTTATGATTTTGATATGCAAAGATGCATTTCCACATACAAACTCAGAGGGTAAGATTATAGTTACTGTAGGTGTAAAGGAAGGAAAACATTTTATTTTTCTCCCTAATTAACACTTAACAGATCCTTAATTAATAAGGTAAATAAGTTTAGCTTTGTTAAGCAAATTGTTATGTAAATGTCACCTTTGAGCTCTGTAATAATTACTGATTGTTGTTACAATGTACCATGGTAAGTAAAGTTTAATGGCTTAATAAATATTTAAAATTTAAGATTTAAAATTTTCCTTGATGCACAAGGGACAAAAGAAACGGGTACCAGTTATTATTTATTAA
>JBCNYH010000012.1:18056767-18071030 GCA_039654325.1 Tandanus tandanus | reverse complement strand
GTTATTGCCGATGGTGTCGCTATGTGACTGCAGGCTACATTCGGCTGCATTGAGTTCCTTACTTTTCTTTTATCCCGTCGCGTGCGCATCACTTTGATTTATTTTGTCAGAGAGAGAGAGACCTCATATTTACTCTCTAAGTGACACTGACGTGTGTGTATAAATATATATATTTATTTATATACGTATAATGTCCCGCTGGGCAGCAACTTAAAAACACTTTTTTTTTAAGTGTTGTGAACGCAGCGCGTTGGAACGAATGTCCGCGTGTGCCCAATAGAAATGAGGCAGCCAGCCAGGCACAGAAGAAAACACTCCATGGCAACGCTGCTGTAAATTTCACTTATTGAGAAATGTTTCTCTGCTTGCATCAAACCCGCCCGATGTCCCACCCCCAAGAGCCATATAGACCACCGTGATTGGTACGTTCGTACAGCTCCGCACACAACACTGTAAAGTGCCATACATATCAAACTCGCGGGCCGCAGTAACATTAAACTTTCATATTAAGGCGGGGGCCACAAACTATCATCCTGCAGGCCGCAATTGGCCCGCGGGCCGCGAGTTTGAGACTCCTGGTATATATAGACATTTGTAATTTGTAATTTTACTTATTGAGACTTTTATCTTTATCATATCCTTTTCCTTACGTGGTATGGAGCAACTGTGTGCACACAATTTCCTCCGGGATCAATAAAGTATTCTGATTCTGATTCTTCAACAAACAAGTAAAGAATTTCCAAAATGGAAAAATGAAATTCAGAAAAATGTATCTTTTTGACAATAAAAAGGTAAACAAAAAATGGAAGATATTTTTGGCAGAGAAAGGAAGAGGTGGAATGCTTATTAGTAGAAGACTCGGTTATTTGCCTGAGACAGTGTACTTCTACAAGCTGATGAACGCATAAAAAATTTACATATTTGGAAATTTGTTAAAAAAAATTGCCTTTTTCAACATTTTTAATGCACTAAAAGTGCTAATTTTACATTTCTATGGATAAACAAGTAGCATTCTACTATATTACTTATACATATCTTGGCGATACAGCATTCAGAAATTCATAAAACTCTCACAACTACAGGGATGCCCTCCAGACCATCTTTCCATGTATAGTAAGTAGACTCTTCCATACGACTGAGGTTATTATAATTAAAAAAAATGGTCAGCAAATAAATTTCAGCAGCGAGTGTGTATACACTCAACAACCCAACAGTGCATACCATTATATTACAGCCAAGCCGTTCATATATGGAAACATGGGAGTCATGTGGTGTAAATCAAGCGGATGTTTGACCATTTATCCTGCACCAGCAGTTGACCAGGCAGAGGTTTTTAGCTTTTGCATGCCTTCACCTTGTTACCTCTTATTAAAAAAATTGTGCACAAAATTACCAGCACTGCAGCATGGAAATTAAAGAAAACACAAAGGAGAAACTCCTAAAAAAATGTTAATGTGGCTAAGAGATTAAGTGTTCTTTTGTTCAACACTTAAAAAAAACCCACTCTTACCTGTTTTCTCTTTGATCTCACAGAGCACACTGAAGAGGGCAGGCTTCATTCTGTGGCAGTTTAGGCCATGCTTTCTGTTTTAGGGTGGAAGAGGGTACAAGATCGATAGATGGTCAGTGGAAGGAAATAATTGTGTTTGTATTGTAATGATTTTCTTCATTTTCATGATCGGTAGTCCTGAACTGGATCTGAAGCTGTAACATCAGAAGATGTTGCAGATCTTTGATAGCTTATTCTTCAAATTTTAGGACAGTCGTAACAAGCATGCTTGTTGCATACGTGAAAAATAAATTTTAATTTGATCTTTTAAACAAATTTGTAAAATGGAATTCTATGAGATAGAACATAACAGTTATGTTTATTATACAAGTAACTATTATTGAGTAAGGGCATATGTGGCTAAAGTATGCATAGTGTTTGTTACTTTTTATTACTGAATTAATGAGTAGTTTAAAATAAATGCCCCAACTTTGCCTGCGCCTCGTCCAGACTTTGATCTGTTATGGTCATGATTTGATGAAGAATGTCGCCGATATCTTGCTTCCCCCCATCACTGTCAGATCCATCGTGTCCATGTGGAGGCGGAACTGCCATGTTTCCCTGCGCCGGGTGAGTCAGTGTGATACCGCCGACAGTCTGCATGATCCGCGCTCGATTGTCCATCAGGTCCCCGCAACACAATCAATGTGCTTCTGAAAAGGGAATGAACAGCATGAGCAGTGTTCCGGGGTAATGTGGCAGAGATCCAACTATTTCCCGGGAAGGTAAACGCATGACCTGCCATCGGCGACACAGTGGAAGTGTTAGTGCACCCCGAAGAGTCCCCCGGAAATAATGAAACTAATCTGCATTTACATTTTTTACTCGGGAGGAAGAGTTCTGCAAGGAAGAGTTCGGGGTTAGTGCTTCAACCTCAGGGATCTACTGACAGATCTGAGAATCTGCATGGCTTTTCTATTTAAAACACCTTGGAGATGATTTCATTTTAACACTCTACTTCATAAAATCTGTCTTTAACTTTTTAAAAACCCGAAAACCTCTTCACTGTAAGAGAGAGAGAGAGAGAGAGAGAGAGAGAGAGAGAGAGAGAGAGAGAGAGAGAGAGAGAGAGAGAGACAGAGAGAGAGACAGAGAGAAAGAGAGAGAGAGAGAGAGAGACAGAGAGAGAGAGAGCAAAAAAAAACTGATAGGAAAAATAAGAATAAAGAAACAACCATAACAATAAAATTATTAATTATTTCATAAAAAAATGGAGCCCTTTATCTATTTTTCCAATTTAGCATCTAAAGAGAAAATAAATAAATAACACTGTTAATTGGTGTGTGTGATAAGGCTGGCTGCAGGCGAAAGTGAAGTGAATGTCAGTGTTATAATATCAGTATTATAATCTCAGTATTGAAATCTCAGTGTTATACCCTCAGTATTATAAAATCAGTGTTATAATATCAGTGTTATATCCTCAGTATTGTAATATCAGTGTTATACTCTAAGTATTATAATATCAGTGTTATAGTATCAGTGTTATATTCTCAGTGTTATAATATCACTATTATAATCTCAGTATTGAAACCTCAGTGTTATGTTCTCAGTGTTATAATATCAGTGTTATAGTCTCAGTATTATAATATCAGTGTTATGTTCTCAGTGTTATAATATCAGTCTTATAGTCTCAGTATTATAATATCAGTG
Source organism: Tandanus tandanus (assembly GCA_039654325.1). Classification (NCBI taxonomy): domain Eukaryota; kingdom Metazoa; phylum Chordata; class Actinopteri; order Siluriformes; family Plotosidae; genus Tandanus; species Tandanus tandanus. Next base: position 18,067,831 of record JBCNYH010000012.1, on the reverse strand, counting down.
TTATGTTCTCAGTGTTATAATTTCAGTATTATAATATCAGTGTTACATTATCAGTGTAATAAAATCAGTGTTATATTTTCAGAATTATAATATCAGTGTTACAGTCTCAGTGTTATAATATCAGTGTTATATTCTCAGTGTTATATCATTGTTATCTTCTCAGTATTATAATATCAGTGTTACAATCTCAGTGTTATATCATTGTTATATTCTCAGTATAATAATATCAGTGTTATAGTATCAGTGTTATAATATCATTGTTATATTCTCAGTGTTGTAATATCAGTATTATAATCTCAGTATTGAAATCTCAGTGTTATACCCTCAGTGTTATAATATCAGTGTTACAGTCTCAGTGTTATATCAGTGTTATATTCTCAGTATTATAATATCTGTGTTATAGTCTCAGTGTTATATCAGTGTTATATTCTCAGTGTTATAATATCAGTGTTATAGTCTCAGTATTATAATATTAGTGTTATAGTCTCAGTATTATAATATCAATGTTATGTTCTCAGTGTTATAATATCAGTGTTATATTTTCAGTATTATAATATCAGTGTTACATTCTCAGTGTTATAATATCAGTGTTATACTATCAGTGTTATATTCTCAGTATTATAATATCACTGTTACCGTCTCAGTGTTATATTCTCAGTATTATAATATCACGATATGATTTTATATGGTATAATATCAGTGATGTAATCTCAGCATTATTATCTCAGTGATATTATATCAGTGTAATTATCCCAGTGTTATAATTTTAGTGCTATAATATCAGTTTTGTAATCTTAGCATTATAACCCCAGTGTTATAATATCAGTATTAAATTATTAGTGTTGTAATCTCAGTGTTATGATATCAGTGTTATAATATCAGTGATATCATCTCAGTAGTATTATCTCAATGTTATAATCAAAGTGCTATGTTATCATAATATCAGTGTTCTAATATCAGTGTTATAATATCAGCGTTATAATATCAGTCTCACAGCGGCTCAGATCTAAGCACACACACACACACACACACACACACACAAATCCGACACAAATCCACGCTCCACCTCCCGGGGAGGGGTTTACTTTCTGGCCACCTTTCCTCAAAAATCCAAAAGAAGAAATGCGAGATGCTAGGGATCCTTCCAGTCATGATGATGATGATGATGATGATTAAGAACATTATAAAGCACTGAAGTCCCATTTTGCTCCCGTGTTATTAAGATGGCCCCAGCATGAATGACGAGAACATGTGCAATAAAATAGAGAAAAGACGTACCCGAGAATTTAATCTGGATGAAGTTAAACTGATCATGGATTGCTTTGGCTCCTCGTTTCTCTTGACTACAGTAAACTGTGGTCGTTTCTACGAAGCATTGCTTGCAGACTAAAAGAACAGAGGACATGTTTATAACGTTGGAAAGAAAACGCTTCGACCCAATCATCGTCTTTCCACTGTTTGAATGACGGACGAAAGGTCCAATGCACCGCTTCTGTAAACCCAGAGTACCCGCCCTTAGTGCTGTGATACAGTTGCGCTGAGATAGAACAACTTCTAATTGGTCGTTTCCACGGTGACAGCACGGCTGAAGAAGGCGGATCTACCCAGCGCTCCTCTGCAGTTGCTATGGTAACAGACTAGTCTGTAAGCCGGGCGCGCGCGTGCTCCACTCCAGCTGGTTGCCCTGACGTTTTTTTTTTTGCACGCCTCATGTTTCTAAAGGCTTCCATGACTTTTAAGTTTTTAACCTTTCTGTACGTGATTATGAAGATTAAGAGGCACGGGAACACATGGGGGCTTAGAGAGACACCCTTCCTGTACCCTACCTCTATCCTCCCTGTACCCTTTCCATACCAAAAAAAAAAAAAAAGTCAACTTCTCCGACCACCTTTTTTTAAGTTTAGAGAACTCATCGGTATTTTGAGTTGGGAAAACTTAATAGAGTGCCTCCCACTGTATGCTAAAAAGTTAAGTAGCATCTACAAAAAAAAAATAGCAAAAAAGTTGAGTAAAACCAATGTGAATGTCAGCAAATTAAACAAACCAGACCTAATTAAAATAACTGGGATTTAAGATTAAAAAAAAAAAAAAAAAAAAGATTGGAATTTGGTTTGAATTTATACATGTACTCATTTGTATTAATTTTGACCAATTTTTCCTTTTTATGTTTTAGTAGTCCAAACTGCATCAAATAATTAGTTGTCATCACCTTAAGTTTAACAAATAAAGAGGTATCAGCTTCCAACATTTATTAAATAATTACCACATGCAAAATGTGGCAATGACCTGAAAAGCAGTGAACAAATACATATCTAAACAGTGCATACCTGAACGTATGACCACAGAATATAAAAAGTGCTTCTTAGTAGAATACCTTCACAGTACAGTTTTTACTGTGTACATAATAATAACACCACAACATTGAACATCGTAATAACAAGCTGATTTGAACTTCTTATAAAATGCAGCTTAGTAAAAGACCTTCACAGTAGTTAACATAATCGTAAACGATGTCATTGTTGTCAGAACAGGCATGCCCAAGATACAAAAGATAAAAAGACAGCAAATTGGCATAATTGGCATTTTCCTCTTGAAAACATACAAGAACGTATGTAATTAGCTTGTAAAGGGCAACTTAGAACACCTTCACACTAGTGTCTGTTAGTTTATATAATGTAACATTTGAACTTCAACAATACACAGACTGGAACTTGTGACCTCATCTTTTAAACACATCGTCACAGTGTTATCTTGTATAATGTATAAGACGTAAAACAACTTTATAACAGCTTACACACCAGAAAATATGACCTCCAGCTTAGTGTAAAACCTTAAAAAAACAAACCAGTAAAACATCCTGAAGATGTATAACACAATGTACAACATTCTTTGACTGACACAACAAAACATCTGTTCACGTGTGCAGGGCCAACTGTTACGTTGACTGCCTAGGCTAAAAGCTTGTTTTTGAGAGTCATGAACTTGGGCTGGGTTTTGGGCGCAGTGTGTCAAGTCCCACAAAAAGTCTTTGAAAGACCTCAAAAGTTTTGGCAAGTTTAGAAGGATACTGGAGATTAAGGGCATATATCAGACCAAGGAGTAGGCTGCATGCTCTGGCCAGACTGCCAAGATTAGTAAGCACTGGGATTCCCTCAACAATGATGCCCACTGCATCTGGCTCACAGCAAACGTAGATCCTGATGCTGTGCATTTTCAGGTCCTCATGTACACTGGTTTCTGATGTTCCCTTTATGGCATACAAACAAAATACACACCATAATTAAGATACTGTCTCATTTGTTTTTGAAAGAAAAAATAAATTAAATACAAGTTATGTGGTTTGATTCAGATGACAGCTTTTTCTTCTTCCATTATATTTGACAGAGGACAGAAATTTCTACAGCAGATATCTCCAACACTATGCTACATATGCCAAAATGGTCTAGATGGAGCGGCACGGTGGCGCAGTGGTTATCACGTTTGCCTCACAGCAAGAAGGTCCCGGGTATTTCTGTGCGAAGTTTGCATGTTCTCCCCGTGCTGGCGTGGGTTTCCTCCAAGTACTCTCGTGTTCTCCCACCGTCCAAAAACATGCACAGTAGGCTAATCGACTGTTCCAAATCACCCCTAGATGTGAGAGTGAGTGTGAATGGTTGTGTGTGTTGGCCTGGCAAGCTGTTCAGGGTGTACCCCGCCATCACCCAGAGTCGGCTGAGATGGGCATCAGCCTCCCCGCGACCCTAATTAGGATTAAGCATCTTAGAAAATGAATGGTCTAGATGGATAGAATACAAGTAAGTGGACAAATATGGACTTTTGATTTTGGAGTGAGCTTCCCCTATAAGAAAAGATGGGCAGTAGCTACCTTTCACATGCTGTGTGGGAACTTTTCCAGTCACTGAGTTTTACACATCTTCCACAAATGTTTCACAATAAAAGCCTTATTGAAAAAATGTTCACATAAAATCAGCCTGGTTTAAGATTGTACGCCAGACTGATCAAACCCTGCTTTCAAACAGTACTTACACTATAGTCAGAGATGAGCTCCTGTCCACTCTCTCCCAAATACTCAATGAGGCATCTCAGAGTTATGTCTCTCTTCTTTGATGCAGAGGCACTTGAGTCCTTGAGGTAATAAATGTTTAATGAGAAAATATCTATTTAATTTTTGTGATGTAGAGTTTTTTAATCCCCTTCTTGAATCGCCACCTTATCATGGTGGAGGGGTTTGCATGTCCTAATGATCCTGGAAGCAATGGTGTCTGGGGCATTGTGCCCCTGGTAAAGTCTCTCAAGGCAAACAGGTCCTAGGTGAAGGTCCAGACTAAGCTCGGTTCAGAAGATCTCTATGAGCAGGATTATTTCACAGTTTCCCTTGCCCGGATGCGGGTTACTGGGGTCCCCCCTGGAGCCAGGCCTGGGGGAGGGGCTCGAAGGCGAGGCTTCTGCCCATGGAGCTCGGCTGGCTCAGCCCGAAGAGGAGACATAGGTCCACCCTCCCATGGACCCACCACCTGTGGGAGGGGCAATAGGGATGGCAGCCAAAGGCGTGGGTTCTGCCGGACTGATCCTTGGCTATTGACTCTGGTTTTTGGGACATGGAATGTCACCTCTCTGGCGGGGAAGAAGCCTGAGCTGGTGCGCAAGGTTGAGAAATACCGACTAGATATAGTCGGGCTCACCTCAACACATAGCTTGGGCTCTGGAACCACCCATCTCAAGAGGGGCTGGACTGTGATTCATTCTGGAGTTGCTTATGGGGAGAGGCAGCGAGCCGGTGTGGGCATCCTTGTTGCCCGCCATCTCAATGCCCACATGTTGGGGTTCTCCCTGGTTGATGAAAGGGTAGCCTCCCTCCGCCTCCAGGTGGGGGATGGGTCCTGACTGTTGTTTGTGCTTATGCACCAAATAACAGTTCAGAATAGCCAACCTTTTGGAGTCCCTAGGGGGTGTGCTAGAGGGCGCTCCCCCTGGGGACTCTTTTGTCGTCCAGGGAGACTTTAACGCCCATGTGGGCAATGACAGTGTGACCTGGAAGGGTGTGATTGGTAGGTACGGCCTCTCCGATCTAGTTAGGCCTCTCAATGTAGGTATGGTTAGTTAGGGTCTCCTGGGAACTTTTGGTGGAGTCTCCTGTCAGAAGGGCCTTCAACTCACACCTCCGGCAGAGCTGCAACCACATCCCAATGGAGGCCGGGGACATAGAGTCCGAATGGGCCATGTTCTGTGTCTCCATTATTGAGGCGGCAGCCCAGAGCTGTGGCTGGAAGGTCATCAGTGCCTGTCGTGGGGGCAACCCCCAAACCAGGTGGTGGACACCAGTGGTGAGGGAGGCTGTCCAGCTGAAGAAGGAGGGCTATCATGTCCTTTTGGCCTTTGGGACTTCCGAGGCAGTGGACGGGTACCGACAGGCCAAATGTGCAGCACCCTGGGCTGTCGCCAATGCAAAATCTCAAGTGTGGGAGGAGCTCGGTGAGAGCCTGGAAAAATACTATCAGTTGGCCTCAAAAAGGTTCTGGACCACCATCCAGCACCTCAGGAGGGGGAAGCAGTACTCCACAAACACTGTTTACAGTGGAAGTGGGGTGCTGCTCACCTCGACTGGGGATGTTGTCAGGAGGTGGAGAATACTTCGAGGACCTCCTCAATCCCACCAACATGCCCTCTGTGGAAGAGGAAGAGCATGGTGGTTCAGAGGGGGTCTGCCCATCACTGGAGCAGAGGTCGCCCAGGTAGTTAAAAAGCTCCAGGGTGGACAGGCTCTGGGGTGGACGAGACCCACGCTGAATACCTCAAAGCTCTGGATGTTGTAGGACTGTCTTGGTTGACACATCTCTGCAACATTGTGTGGTCATTGGGGGCCATACCGCTGGATTGGTAAACCGGGGTGGTAGTTACCCTTTTTAAAAAAGGTACCAGAGAGTGTGTTGCAACTATCGTGGAATCACACTCCTCAGCCTACCCGGGAAAGTCTATGCGGGTGTACTGGAGAGGAGGATCCGGCTGATGGTTGAACCTCAGATTCAGGAGGAACAATATGGTTTTCGTCCTGGTCGCAGCACTCTTGACCAGCTCTACACACTCTACAGGATCCTGAAGGGGGCATGGGAGTTTGCCTAACCTGTCCACATGTGCATTGTGGACTTGGGGAAGGCTTTTGACTGTGTCCCTTGGGCTATCTTGTGGGGTGTGCTCCAGGAATATGGTATACCGGACCCGTTGCTATGCGCCTTTCGGTCTCTGTTTTGCCGGAGCCAGAGCTTGGTCTGCATTGGTAACATGTCGAATTTGTTTCCAGTGGGGTTTGGACTCCGCCAAGGCTGTCCTTTGTCACCGGTTCTGTTCATAATTTTTATGCATAGAATTTCTAGGCGCAGCCAAGGTGTTGAGGGGTTCTGGTTTGGTGGCCATAGGATCTCGTCTCTGCATTTTGCAGATGACATTGTCATTTTAGCTTCATTGAGCCGGGACCTCCAGCTCTCGCTGGAGTGATTCACAGCTGAGTGTGAAGCGACCTGGATGAGAATCAGCACCTCCAAGTCCGAGGCCACAGTTCTCAGCCTGAAAAGGGTGGAATGCACCCTCTGTTTCTGGAATGAGGTCCTGCCCCAAGTGGAGTTCAAGTATCTCTGGGTCTTGTTCACGAGTGAGGGAAGAATGGAGCGGGAGATAGACAGGCAGATCGGTGCAGCCTCTGCTGTAAAGCGGAGCTTGTACCGGTCAGTCGTGGTGAAGAGGGAGCTGAGCCGGAAGGCTAAGCTCTCGATTTAACAGTCGATTTACGTTCCTACCATCACCTATGGTCACGAGCTTTGGGTAGTGACCAAAAGAACAAGATCGCGAAAAAAAGCGGCTGAAATGAGCTTCCTTCGCAGGATGGCAGAGCTCTCCCTTAGAGATAGGGTGAGATGTTTTGTCATTTGGGAGAAGCTCGGAGTCGAACCGCTGCTCCTCCACTTCGAGAGGAGCCAGTTGAGACGGCTCAGGCATCTGATTAGAATTCTCATTAGAATGCCTCCCGAACGCCTCCCTGGTGTGGTGTTTAGCGCACGTCCAACCGGGAAGAGACCCCGAGGTCGACCCAGAACACGCTGGAGGGACTACGTCTCTCGGCTGGTCTGGGAACACCTTGGCATCCCCCTGGAAGAGCTGTAGGAAGTGGCTGGGGAGGGGGACATTTGGACCTCACTGCTTAGGCTGCTGCCCCCATGACCCAACCCCAGAACAAGCAGAAGAAGATGATGATGAGTTTTTTAATAACTGAAACGCTTGAAACTATTTTGGAAACAAATAATATTAAATGCAAAATTTATCCAAATACGCAAGATAACTGAACAACAAACTACTCAATGTAATAATATTGTTCCTCCAACCTTTTTAAACACTTCTACCCCAGTTCCATTATCAAGCTCTTGATACGCTGACCAACTGCTCCCCCCCTTGTACTGAACGACTGCAGGAACTTTGGAGTACACTGGTCCAGCTGGGACATAAACATTGATTCCAACAGAACAGCAGTGCACCTTTGGAACTCCTTATTTATCTGTAAGACAGCAAATTTTACTTGGGATATTTACTTATAAAGATTAGCAACCTGTCAAAGCTTTTTTAATGCAGTTCAATGCTCCTCCAAGGCTTCAGTGCATGTTATTAAGTAAAAAATGTGTCTGGTATCTCAAGTCCAAGTCACAATTATTTAAGTCCAGATCTGTTTATGTGCTAGTGATCAGTAAATCAAGATTCAGGAAAACCCAAAGTGATAAATCATTTACCTGGAATGGGTCAAAGAGAGCAGGCCATCTTTCCTTAAATTCTGCCAATGCTCGGGCCTGGACGATTACTTCCTTTCTTCACCTGTTGTATGTGCTGTCCATCATGAGATTTATGCTCTTGACACTGTCCTTTCTCTTGGTGGTGACAATTATATCAAGTCTCAGATTTTCAAGGATCTCCTCTGTTTCACCAGGTGGGTGTGAGGGCAGGAAATTTACTTGTGCCCTTTTTGGTTGCTTGATATTTTTAGCAGTTTTTTGCTCATCTTCCGGCTTGTGTTTCAGTGAGTTTATCAAGAGCTCAGGGCTTCCCAGTGCTTTACGTTTTGTCCGGTAGTTTCCACATTTGTATTTCTGGCTTTGCTGCCACCCATAAATTCCATGGAAATCGGATGGAAAAGTTTTCCTTGACGGCTGCGACCAACTCGTCCACAGTTGTGGGTATGCCGCTGTTGCCACCCAGAATCTTACAGTCTGGAAGACAGAAGACACAGAGATGATACAATGATGGTCAACACCGGAGACAGATGTGGCGCTTCAATGTCACCATGCACTTTCCTGCAACAATATAGGATGAGAGAGGACATACATCACTGAGACTTTGTTGTTCAATAAGAGTTACGTGTTCTGTTTTCTCCAAATGATATCTATGATAGTGTTCATCATACCAGGACATCAGTGATCTCACAATAAAATGCAGTCTTTCCCCAAAAAGTGAAATTTGAACAATCTTTGCAAAATCAGGAATACCTGCAGTACAACCATAAGCCACAATCATGCCTTTTGAGTACCTTGTTCCCCGATAGGTGACTGTGTCTGCCAGCTGAACTGCCAGCTGGACTGAGAAGGATACAGATGCCAAACTGACCTCTGAACATCCACATGCAAGACATCCAATGGCACTGATTTGACTCTTACAACACTAAAAGCAGGCAAAAAACTCTTGTAGGAGACAGGTGGTGGCTTTCATGAGCTGGTGCTTTGTAGCCAGGGACAGGAGTATATTGTTAAAGTTGCCAGTATGCCTTACAATCTGTTTAAACTGGCTATGTTTTGCCTCAAACCTCATTGTCCAGAAATCACAGGTTCATCCAAAAACCTTCATTACTAAAGGATAGTGTTCTAAAAAGTGGTGCTTTGTGATTAACTCTTCATTAGGTCACACTTCCTGGAATCTGTGTCCATGTTCAGAAATTTTTGAATCAAGATATGCAATATTTTCTTCACTATTGACTGGAGCAACAACAAGCTCAAAAATGTCTTTTAAAGACACAAGCAGAAGCCAGGCTGGATCATCCACAGGTATTCTGTGTCCAATAATGAATGGCAGCAATCGTATGAGGGCCCAATTTTCATGTGCATTTCCTCCAATATTATTTCGTGAGGAGAAAATTGCAGGCACTGCCTGAGGACAGTCAGTTTTGTCAGTTTTGTTTATACGGAAACTGCAAGATGGCACTGTTAAGCTCACTGAATGTGAAATATTTCTTAGAAATGAAAACACTGAAGCACAGACCCAGTTCTAAGGGAACAAAATGTCATGCAATATGTCAGGTGGATAGCCGGTGACACAGTGGAAGTGGCTTAGATTTTCTATCAAAGGGCATGCCTTTTTTTACCCTGTAATAGTGTGTCAGAGCAGGGTTTTCTTTAACAGTCAATACATGAGTGGCATATGCCTCTTTGGTATGAGGAAGAAATGCACCTGATCTCACCTCTTCTCTGATATTCTGATCGCAGTACAATACACAATCTGCAAATAAATGGTCCTGAAAAAATTTCCACAAGTCCATAAATTGAGTGTGCCCCAAGATTGTCTTCAGCTACACAAAACACACTTCCTTTCATATTTTGTCCAACAGCGAAATGTAGATGCCATCCCCTCTCCAAAATAGCAATGTCTTTTAACAAAGGGGCAAGCACTTCATCATAGCCAAATCTTTTGATATCAACTGCTTTACATAAAAGGGCCAAGTATACTGAGTTCAGAGTGGATCGAGATGAGTGAGGGATGTTGCCAAACACCCAGTATACAGCTGTAATTTTATGCTTCTTTCTTAATGTTCCCAGCAGATTACAAATCTCAAAGTCATCTATGTACAGTGTACAAGTGTAATTCTTGTTTTTTCAGAATAAAAAGAGTCCTCTTGATAGACTGTACCATCACAATATGATCTGTATTTAGGAGAAGACAACTGCTCCTGTTCTTTACTCAGAACTTTCTCTCTAACATTTTCTTTACCTAAAATCTGAATCAAGGATTGAAGAATTGGGACATACTGGAAACCTTTCTTCTCATTTGGTTCAAGGATGTATTCAACAGGCTCAACAACTTCAAATTTTTCTTTATAGTACTGCTGTCTCTTGAATGATGAGGAAAGAGGACCAACACTATTGAGTGCTGCGCTTAGGGGATTGGATTTTCACATTTCCTCCACTAGAGATGTAACAAATGGCAGGTGAATGAAAGAATTGCTTGTGTTGAGCTGAAGGAGTTAACATCTGGGTGGTATCTTGACAAATGAGAGCAGAGGGAACTCCAGTTTTTGAAAGAGCATGGGCAATCTACATGTATACAAGGCAAGGCATGGTTGTATCCCAAGGTTCCATGATGCAGTCTGTAATGTTTTATCAGTCCTTGCAGGCACAACAGTTCTGCATAGTTTACAGGGCCATCCCATCTGTCACTTGGAAATAAGAGGTATGGTTTTTCTTCTAGCATCTTGGATATGACCTTTAGATTTTTTTTAATCCCTTTACCTTAGATACCTCATCTTTAAAGAAACCATACTCTCACTTTAATGACTCAAGTTTGAAACAAAAGCATGATTTGCAAAAACCTAAGACATTTATGTTGGTTTGCCCAACTTGGGGACTTACCTAATGGGTACCGAAATGAGACACAAAGATTCGTAGGATTAGTCAAATTGCTGCTGCAAGTAGGCTAGATCTGATGGCTCACTGAAGGAGAAATAAAAATCAGTGAATACATGGTATAAAGTGGAACAAGTTAGTCAATTAAATTGTTAATTACTTTTCTCTTAAACAAACAGTTTAAAATGCATCAACAATCGACAAAGTTCAGACAAATATATTGTAAGGATAATTTCGGTCTCTGTACGTGTCTCTCCTCAGCTCAAATGACCGTTTATTATCAAGCACTGAAAGACAGATTACAAAACCTGGTATATATACTCTCTGTGTACGTGCAAGTATACACGAGGGTTATGGTATATTTACGTACACATCTGAAATAGAGCATCTCCATACATGGTTACAGATTCAGAGTTCC
>JBCNYH010000012.1:17925863-17942326 GCA_039654325.1 Tandanus tandanus | reverse complement strand
GAGAGAGAGAGAGAGAGAGAGAGAGAGAGAGAGAGAGAGTGAGAGTGAGAGAGAGGGAGGGGGGAGAGAGAGGAGCAAGTGAGAGGATAGAGAGTGAAAAAGAGGGGGGGGGAGAGGGAGAGAGAGAGAGGGAGAGAGACAGAGAGAGGAGAGTGAGTGAGAGAGAGAGGGAGAGAGAGAGAGGAGTAGACCTGTGCGCCGTCTCTTATAGCCGCCGATACCTCTTATTCGTTGGAAAAGTCAGCCGCTGCTGATTAAAATTCTTTACCATATTATCACCTCTGATATCAAATGGCTGACATAGCAGCCGACCACAGATATAAACACAAGACCGGACAAGACCCTCGCATGACATGCCTTTGGTGGCCGCCATATTACTAAGGATTAAATTCCTGGGTGTTGAATGTTGTGTCTCGACTTGCTCCAACAAGCGAAAAAGTCTCTGATAAGATGGTGGAAACTTCGGCCGGTCTTGTGTTTATGTCTATACTGCTGGTCTTTTAAATAGCTTTGTGCATAAAAGCAGGCAGATAATCTTGCTAACAGAAGAGTCTCGCGAGTTTCAACAGTATAAACTTCCATAACTGGTGCGTGATCATTTCAATAGCTTTGAAGCATATAAGTATCTTCTCCGAGTTTCAAATGTATTTAAAACTATCAAGAATGTGGTTAAATATGCACATTACACATGGTATTTCTTAAATTGCCCATAACCTAATACAAAGCCATTTACTACAGCCTAACTTAGTTTTCCTGTATTATTGCTATTGATGCTGATATTAACATTAACTTTTATAATATGCTGCCTGCTGAAACTGTACATGGTTATACTACTTATAGCATTTTGGCCTACAGTACAGATAACAAAAACATATTTCAGTATCTATCATTTATATCACAAAAATTCAGGCAACTGGTCTGGCCCTGCTCTAAGCCTTGAAACCGTTGTTAAAAAAAATCTTTATAATCTATAAAGATATATTCTAGATGATAGATAATAGAAAGATGATAGAAAGATAGATTCTAATCTAGCATTAATTTTAAATGCATGTATATATTCCTGCATCATGTTTGTGTGTGGCTATAAGTGACTTGATATAAGATTGTTATTACAGACAAATCACAATTAATTTTTTAATAAATGCCATGGTTACATAAATTAATTACAGAATTTGTTTTTACAGAGAGAAAGAGAAATGAAGTGAAAATATTTACATAAGTGTTGTATCAGTATAAATAATCATTAAATCCAGTTATTAAAGCTGAAAATATCAAACTCATTTTTTCTGCCATACAGGAGAAACATTTTAGGATGAGAATATATTAAAGCATCCATTTAGACTTTGTATTGATTTTTCTGATATTGAGCCAGAACGACAGTACACCTTATACATTCAACACAGTGGGGTGAGTCAGGGTCAGCTAAGTGTGGTCCCAAACCTTCAGGTCCTAGTTAATAAAATTAGATTTATTACTCAGCAGAAAAAGGAAAAATGGAAAGACAGGAAGAAGTCTGGTGTTTTAAAGATGTATGCAATAAAAATGCAGAGCAAAAAATATTTTTTGAGTTAATGATGTTTGTCAAATTTTTATGCAACTTTTTGTGAATATTATCGTACGAGTGGAAACAGTATCATTTGAGCATTTTTAATTTTTTCCTCCATCAAAAGATAAACTAGAATATCTTACAAATGTACACATTTGAGTCCAAACTGCATGCCTGAGTACTACCTTCTAATAACTATTAAAAGAAGTGTATTTCATCCATAAATTAATGCTTGTGGTATAGTGGTGGCAGAACTTTTGACCCTCAGAGTTACACAAGAGAAATCATTATGAAACAGGACAAATGTTGTTAATAATACAACAGGTAACTAATAAAATGTTGTCGAATGCCAATAATTGGTGAGTCTTTAACCAGCACAGGGATTGCGCTCAGGCCAGAGTATCCATTGATTTGTCTACAATTTCCCAGTATTGATTTCTCTCTGTTATCACTTTCCCATTCTAATCATGTTAAATAATTTATCAGTAAGTATTACTGCAGCCCTTCAGTCACACAGGACACATTCAGTGTTGTAGTTCTCACATAGTAGTTCATAAACTTTAGGGCTAGCCGTTAAAGCAGCACTTGTATTTGGAGCAGTTTGTGTTGTTACTTATATGTAAAATATAACAAAAATTCCGACAAGCATATAGAGGTAAAATTATGGCTAATAAACAAAAACACTGAAAATACCAATTTTTCAGAAAAATTGAAAGGTGTTGCAAATTTTATTGTTTTAACTTTTGCATAGCATGAATGAACTTCAAACCATATGGAATGGTTTAGCGAGTGAAGAAATTTAAAAATATGTGAACACTATGCCTGACAGGTTAAATGCTGTAATCAAAGTAAAGTTTGGCCACACTAAATATTGACTTTTTTTCTCAAAAAAGAGACTGTTATTTTTGTTATTACTATATATTGTTGTTGTTTGTTTACTTATTCTCATCAATATGATTCAATATTACATGAAATAAATACTTGAATAGTACTTGGATTCTGATTTATCTTCATTTTGTTAATCATTTTTTTGGTTCTCATTGCCTACAATAGCATTGTTCAATACATTTTCACCAAAACATTATAGAGAAGTAATTTTTACTGCTTTTTATTAGGACATAATTTTAGACATAAGTGGTGGTGTATAATCTTCACTGCACACTACTGTATACTGTATACTGTGTGTGTATGTGTGTCTCCACTGGATGTACAAGAAATATTGAGACAGATTAATGGTACTATTATTATTATTATAATACATTTGAAAATAACAGTAAATCACATGCTTTAATGCAGCCATGCTCAGACTTCATCACTGCATACAGCCTGACACAATACACATAGAGTACGCTTGCCACTGTCAGCGAAAAGTTTAAGAAAACAAACAGCAGAGACAGGACATTTAAGAGATTCCCATCTGCATGTGGTTTGCATCTCTCTAAATCCTTTCATGCTTTCTCCCAGACCCTCTCTGAGAGTGAATAGCACATGATCTGGGAAAAGGCACAGAACAGCAGATTTAAATGGGCCATCAGTCAATGTGAACCAGATCAAACCCATCTTTTATTAAAGAATTAAAAACATATTCTTTTCAGAAATTTTTGTTTCTTTGCAGATGTTATTATGCTGGGAATTGAAAGAGTAAACCCCAGGAATGGACTGATCACCATCTGTTTAAACAAATAAAGATGTAGGAACCAATACATGCTATAATGCTATCAAGTCATGCGTACTACAGGTGCTTTTCTCAGTCATATATAAATATTATCACAGTCTCTCCCTGTTTACATGCATGTGCAGAGCAGCAGCTACTTATTTCCAGGTCTCCAAGGTGGAAGAACTATAGCGCACCCCAGGAGGCATGTAATGAGAAGTTCTATATACGGTGATGCTTGAAAGTTTGTTTTTATACATTAATGAAAGTTTTGGATTTTATACATTTCTGCATAAATATGACCTAAATCATCATCAGATTTTCACACAAGTTTTAAAAGTAGACAAAGAGAACCCAGTTAATGAAATCAGACAAAAATATTTACTTGGTCATTTATTTATTGAGGAAAATTATCCAATATTACATCTGTGTGCGGCAAAAGTTGGTGAACCTCTAGGATTAGCAGATAATTTCAAGGTGAAATTAGAGTCAGGTGTTTTCAATCAGTGGGATGACAATCAAGTGTGAGTGGGCACCCTGTTTGACTTAAAAAATATGGATCTATCAAAGTGTTAACACATGTTTGTGGAAGTGTATCATGGCATGAAGAAAGGAGATTTCTGATGACCTCAGAAAATAGGTTGTTGATGCTCATCGGGCTGGAAAAGGTTACAAAACCATCTCTAAAAAGTTTGGATAGCACCAATCCATAGTAAAACAGATTGTGTACAAATTTAAGGAAATTGAAGACCATTGTTACCCTCCCAGGGGTGGTCGGCCAACTAAGATCACGCCAAGAGTAAAGCATGTAATAGCCGTCAGGGTCACAAAAGACCCCAGGGTAACTTCTAAGCAACTAAAGGCCTCTCTTGCATTGGCTAACAATGAACAAGAATGGTGTACATGGCAGAGTTGCAAGGAGAAAGCCACTGCTCTTCAAAAAGAACATTGCTGCTCGTCTGCAGTTTGCTAACATAGACAAACCAGAAGGCTACTTTAAAAATGTCTTGGGGATGGATGAGAGCAAAAGAGAACTTTTTGTGTGAATGAAAAGTGTTATGCTTTGGAGAAATGAAAACAATGAATTCCAGCATAAGAACCTTATCCCATCTGTAAAACATGGTGGTGGTAGTATCATGGTTTGGGCTGTTTTGCTGCATCTGGGCCAGGATGACTTGCCATCATTGATGGAACAGTGGATTCTGAATTATACCAGCAAATACTGAATGGAAATGTCGGGACATCTGTCCATTAACTGAATCTCAAGAGAAAATGAGTCATGCAGCAAGACAATGATCCTAAGCACTCAAGTCATTGTACCAAAGAATGGGTAAAGAAAAATAAAGTTTGTTTTGAAATGGCCATGTCAAAGTCCTGACCTTAATCCAACTGAGATGTTGTGGAAGGACCTTAAGCAAGCAGTTCATGTGAGAAAACCCACAAACATTACAGAGCTGAAGCTGTTCTGTATGAATTGGTCTAAAATTCCTCCAAGCTGATGTGCAAGACTGATGTACAGTTACAGGAAACATTTAGTTACCATTATTGCTGCAAAAGGGGGTCACACCAGATTCTGAAATCAAAGGTTCACATACTTTTTCAACTCACAGATATGTAATATTGGATAATTTTCCTCAATATATGGGGAGCAGCCATAGCCTACACCAGCAGGAAAAATGTGGAGTGGTGGGGGGGTGAGCTGCACCTTTTCTTCCTTCACCTTCATGGCTGAGGTGCCCTTGAGCAAGGCGCCTAACCCCCAACTGCTCTCCGGGTGCCTACATTTGCTTTCAGGACTTGTGTTAAAATCTCATAATTTTATAGGTCATATTTATTCAGAAATGTAAAATTCTTAAGGGTTCACAAACCTTCAAGCACCACTGTACACGCCCAAAGGAATACATGTCGCAAGGCATTGTTATTATGTCCTTACTATCAGTAAGTGCCAAGCCTATGTTTCTGTGTTTTTGGATTTCCCGTTGTGACCTCTTCTGCCTACTCACTCCTGATCTCTGCTTAGCCTGTGTTGTTGCCCAATTGTGTTTGATCTCTGCCTGCCAAGTCCCAAATGTCAGTTTGTCTTTTTCATGATCTGTTTGCCCTCTCATTTGAACGGTGCCTGTCTGACAGCTTACATGATTTACATGTTACATGATGTTACACACACACACACACACACACACACACACACACACTCACACACTCACACACACACACACACACACACACTAAAGATTTGGTCCTTAAAGTGGTTAAAACAAGGATGGTTATAATCTAGAGCACAGAGCAGGTAATATAATGATAAAACAGATAAACAGATTATTGTTTAATTTAAATAAAATTCTGTAAATCAAGTTCATTGTGGACTAATATCCAAATATATGTGACCCATCTCAGCAAAGTGTGTTTTAGGTCAGAAATTATGAATTTTGAGTTATTGGTACCATTTTGTAGCTCATGTCCTAAGTTTTAAAATGATATCAAAATTTCTAACAGTAACTAACCAAAACCTGCCAGGAATTTTTACCCTTTTAACCATACAACTTTGGAGAAAATCATGTTCAAAGTTCAACAAAGTATTTAATAATTTCAGACTTAATACCCACTTTGCTGAGATGGGTAACATATGCATAAGCAAGGATAAAAGATACGTTTATCATGAATGTTTAGTCCAGAAAAAAAGCAATGTTATTAAATTTATACAAACTGAGTGATTAAGTTATTTTGCTAACTGGTATTATCACTTTTTGACATAACCAGTTAGCATTGCTACCAATATTCAAAAAAATTTTTTGCAGGAGTTATGCACTATAGTAGTTCCACTCTTCATAGCAATAGACAGATTAGTAAGTTAACAACCTGTCAGCTTTCTGGATTTGGGTATTTCAGCTTATGTTAGTATCTTCCTATTTTATAGGTTTCGACATGAAGTTCTTAGATGATAATATTTTTATATTAGTGATAATACTTTTACAGCTGGAAGGTTTAATTTGCCCTGTACTGTGATGATGTTCCCCTTTGGTAAGTTAAACACAAAATTATAATGATATTTTTATGCCAGTGGGCCGAATATATACAGCTCCAGCTTACCTGCATGGAGAATACTGAAAGATTAGAAAAAGATACCCGGGAGGCTCTGCAGTGCGCACCAGTGGGGAGAGCCCCTAGATCAGGTCTTTGGGCAATGACGTCGGATCTCATTAACCTGCCGGGCCCTACTCTCTGCCTGGACTTGTTTCACCCTACAAGAGTGCCTCTATAGTTGACTGGACTTCTGTGCCTGTATGTGACGGTGCCTTTGGATTTGACTCTGTAAGATCTACTTGTAAGACTGCTTATGATTCTCTGTCTGAGAGTGATGTTGAGTGTAAAAATGTTTCTGTCATGAAGTGTGTCTGTGCTTATGGTTGGGTTTGTAGTTACGAGTGTGTATTGCAAACCAGTATGTGTCCATAACCCATTTGTTGCTTGTAAACCCGTTAAATTTTGTGTGAGTGAACCATTTGTGTAATTGAACCTGTTAGTTTGAGGGAACCCATTTGTGTGAGTGAACTCATTTGTGTAATTAAACATGTTTGTGTAATTGAACCTGTTTGGGTTTGTGAACCTGTTTGTATGAGTTAACCCGTTTGTGTAATTTAACCCATTTGTATGAGTGAACCCGTTTGTGTGAGTGAGCCTATTTGTGTGAGTGAACCCTTTTGTGTGAGTGAACCCGCTTGTGTGAGTGAGCCCGTTTTTGTGAGTGAACCCATTTGTGTGAGTGAGCCTGTTTATCTGAGTGAACCTGTTTGTATGAGTGAGCCCGTTTGTGTGAGTCAACCCATTTGTATGAGTGAACCCATTTGCGAACCTGTTTGTGAGTTCGTTTGTGAACTTTTTTGTGTGAATTAACCTATTTGTGTATCTATGAGTGAACCAATTAGTGGGCCCATCTGTATGTTCAACCCTGTCCTTGTGTTTGTTTTTGTCCAGGTGCGTGAGTATTCACCAGAACCAGTCAGCTCATGAGCCTGTTAGCCAGAGCCAGTCAGCTTGCCAGAGACAGTCAGCTTAAGTTTACTGAATATTTTTATCCATTTAAACTCCACTGTAACCAATGCCCCTTGTGATGTCACTGAGGACTGCTAACCTTTCACAGGAATAATGTAAATACAGCACTAACCAACATTTTGGCATCATGATTGTTAATCATATCACAGATATTACCATAAAAAAAAAATTATTGCGTTTCAGAGAGAAGTTTTCCTTTAATCATAAGCTTTTGGCCCTGCAGTAGACTGCCAACCTGTTCAGGGTATTCGCTGCCTTTTGCAAAAAGTCAGCTGGGATTGGTTCCACCCCACTCTCCACAACCCAAATGGATAAATTGTTCAGATAATTGATGAATGAATGGAGTAGCTTTTTTGAATTATCACTTGTGAATTTATCTAAAATGAGAAGGTGACAGCATTTTTAGTGATTTATTTGTTTATTCTGTTCGTCTTTCACATTAGTTAATCTTAAGGCTCGATTCCATTTGGGAGATTCTCTGGTAAAGTGTATGAAAGTAAAACAAACAAACAAACAAAGGTATGTATCTAATAAATTAAAGGGAAATAGATGAGAGGAAGAATATTATGGCATATGTATCTATTAAATTAAAGAGAAATTAAAAGGAAATAGATAAGAGAAAGAATAATATGATATTTATTAAATTAAAGAGAAGTTAAAGGGAACTAGATAAGAGAAAGAATAATATGGCTGTATAAGTAAAAGGAGAAGGGCCTGTGTGGGAGGATTTTTCTTTTTTACTGTATTTCACCATTTCTTTATTTAACTTTATTCAATAAAATTCAATAAAGTTAAATGTGTCGTATATGTGTTTTGCACCATGACAAATTATACAAACAAAAACAAATCAATTAAATTTATATACTGTTAGACAGTTAAGATAAGCAAGTTGGGTTTTGAACTCAAGTCTGTGTGTTAAAAATGCGCAACTATACACCTGCAACTAAGTCCCCAACTATCTGTGACTATCTGTTATCGACCACAACAGTCTCAGACTGTAAGCAATATAATCGCGGATAGTTGACGACAGTCACTGATTAGTAGGTTATCGTGTGTACTTGTCCAACATTCGGAAACAGGTTTTTTAAAAAAAAGGGACAATTGTCCACAACAGGTGGATTCCTCACTGACAGTCACTGATGTGGTCAACGATATCGGTCGCGGACCCCTCGCGCCCAAATGAGATCGAGCCTTAAGTCTTGGTTTTAGATGTTCCAACTGAGTGGCACAGTGGTGAAGTGGTTAGCACGTCCGCCTCACAGCAAGAAGGCCTAAGTTTGATTTAAGTTTGATCTAAGTGTGGAGTTTGAATGTTCTCGCCGTGCTTGCATGGGTTTCCTCCGGGAAGTCCCGTTTCCTCAAGTGAAACATGAGGTGGGGTTAGTTGGAACATGAGGTGGGGCTGGTTGGATTGATTTTCAAAAATCTCTGTTTCTTAGCCACAATTTTATTCATCACAATGACAAAAACTTGTTACCAAAATGATGGTCAGTGGTTAAGGCTCTGGTTACTTTTTTACAAAAGTTGGGGGTTTAAACCCCAGTACCACCAAGCTGCCACTGTTGGGCCCTTGAGCAAGGCCCTTAAGCCTCTGTTGCTCAGATGTATAAAAATGAAAAATTTAAGTCGCTCTGGATAAGAGTGTCTGCCAAATGACATAAATGTAAACGCACAAAACACACTTTCGAAGATTGATTCATGTTCTTGAAGTTTTTTCAAATTTTTAGATACAAAAATGCAAATTGTACTGGTGTACATTCCACTCACACAGTAAAGCAATTAAAATTAATAACATTTACATAGTTAATGGGTCCTATTGTTTGTCCTCACAATGCTATTGGATAGAAGAAGTGTTCATAGGTCCGGTCATCTGGCCATGAACTCACTCTACCTTTAAACTTCACGTTGAGCTCATCTCCTTGTTTTACATGACTGGATTTGCCAATATTCAAGTAAATAAAATTCTTTATGTAATAATATTACAATGTGTAAAACATGCACATATTTTGTCATATTGGAAAACATTCAAAAATTTGTTTGAGTTTGTTATGTTTTTGTTTTAATTCGACAACGTTGAGCCAGAGTGGTAGTCAAAATAGCCTGTGCTCCTTAAAGATTACATAAAGACACTGCACTTCTCACGTGGTCACATATTGAAAAAAATTATAGTAGAAATTTAAAGTCTTAGATGATTCATTGTAACTAAGTTCTAAATGTGTTTTTCTGTTAAATTTTTACTTAGTTTAGTTTACTTTAGTTTAATTAAATACATTAATAAATTGTTTGGGGTTTTTTTAAACTCCATCATCTATTGCAGTATTTGAAACTCTGTATCTTTACAGGGGGAGTGTTGACGGAATACTAGCCAAATCTCAATTTGGACTGTCAGGTGTTGTGGTGAAGCTTGCATCCACGCTTCCAGAGGGTCAAAACTACAAGATCTTCACAGACAACTACTTCACCTGTGTCCCACTGGTAGTCAGGCTCCTTGATCATGGAATCCATTATCTGGGAACAGCGAGGCAGGTACGCCTACCCAACTGCAACCTTGAAGATAAGAAGAGTTTGAAGAAAAGAGAAGAGGAAGCTTTGATGTCCGAGTGGAGGGGAACCACAACATCTGTGCTGTCAAATGGTATGACAACAGAGTGGTCACACTTGTGTCATGCTTTGCTGGACCAGAACCTGTGCAGAAGATTCAGAGCTGGGACAAAGCCACCAAAAACCAAGACCCAGATACAGAAAATTTGTTTGACCTCTCAGATATTGTTTAAGGAGGCCTCTGATGTAGAAATAAAGAGCATTTAAAATTTTTACATTTTAGTAAGGTTTTAGGGAAATGTTGTAATATTGCTGGGGAAATGTTGGGCCTAGTTGGGAGCAGAATATCTGTATTTGTACTCACTCTCTGTGAACAGATAAACAAAACAGTTAAGCATTCATTTGCACGGTTGATTGCTTAATTAGTCCCATAACAGTATATATCATGAGTAATAATCACACAACATTCATAGTTTTATGAATAAGCATTTATTAATTAAAAATACAGCATAAAATTGTATTTACAAAACTTTTTCTTTTTGCCACTTCTTAGCCATGTTCACTTTCAATGTGGCTTGGAGACTCCCATCATTTTAGGTTCATGAAGTTTGTCTCAGTCCCAGTCAATGTTCACTTGCAGTGATAGTCTCAAAGACATTTCTTTCCTTCTAAGAAGCACAGGCGAACATTGCAGTTGCTGCACAGTATGTTTGTGCATCCATTATTGCAGTGTCTGCAGCGTCCTCTCTTTGTCTTCAGTGGGATATGTGCAATCATTTCTTTGCGTACATCCAGTGGGGGGTGGTGCGATCTGTTCAGTATCTCTATCTTCAGAGCTTTACAGTCCTGTTTGTAATCACAGCAAGGATGATGGTGTGCCAGAAGATGTAAATGTATCAGCAGTGGGATTTCATGGGGAACTTGTACTTGGCTGCAAATGAGTCCAACAAATCCACACCTCCCATGTATTTGTTGTAGGTACCAACAATGTAAGGCCTCTCAACTTCAATGATGGCTTTTTCCCAGCACTGAATCTTCTGCACAGGTTCTGGCCCAGCAAAGGATGACACAAATGTGACCACTCTGTTGTCATACCATTTGACAGCACAGATGTTGTGGTTCCCCTCCACTCGGACATCAAAGCTTCCTCAGTTGGGTAGGCATAGCTGCCTTGCTGTTCCCACATAATGGATTCCACGATCAAGGAGCCTGACTACCAGTGGGACACAGGTGAAGTAGTCTGTGTAGATCTTGTAGTTTTGACCCTCTGGAAGCGTGGAGGCAAGCTTCATTACAACATCACCTAACAGTCCAAGTTCAGACTTGGCTCGTAATCTGTCGCCTACAAAGATACAGGGAGTTTCAAATACCACAAACAATTTATTAATGTATTTAATTATGGTCTAAGCTAAAGTAAGTAAAATTTTAACAGAAAAACACATTTAGAACTTAGTTACAATGAATCATCTAAGACTTTAAATTTCTACTACAATTTTTTTCAATATGTGACCATGTGAGAAGTGCAGTGTCCCTATGTAATCTTTAAGGAGCACAGGCTATTTTGACTACCACTCTGGCTCAACATTGCAGAATTACAACATAGACATAACAAGCTCTAAATCCAATTTGATGAATGTTTTACAAAATGAATAAATATGTACATGTTCTAGACATTGTAATAAACACAAAAAAAGATATTTAAGGAATTTTATTTACTTGAATATTGACAAATCCAGTCATGTAAAACAAAGAGTTGAGCTCAACGGGAAGTTGGCAGGTAGAGTGAGTTCATGGCCAGATGACCGGACCTATGAACACTTCTATCCAATAGCATTGTGAGGACAAACAATAGGACCCATTAACTATGTAAATGTTGTCTTGAGTGGGGAAAAAAACATTTGCAGATCTTTTTTTAGAATTGTTAAAAGTGATGTTGAAATTCTGCAACAGTTAAGAATACATATAAAATACATCTAAGCTGATATTTCTATTCCCCTGACCAACTAACACCGATCTCCACTACAGTTTCATAAGACAGCATATGGGCTGCTGTATTGACCGAGGAATACACATGATTACTCTGTGTGATGTAGACCATTTCACTGAGCTTTTTGCACAGTTTGTGACTTGTAAAACTTGTTTTTCTGTCTCTACTGCATTCTGTCACTCACAAGCTGGAACAGCTGCTGTACTGTCAGGAACTCAGCCGCAGATTCTCGTGGACTGCAGAACTGAAATCACATACTGAAATGTTTTCTTTCTCATCTTTTTTTGCTTGGCCACATTGTTATTCCTGCCAACATTAAGAGTTTGGAATTTTTTATATGCAATATTAATAATATCATAATTGTGCAATGTGTTGTTTCCATTTTTCAACATTTGTTAATATATTCTCTAGTATAAATGTGATGAAATTTAATGTGCATATAGTCTATTTGGGTGAATTGGGGATTTTTTTTTTTTTTTTTTTTTTTTTTTTTTTTATTATTTTTTTGAGGAAACTCAGCCCAGGATTCTCCTTCAGAAGAAGGATATACAGATAAGGCCTTAGTTCATACCACAAACACCTTATAGGATAAAAAATGTTCTATGATATGTTTTTCCTTCCCAAAATTCACTATTCGAATTTGAGGTCATTGATTGAATTCGAATCATTGAATATTTGTTCAGTCTCCAGCAGGTTACACTCCTTTTGAAGGCATTTTATTTGACTGCATGTGTAAAGTTTCCATCATCATTTTCATTTCTGTTAAACTTGTAGTAGCTCTTCATTCTGCTATTTCTTTATGATTGCTTTTCAATCATTATTATATTTTCTTTTATTTGTATGATACTCCTGCCAACTGCATAAATCCAATTCCCAACCTTTTAATCACTTCCGACTTGCAGAAACATCTTCAGGGAACATATTAAATACAGTTATGTTGCCCACTGTGGTTAGTTATAGTTATGCACATATTGCCATTTCCTATTTATTAAACATTTAAAACATTACAGTTTTTAGGAAATTTACATTTTTGGTTTCTCAAGAGGCACATTGTTATGGCATTTGGAAGCAAGTCTTAACATCAGTGTGAAGATTTTCTTGAGTAAGAAACAATATTTATTGATCTCACATAAGAACAATGCAAAGAAAAAAACAGGGGAAAGTATAAAGATTCTTTGAACCCAGCTGGTGGTCTGTCAAACAGATTTTAGGCATATGTCATAAAATTAGTCCATTATTGCATCATATCATTTTTATGTAAATTTTCAAGTACACCCTGCCCCACTCCCCATTTACTCTCAGAGAAGCTTGGCTTCCCTTGGTCTGAAGTTTGAAATATATGTCCAGTAAATTTCTAGCTTTGCTGTACTGGAAGCAGACTATATTGTGATAATGTAGGACTCTGGTGATACTGCACTGCTGTTGGTTGAAAGCAAATGTATGAGAAAGAAAAGAAAAATCACATTAGACAACCTGCAAGAAATTATTACTGATTCTGAATGAACCAACCATGAAGCTGAACATGTTCTAGAACTCTGTAATATTAATGTGAATCCAGCATTACAAGACGAAATCTTTCACATTTTAGAGAAGGTTGAGCTTCCCTTGTAGTCTAAGAGCAGCCGTCTCTGTGGAGGTTCCATGGGATAAAGAAAGGAGCTTTACTGTTGATTGTTGATATTGACCCTTGGTGCTAGCCGCAGAGACCCTCCAGAGGATCTGCATCAGGCTTTGTGCCAAACACCATAACATTTAAAGAGGTGAGAAGGAAAGTATCCAGAGGAGGCAAGAAACACATCGGTAGAAGCTCAAGTACCACTTTTTATCCGTACACATTTCCAGCCGCTGACCTTGCTTTTATTGGCTGGTTTACATTTGGATTTGTCCCAGTGACCAAGTGGTCATATCGGCTTGTTACTTAGGGATTACATTTAGGAGATGAAAAATCAGATAAAAGAGTATTTCAGGTAAAATTAACCACCACTGAAAGAGCCCCTGTCGAGCCAGGATCTCCATTTAGAAGCGGAAATCAAGAATTTGTCCAAGTAAGCTGAAGGTAATTAGATGAAGTGCTGCCGTTGGCCTGGAGCCCCACATCTTCTCCATGTGATCTATGAGGTGTCATCAACTAGTTGTCTTTACTTGGCATACAGTTTTACTCACAGCGAGTGCCTCGGCTACATTTACCACAAAGAGTTAAGCTGCTCTAACATGTTCTAATGTTTTTGCCCTTTCTAGATATTAAGATAAATTACTGGAGCTTTCACAAGTGTTCCTTCTCGGGCCTTGCCATATGTTTTTCAGACAAGAAACAGACCAACGCTGTGTTGCAGAAACTTTCTCTGCTCCTAATGGTACAGTTGTTTGTGCATTACATCATTAAATGAAACCCTGAGCTGGGTGGGGAAAATAAAGATAGACCCTTCAGTAAATTATTGTCAAGAAAATGATATTTTTGCTGTATGCATAATTTGTCAATGGCAGTTCATGATACCAAGGTGAATGCAAACAAGCTTCATTTTTTTAAAGTGCTAATATACCACCATAAGGTCAGGGGTCATCTTGGACAGGTGCAGAGGTTAACCTGCTCAATGCAGCTCCAGACTGTTTTTAGCAAGCTCACCCAGAAAGGGTTAAGAAAAATCTAACCACATCTCAGCTTGAGGTTATGCCTGGTTAAAGATGGCCTGGCATGGGTTATGAGACAGAGAGTGCAGACTAGCTTTGATTCTCTTAGGCAGGCACCTGAGTTCATTATCTGCTCCCCTTGTGCTGACCCCATATGGCTGAGATATTACTATTGCCCCAGGCTGCTGCAGTATACAATCTCACTCTCTCTCACACGCTCTCTCATCCCCCTCCAACTCTCTTCAAGTTGAACCTATAATCTTGGGGTTTTGATGAAAGATCACAGGTGCTTATTTACAAAATGACAATTTTCCATAATTCCATGTTAGCATTCCCAGATCTTACTGTAGGAGTCAGTATCTGATTTCTAAGGTTTTATAACCTCACAAAAGATCCTTAGCTCTCTTCTTCCACTTGCACACACAGATACACAAACACACTTGAACCATGGGGGTTAGAACAACAATCTCAGGATTGTGGCATGTCTTTGACTAGGAAGCATGAAAAGGTCACAGGGAAGGCAGTCACTTAGAGCAAGCCTGCAACACTGAACCACAAAATACACAAAATACAAAAACACAATCAAACCACATCTGAGGTTAAAGCAATATCTCCTCCCTATTTTTTTCTACCAAAAAATACTTATTGCATAAAAAGTCTTATTCCTTTTCCTGATTATTCATCACTTCATTCCTCTCCTAAGTTATTATTGACTTCATCCTCTTTAAACCCAAAAATAAGAAAACGTTTGTTCATGTACTGAGACACTGCCTTATTATAGGTGATTGTGACTTTTTATATTAAAATAATATTAAAACATGGATTTATCACTCCAGAGAGGTGTGTGAGAAGTCACATTCCCCAAACACACACACACACACACACACACACACAAACACACAAACACACAAACACACACACACAATTCCCAAAGCACAAACGGGACATCTTAGTTTGGGGGCAGACATTGTCTGGGCCTCATACTGGGGAACTTATTTTCACAGGAGAAATATTTTCACAGGATTAACCCTGGCCATGGTGGGCTATTCTCAAGGAAGGGTTAAGAGTTCAGGGAAATGGAGACAGGGAAGATTGCCAGGGTGACTTACTTAATAAAATGTTGTTTTAAATAAATTGTCCCTCACTGTGGCAAACCTTAAAAAGTTGAGATGTGCTTGTTGTGAAGTTCACCTTCATAACACCTTCATAACAGGCAAATAAAAAATAATAAAAGGAACAAAGGAGAATGATAAAAAGCTAAACTTGGGCTGTGATTATTCTCCTGCTTCCAACAAAATCATGTTTTTGAGGAGATGTAATTTCAGCCACTTAAGGATCATTAAAAAGAGATCATATTAAATATCGCTGCTTGAGAGAAATACCGAGAGAGGGATGGCGAGAGAAATACAGAGGAGATTTGTTTGTCAGTCAAATTCTGACTGCCTTAATCTCTTTAGCTGTCAGCTGAGACAGGTGAGAGAGACGCGGATGGTTGAGGGTCATTTTTCTGCAAATCTGCTCATTAAATGTTGACAAAACAGGCAATTTTCTGTAATTTTTGCCATGGCCTTCTTTCAGCACACCAGTCACTCAGAACCCCTTCATTTTGAATAGCACCAAGACTCGACCTTTGACATGGATGTCATCTTTGGCCTCCTTCCCCGGTCTGTAGAAAGGACGTAATAGTTGTGCCTCTCAGGTCAGGTGGATGCAGCCTGCAAGTTTAAGTTTGAGGAGTCATAAAGGATCCCATTGTGCTGGTTTTCCCTCACAGAGAGCAGGCCATGGGATAAGAAACGTGCTTAATAGCGCAGGAGTGGGTTTATCATCAGTTGCCATTACTGCTCCAATATCAGTGAGGATGACAGACTTATCAGTGACAAAAGACCCACGTGAAGCCTGGGCTGGTCCTCTCATTTTTGATCTCTGGTCCGCTAAGCTGGACCATTCATTCAGGCTAAGCACCAGGCAGAATACCTCTCTTTCTCTCGCTCTCTCTCTCTCTCTCTCTCTCTCTCTCTCTCTCTCTCTCTCTCTCTCTCTCTCTCTCTCTC
>JBCNYH010000012.1:17861483-17880948 GCA_039654325.1 Tandanus tandanus | reverse complement strand
AAAATTTATTAATTAAAAACTTAACAAAATGAAGATAAATCAGAAACTACGTACTATTCAAGTATTTATTTCATGTAATATTGGTGAGAATAAGTAAACAAACAACAATATATAGTAATAACAAAATAACAGTCTCTCTTTTGAGAAAAAAGTCAATATTTAGTGTGGCTATCCTTTACTTTGATTACAGCATTTAACCTTTCAGGCATAGTGTTCATATATTTTTTTCATTTCTTCACTCGCTAAACCATTCCATATGGGTTTGAAGTTCATTCATGCTATGAAAAATAAAAAAAAAGAAAATTTGCGACACTTTAAAATTTTTCTCAAAAATTGGTATTTTCAGTGATGTTCTTTTTCTGTAATGTTACTTTTACGCCAGATGTAATGGGACACATACCTTCCAAAAAGTTCATCTTTTGTCTCGTCAGTCCACAGAGCATTTTCCCCATAAGAAAGAGACTGGGCGAATATGGCCTGCATGGCAGAGTTCCAAGTCAAAAGCCACTGCTGAACAAAAAGAACATTAAGGTTCGTCTCAATTTTGCCAGTAAACATCTTGATGATCCCCAAGACTTTTGTGGAGTCATGAACACTGACCTTAACTGAGACAAGTGAGGCCTGCAGTTCTTTGAATGTTGTTGTGGGGGTCTTTTGTGACCCCTTGGATGAGTCGTCACTGCGCTCTTGGGGTAATTTTGGTCGGCCGGCCACTCCTGAGAAGGTTCACCACTGTTCCATGTGTTCGCCATTTGTGGATAATGGCTCTCACTGTGGTTCGCTGGAGTCCCAAAGCTTTAGAAATGGCTTTATACCCTTTTCCAGACACATAGATCTCAATTACTTTCTTTCTCATTTTCATTTTTTTTTTCTCTTTTCTTTAATTGCTGAACATCCTTGCTTTGTGAAACTCTTAAAACAAGTTTAGTTAACAAAGATAGAACTAACAAAGATAAAAAACTCGAAGCAATATGCCTCAAAAATAGAAAATGCAAAACAAAACAATACACTGCTACTTTTATATTTTCACATGGTGGCATTATACCAAAAAGAGTTGAGCATGGACACATTATCACCAAAAACTACAGCAAATCTGCCATTAACCAAAAACTGTCAAAGATCAGTATTTTCAAAATGGGTTAAAAAGCCATTCTATCTGTTGAAAGATGAAGTTCTACCAGAGGGTCAGTATGGACATATAGATACCATGACCACAACCATCAAACCCAATAAACTGTAAAGTGTGATTTGTATCACTAAATGCATGCACAAGTTATGAGGGATGTTTATTAACAGAGTAAGATGTATAAATTAATTGTCACCATTTCAATGTCATGGAAGATATCAAAACTCTCTTCATGGTTTAACCTTAGGAACATCTGAAAATCATGTATACCTAATCTGACATAAATGTAATTATTTGAAGGATTATCACAGAGATTCATAAGATAAGATCCTTTATTAATCCCACGGCGGGGAAATTTACAGCAGCTCAACAACAAGACATAAAAAGAAACATTTAAGTAATAACCAAAGCTAAGTTAAAACACAAAAACACAAAAAATAAAAAGAAGAAAATAACATCAGTAACATCAGTACTACTATGATTTGAAAAATGTTTGTTGCAATACCAGAATTTATAAAGCAGCATTAAACAGTCTGATGGTGTTTGGTATGAAGGACCTGCGAAAGCGCTCCTTCGTGCACCTTGGATGTCTGAGTCTGTTACTGAAGGAGCTTCTTAAGGCCCCCACACTCTGATGCAAAGGGTGGGAGGTGTTCAGAGGGTGGCACTATATAAAAGAGACCGTGGCCATGCGGCTGTCATGAAACCAATCATAATCAATACCTATAACAAATCTGACATGAATCCAATGAACTGTTGAGGATCAGTATATCCAACTACTACTATGTCGGCGACAGCCAAGCCATTTGAGTGTCTTTCCATATCCATACTCTCATTGGCTAAACAATGTGATAAAGGAAACTTGGTGGGTCACAACTCTTCAACCAAGCTTTGCATGATGGCCGTTAGCTCACTCTGAGCTCATCCGCCCTTTGTCAGGTCTTGTATTTCATCCTGCTTGTTGTTGTCACCCTCCTCACTAGCTCAAAGCTGATGGGGGAGCCAGTTTAGTTGCCGACCACCCGACCATATGGCAGGTTGTACTGGGTTACAATGTTACCAATAGCAGAGCGAACTCTGAGTGAACTCTGATGTATTCAAGATAGCTTAAAAAATTTTTACTTTTCATTGCCAGATGGTGGCACTATACCAAATGGTCATTGTGGGCATGTTGACATGATCAGGACCATCATACCTAATATCAAAAATTCATTCAAAATGAAGACAGCTATGTTCTACCAAGTGTCATGGAAATCCAAGGACTTGGGGGTGCTGTAGAACTCACCATGCCAGAGCCTACTCACTAAAGAATAAATGCATATTTCACCATGTCTGAGTTTATAAGCATCCTAAAGCCTTCAAAAAAACATTTTCATGGATGGAATAATAATCTCTACAAAAATAATAGGTTCTTTCAGTGCTCGGGAACCTAATAATAATAATAATAATAATAATAATAATAACAACAACACTACTACTACTGATGATAAAAATAAAAATAATAATAATAGTGCTAACAATAATATTAACAACAACAACAATAATAATAATAATAATAATGATAAGAATAATAATGAATGGAAACAATAAGGGTTCCAAGTCTGCACTTGACCCATAAATATAGCTGTAAGTAGCAATACCATCCATGTACAAAGAAGCTAATGCCCTTCAGGAAATTACACAGAGGTCATTAAAAGGGCTTTACGTACTCATTGTAATTTTGATCAGGCCAGTGGTTCAGAAGCATGAGTATTAAATGTCAAACAAATTGCATTATATTACCATTCCATATTGACTGATACATACCTCTGATGTTATTTTATGTAGTGATAATCAACCTGCAATTTAGTTACACTTTTTGCTTCAGTTGAAGTTACGGTTTAAAGTTAGGGTGGATGTCACTAAATAGACTATTCAATTCAGTGAGAGGGTGGCACAGTGTTGTGGTGGATACCACGTCTGCCTCATAGCAAGATGGTTCGAGTTCCTCTGGGTGCATTGGTTTTCTACCACAGTCCAGAGACATGCACAGAGACAGAGAATAAATCAGAACAAAATTAAAATACAAAGTTTAAAAAAGTAAAATATACTAAAGTATACAAAATATGTAACTAAACCTAAACCTATGTACAGCAGGGGCAGTGCAGTTTATCTGACAGTTGTGCATAAGGTTCAGTACATTTTAGTAAGGTGCAAAATGGTACACAAAGGTGCAAATGAGCACGAGCGCAAATGGTGCAGTAAGGTGCAACGGATTGTAATGTTATGGAGGAGAAAAATGGAAGTGGAGACCAGTTGAGGTAGTGTCGTTTTGAAGTGAGTGTGTTACAGTCCAGGGGCAGGGGACGAGATGAGACCCACCACAGTTGTGTCATCCACAAACTTTATGATGTGGTTGGTGGTGTTGGGTGGCACACAGTCGTGAGAAACCATGATCTTCTTCATGAGTTCACAGTGCTGAAGATCCAGCTCATTTAATGTTTAATTAAGAACATAATGAACCGTGTGCATGCACCATCTGATTGTGCTTCATACTTTTTTATATCGAATTCATATCAACCATATATGGATATGTAATTACAGGACAGCAGTAGTTCTGAATCTTTGGACTGGCAGAGTTTGGACTCGGCTAAAAGCTATGATGCGGTGGTGTTTGACGTGCTCAAAGTGACACCTGAGGAGTTTGCTGTGAGTTTGTTACCGCACACAAATATACACATGTGCACCAGTAAACATTACACTAACCACTGCTTTTGGTCCCTTTAAGGGAAAATATTACATTTGGGAAAAATCCCATCTGTATACTGTAAAGTTCTACTTTCTAAGTTCTATTGATGAAATCATCAAGAATCGTACTCAAAATATTCATATATTGAATATCTTCATAACATACTTAGTATTATTTGATTTCACTGTTATACACGTGTTTAATATCATGATTTATAGTTTCTCATAATACATTTAATTTACAACAAATGTACATGCAGTTCATAAAGATGCACGTGGCAGCATTGCATGTCACTGAAGGGGCATGTGCATGCTTACACCCCTACCTGGTTGGTGGTGGTCATATGTGATAGGACTACTTGACATACATATTTGACAGGTGGGAATTGGGTACAACTAAAATTAAGGGAGAAAAAAAATGGGAATTTAAAATAAATAAATATAATTTTATAATAGTGTCGCCCAGGAGAGGAAGGGCCTCTTTTTCTGAAACCTAGCAGGTTTTTCTTGTTGAGGATACAACCTCAAGTCTTAGGGCAGTTCTCTTCACCACTTTTCTCTCTTTAGAGCTAAAGCTACATCCATGTTTCTGTAAATATGCTTTGTGACAGCATCTGTTCATCCATTCATTCATTTTCTAGGCCGCTTAATCCTAATTAGGGTCACGGGGAGGCTGGCGCCCATCTCAGCCGACTCTGGGCGAGGACTGCTTGCTTCTGAGGGCCACAGCATCTGTTGTTGAAGTGAATGATTACATTCTAGAAGGGAATCTCGTAAAATATTTGATAAGTCCCATAACAGAAACACCTTCATTAAAATGAAACAGATTTGGCTGTGTTTTATACCTGACTGTCGGTTTCGTGGTGTCTGGGGTTTATTAATTAAAAGGTTATTAAATGTGCAATTTCTCATCAAATCTTTCTTTTTTTCCCCCCCCGGAAGGGCCAAATCACATTGATGGATGCTCCTGTATTCAAAGCAATACAACCTGAGGTAAGGCTCTAGATTTGCACTTCCCTTTGTCAGCATATTGATACTAAAACCATGTGAATGAAAGTATTTTCACACACCGAAGAACCCCAGTGTCCTAAGCATGTAAGGGTGACTTTGGTACTAACTGCCTCATTGGGTTTTTTATCTTCTTCCACTTAATCCGGGGTCGGCTCACTGGGGCAGCAGCCTAAGCAGTGAGGTCCAGACGTCCCTCTTCCCAGCCACTTCCTCCAGCTCTCATTTGGGGAGGCCAAGACGTTCCCCAATAAGTATGTCTGCCTCATAGCAAGAAGGTCCTAGGTTCAAGTCCCGAGCTTGGGCTTTTTCTGTGTGGAGTTTGCATGTGCACCCCATGCTTGCATGGGTTTCCTTTGAATACACCCTGTTTAGGGTGTACGCAATCTTCGCCCAGTGTTGGCTGAAATAGGCTAAACCCTAGTAGGATTAAGTGGTTTGGCAAATGAGTGAGTGAGTGAGTGAAAGTGTTGTAACAAGGTACTTGTTGGAATAAAAATGTTTTATTTGGTTCAAACAACAAATATTTTCTTCAAACTTACATAACTTTAGGAACATTGTGCCTCATTCACCAACCATTTTTATGAAGAAATTTGTTCTTTAATCTCAGTTTTCACAAAGATTCTAGCATTCGCCAATATTTTCTTATCTGGTATTTGTTCAGAGCAACAAACAGAATCTACGAACATGAAAGAGCACTCTTACACACACATCGTTGTCGAAGTGATGTTGCAAAAGCATTTTCTTGAAACCTATTTCCCTTAGGTTTTCAATTAAAAAAAAAAAAAAATTCTCCAAATTATAAGTGCACAAAAATAAATCACACGTGGTGCACTCTTTCCCTGAATACACGTACACTGTGCTCCAGACTTCACTCTGGTCTGCGGTCTTATATCCACTATTCACATTACTGAACATAATATCTAACTTGGAATTTACCTCCTGCAGCAGCTCTTCTACTTCAGAGGTTTAAGAACACATCATAAATCCACTGCAGATTTTTCTTATAAATTATTTTAACAAATTAAAAATATTCCGCATCCGACTGCAAACATTTCACTTTTACTGTTTAGCTATTTTTGTAACTAAAATAATGAAACAAAAGTAAATAAATATATAAGTATATATTCTTTTTTTTTTTCATTATTTTAGTTACAAAAATAGCTAAACGGTGTGTGTGTGTGTGTGTGTGTGTTATATATATATATAACACGTAATGTATTTTGCGAATGACACATGATGACAAACAAAGTAATAAATTAATCATAAATTGGTAAAATAAAGGTTAAATAATATTACTTTCTTTGGTAGTCCACTAATAGTAAGTGATGGTCTGTTGCTGTGTCCTTGTGAACCCTTATATTCTGTGATAGTAGAGATTCTAGTGATGTCGCAGATGTGCATCTGCAAGAGGCTTATTCATGCTACGCACTGCCAGCTTGTACGCATTACATCTCAAAGAGTTAACGAGGTATGGAAGTCAAAATGTTAGGGTTTTTTTTTTCCTTGTGGAGAGCCAGCATTAATAACCATAACACCATCCAATTGTTCCAGACAGTCTTGCTGGCAATAATGTCATCCAAAAGTGTTCTATACTTGGTACATGGTTCTTTTCTCCACCACCCACTGTCTAGTTTGTCGTAAAAGCTTTTTTTTTCTTTTCTTTTTCTTTTCTTTTTTTTTTTATTTAATCTTAGACCTGTTATCATGGCCTTTCTCAACTTTTCTGTCCTTGCCTGAGAGAAGCAGACATTGTGTATTGTTTTAAATTAAAGTAACCGAGTAAGTTTTTATTCAGAAGATTAAACTTGATGCAGTGTTTAGATTGGTGTGAGTCTGAGTCATAGTAGTGTCATAAAATATATGCACATGGTTGTCCTCAGTTAGCATGCGTCTCTGCTTACACCACTGTTAGACACATAATTAAGAAGATACAATAGTTTTATGGTGCAGTAATGTGGAACACATTGCCTTGTCTACAAGCAGTTTAGGATTAATTTCTGATTTCTGCAACAGTAAGCATATTTCTCTGAGGATCTCATCACTGTTCTAATGTAGACTCCATGCGTTGTTTTTTCCATGCAGATTCTCTTGATGTTTGATGTTTAGTATTGTTATTGCTCCCATCCTTATTTAATTGAAAAATACCTAGTGTCGCAAAGCAGCTTTGCAGACAAAATAGATTTGGCTAAGACATTTTTGTGGCACATTTGACCAAATGAATAACTAAAATGTAATGTGGTAAAATGTGTGTTTTCATTATGCATTAAATTTCATACCACTGGCCAAAAGCACTACATTCATTTATTTATTCATGGACATAGTAGTTTTAAGCTAAAGGATAGCTGTGAGCATGAACATCAGGCAATTATAGGATCCTGATTTTTTTTTTATATAACTGTCACATCCTCAACCCCTTTTCGCACTCTGAACTCTCACTCCACCTTCCATCAGCCTTTGCACTATGCACAAAAACACCTGTTTGCACTCACATCTGATTACCTGCACTCTATATGGACTCTCCTGTCGCCCACACCTTGTGAAGAATTCTTCTGTGTTTTTATTGCCAGAATACCAAGCCATTTATCAATCTGATTGCCATTCCATGTAGTACATGTTCTACCTTTGACCTTTGTCTCTGCCTTACCCATGATAAGTCTGTTTCCGTGTATGAACTCTTCCTGTGTATGAACTTGCATTTGAGTCACTCACCCTCTGCCTGTGTTAAGAATACAAGCTTGGATTGTGTTTTGGATTTTGCAGAAAACATGATTTTATCAGAATTTCTGCAACTGCACTCTGTCACACTGCTGCGTGACAATGTCTTTGTTGTTTTTGTTCATCCTCTAACCAAACTGACTAGGGTAACACAGACTTGCTTTGACAAATGTTAAACATGTAATAAATTCCCCTGTAGTATCAGTGGGTAATGCCACTGTCCACAGCTATACCCCTTTCACATATTCAATTCAATTCAATTCAGTTTTATTTGTATAGTGCTTTTTGCAATTGACATTGTCGCAAAGCAGCTTTACATAGTAAAACAAATTATAAAAAGGAATTTCAACATTGAATCATTTCTTCTACAATCCCTACATATCCCTAATCAGCAAGCCCACGTGCACAGCAAGTGGCAAGGAAAAGCTCCCTCAGTTGACAGGAGGAAGAAACCTTGAGCAGCACACCAGGATGCACTACTAGACTCAGAAGGCAGATGGATCAGGATCACCGGCATTCCAGAAGCATCATTTGTACCTCAGCAAAAACACAGAGAGAGAGAGAGAGAGAGAGAGAGAGAGAGAGAGAGAGCATGCACATTCTGGCCACCGTGATCACTGCACTCTTGGGTCATGCGATGGGGATATACAAAGGTGATAGGTTGTCGTCAGGTTGCCATGATCACCATAACTCTGAAATAAAATCCAATTAAACATGAGTGCTGTCGATCATAGCAAACGTGTAAACAAACAGAACCCGAGACTGGACATCCAACAATGTACATAGAATGTAAGAAAAACATCAAAGCTTGGAAAGTCTTCGTGTTTTCTTCCTCCATCACCAAGTCAGCAATGTTACTCTACCGTTTCCTGACTTGTTACTCAGCCTTCCAAACCTTCTTTTTCAGACAGATACACACTGCATCTGTGTTTACTCTTCAGACTGTTGCCAGACATAGGAATAATCCTCTCATTTAAAATGACTTTAAAAACTAATCATGAAGAGTGGAAAATGAGTAACAGATTAATTGACACGTGTTTAGGAAATAACTGTAAACAAATGCATTTCCACAAAGGTGTATTTAAAAAGAAGACTGTCCTCCCACCACCAGAGCGCAGCTGTAGCTGAAGGGGAGGGGAAATGCGCCAAAGTGCCTTGGTGCAGCATTACGCACGGGGCTCATCTTAGTATTTATACATTTACAGCAAATATGCTGATCAATATCACCTTGAATAACTTGCAGGATCATTTATTGGTATAACGCAGTTGATTTAAGTCATCACGATGTCGTGGATCTAACGTATGATACGGCGTAAAATTAAATGTGTGAAGGACATCAATAATAATCATTCTTCACACACTACATTCCTACAACCTGACTTCAGTTGACCACCACATCGTCTGTGTCACCAATTCCCCTTTTCTCCAGAATATGCATGCACATGGTTCAGAGTTGGCATACAGGTATGAACATTCTCCAATAAAGTTTGTTTTTTACAGATCAGAACCTTTGTGTGGAAAGTGATGTTTGCAACAATTAGGCCCTGTTTTGTACATACGCCATGTTCATAAATGAGTCACCTGTTTCGTGTTAACTACATCACTTAACATTAAGTTAATTGGTTTTTAAACCAGTGTGATCTGGAGATCTCATCTCAGCCATGCAGACTTGAGCAGCTGGACTGAAACTTATTGGCTTTATATCAGATTATTTAAACTCATCAGCTTCATGGGCATTATCTGCAAGTCTGCTGTCTTAGCTTAAGAGTGTTTTGTTTGGTTAGCGTGAGCCTGAGCAGAGGTTCATGAGCCATATCTTATTTTTTCTGTGTGTGTATTTTCCCTTTTTATAATAAACTCCATTCTTATTACTAGTGTGCTGCATCCTGGGACCAGTATATAAAGGTACTAGTAACCACTTTGTTTCTAGACAACATTGTTTGTCTTACTCTCTTGTTGGTTTAGCTCATGTGACACTCTGGAACACATAATGCCAGAGCTGGAGCATGCACTTTTTTTAATTGACCTGCTAGCTAGGCTAAACTAAGCTTTACTTTCTTTTTTTTTTTAATATCATAATTTTCAATTGCTACAAACTACACCAGAAATCAACATCCCTGTTCTTACTCAAGTTTTGTCGACATTACTATCATACACTGTAGTAAAAGGACAAGATCTCCGAGCTGGTTCTCTCCATGTCTGTGCTCAAAATATCCACATTTCAAGGTTTAATTTTTTTATACTTTATTGACAAAAACTATGATGCACTTGAAAGTTAGACATACTGTCATGTCAGTGAAGAATTCCATTCACAAAAACAACTTTAATAACAAGATTAAAAGTTTTATCGTTACCCTACTCCTGAGTCAGTATAGTGAAAAGCACTTTATTGAAAATAAATCATGTTCTTAAAGAAGAAACATACAGTTGCACTTTTTGATGTATGATGAATAAGTTCATTTATTTATTCTTAAACACTCGAAGCTTTAGTGCTTTGGCTTGGAGTTGTATATAGATCTCTGTGCTTTGAACCCAAAACATTTGCTTTAACTAGTCTAAAGAATATGTCATGTTCCTGTGGTTGGATATGGTTTTAAGGTATGTAGATGTTTATCTTAAAACTTGTTTTAAAAACTGACACTGTTTTATTATATTCTGACGAGAAGAGCGTTTTAACGTTTGGAAATTACTGCCAGGCAATCGCAGTGTCTAGCAGATTCCATGTTTATCGTATACCTATATATATATATATATATATTAGGGATGTGAATCGAACAACAACTCACGATTCAATTCGATTCCGATTTTTGGGGTGGCGAATCGATTCATGATTCAAACCGATGTTTGATTCATAACCATTACAAACAAAGGAAGCCAATTTCACGAGTAACTACATTCTTCTATAAGCTAGGAACAAAAAGGAAAGTGTTCCCGAAATACTTGACTTTTATTTTGCGCACCGCATGTCATGTCAAGCTTACGGAGCCCCTAAAGGGACATGGGGGAAAAAAAAAGAAAAAAAAAGATTGGTTTCTCGTGCGCACGTGAAACATATACTTTTTTTTCTTCCCCGGGCTCCGTACAAGCTCCTTCTTACCCGGAAATTATAAAATCCGAAGTGCAAGCATTTGCCTTCAGCGAAGACAGCGCTGGCTGTATTTCTTTTTCCTCATCCATGTCAATGCTTGGCTAAAAGCTAAAAGCTAGTTCTGTACCCGGCACTCACTGGAACAATTCACTACGGAGGCGGTGTGTGGACAAACGGTACGCGCTGTGAGTAAGGTTGGAAGTGCTCGAAAAAACGTGTTCTTAAAAATCGATTATTGAAAATTTGAATCGATTCAGAATCGTAATAAATAAGAATCGCGATTCAGACGTGAATCGATTTTTTTTCTGGCACCCCTAGAAAGCGCTATCCGCCCTCTTTTTGTACGAATGAGCTCACAGACGCCCATGGATTGGCTGGTAATCACAGTAAGTGACAGGTAGGGGAGCGTATGCCATCCCACCCTCTCGTGAGAGCTCGGCTAATTAGCTCCCATGGACTCTCGGTCACGGATGGCTGCGGCATCAACCCGGATTTGAACTTCCAGAATGACCGCGTCTTTTGAAACTCATTCAAATTAAAAAAAATAAAATAAAAAATTTATAAATGCAATATTCACCATGAAAAGGAGCATACTGCATAAATTTCAGGATGGTGTTTTGTTGGAATGTTTAGGATTTCTGAATCAGAGACCCTGAAAACTGTGAGTTTTTGTCCGCCGTTTCAATTCGAGCATTATCCACTCGGGATAAGGTCTGTTATCCCCCTGATGGCAAACCAATCAGAGGGCGCCGTTCCCATGTAGCAGATATTAACCTTAATTATCCTGATCATCCAAAGTTACAGCATCTCTAAATAGAAAAACAGAGAGCAGCCGTCAGGAGCTTCAGGAACGCGTTTCTGAAGAACATTTCAGTTAGATTCTGAATAATATTCACCATGCAGCACATCAGAACTTTTCATATGATCGGAAACTTCCCGGTGACAATAAGGGACGTGCAACCAAACTGTTTGACATCAGCCTGCGCTCACACACTCTTTCCACTCAGGTACACATACACACACACACACACACACACACACACACACACACACACAGACACAGACACACGTATGTGGTGGATTTCCCTTAAGGGCTTTTGTTGAGGCCATTTTTTGGTGTTTATTAATTCATCACTCTCCATCAGCGCGTGTGTCGGTGTCAGCCGCTCTGTAAAAGGTCACATGATCAGTTTCCTTGAGATCACATTTAATTTCTGCCAGCTACTGGCATTAGTCCCGGTCTCTCTCTCTCTCTCTGTCTGTATCTGTCTCTCTCTCTCTCTGTCTGTCTGTCTGCCTCTTTCTGTCTGTATCTGTCTCTCTCTCTATCTGTCTGCATCTGTCTCTCTCTCTGTCTGTATGTCTCTCTCTCTCTCTCTCTTTGTCTTTCTATGTCTGCCTTTCTCTCTGTATCTCTCTCTCTCTGTCTCTTTGTCTTTCTCTGTCTCTCTCTGTCTCTTTGTCTGTATCTGTCTCTCTCTGTCTCTTTCTGTCTGTATCTGTCTGCATCTGTCTCTCTCTCCCTGTCTGTATGTCTCTCTCTCTCTCTCTCTCTGTCTCTTTGTCTTTCTCTGTCTCTCTATGTCTGCCTTTCTCTCTGTATCTGTCTCTCTGTCTCTTTGTCTGTATCTGTCTCTCTCTGTCTCTTTGTCTGTATCTGTCTCTCTCTGTCTGTATCTGTCTCTCTCTGTCTCTCTCTATCTCTCTCTTTGTCTATATCTCTCTCTCTTTGTCTATCTCTCTCTCTCTCTCTCTCTTTGTCTATATCTCTCTCTCTTTGTCTATATCTCTCTCTCTTTGTCTATATCTCTCTCTCTTTGTCTATATCTCTCTCTCGGTCAGTCTCTCTTTCTGTGTCTCTTTGTCTGTCTTTTTGCATCTGTGTCTCTTGTCTTTGTCTTTTTCTGTCTGCATCTGTCTCTCTCTCTCTCCCCCTCTCTTTCTGTCTGTTTGCATCTGTGTCTCTGTCTTTGTCTTTTTCTGTCTGTCTGTATCCGTCTCTCTCTTCCTCTGTTTGTCTGTCTCTGTCTTCCTGTTCCTGTTTCTCTCTCTCTCTGTCTGTGTCTTTCTGTTTGTAAAAGTCTCTTTCTCTCTGTCTGTCTCTCTTTTTTACTCTCTTTGTCTCATTTTGTCTCTGTCTTTTCTCTCTCTCAGACTATCTGGTTCTCCCTCTTAGTCTGAAACTCTCTCATTCTCTTTTTCTCTCAGTCTGTTCATCTCTCCCTCGTTTAGTGTCTCTCTCTCTTTTACTCTCAGTCGGTCTCATTTTCTCCCTGATTATTTCTGTGATGCCATGGGAATAGTTTCTAGAAAAACACTGTGTGTGTGTGTGTGTGTGTGTGAGTGAGTGAAGTGCCTTTTCCTATCTGGGTTCTTTACACAGTTGGGTACTTCAGTTTGTGAATATGGGGAACTGGGTGGAGAGAGCAGCTGAGGGAGGGAGCCACGTCTGAAGGGAAGTGGAGGGTCACGGCTACGGCTAATCACGTCGCGCGGCTAACACCATTCCCCCGACCTTAAAATTCCACTGAAACCTCAGATCTGAACTGTAAAACAAACACGGCGCTGAAGTAAATCTGGCCTCGGGGGACTCGGGGTAAAGTACACCATCTGAAACGTGAGCGTGATGGGAATGTGTGTGAAAGGCAGCCGATCGAGTCGGGGAGATTTTGATTGACAGGCAGTAAGTAAATCGATTATGAAAACAGATTCCATGTGATAGAAGATAGAAACAGTGCTTTCAGACCAGAGGAACTTTCTCCACGGTTCCTAGAACTGTTGGGGGCAGTCCCCCCATTTTTATGTGCCTGTACTGCAGGAACTGAAGACGACCATAGTTCTTAGAACACCAGGTTTGAGGGACTCACTGAGCGTAGGTTCTCCCTCAGAACACGAGGAACCGAGTATACGTGTACAGACGGACATGGACGAAGGAGCGGCAGCGAAGTCCAGACTTTATCGAGGGCGCTTGTGGTGGAGGAAACACGGTAATTTTCACTCATAAAAATATTCGCTAGCATTTCCTGCTAACGTCACGCCGCCAAGCACGCTGGCTTGTGTCGCTTCAGTGTTCCTACCTGCAGAGTGTAAGGCTCCTCCGCAGTGCAGGATGGGTAATGGAGTAAATATTCCCTGTATGGGTTCTGGTTTTAATTACCACGTACTCATCTACTGTATGTGCTATAACACAGGGACGTGTCCAAATTCGAGGGGAAAAAAAAAACTGAGATTTGACCATTCAAGGTCAGTCAAGGTCAAAAGTCTCATGTAAAAGTCCATATACGGTTTCCTATTACTGCTCCAAAGTAAAGAGCTCTCCATCAGCACTCGTTTTAAAGTTATAAGCGCTCCATCTACAAACTTTTGGTGACCTTGCTCTGACCTTCACCTTTGACCTTGACATTCCAAAATCATGTCATGTCTGGGACTCAGGTAGAGTAGTGTTCCCACCGAGTTTGGCGACAATCTTGATGGTATCGGACAGACAGGAAGGCATTACAAACCCAAAAACAGCTACTCTGTACAACCGCGCTGAGCAGAAAAGCCTCTCGACACAGACAGGTGGGATCGAACAGCATAACCCAACATCCTGAAGTCCTTTCTTCCTTTTACACGGCAACAATCTGCTGACCTGATCCTGCACTTCTATCTTTATGGGGACCTTCACTGACATCATGCATTGCCAGCCCCTTACCCTAACCCAATCCATCACAGTTAAATGCTGAACCCTGACCTTTACCCCTAAACCTGATACTAACCTGCACCTGAAAACCAAGTCTTAACCTTTATACAGCCCTTAGAAAAAGTGAGGACCAGGAAAAATGTCCTCACGCTGTTGGCTTAAAACATATTCTGGTCCTCAGTACGTAGCAAGTACAGACACACACACACACACACACACACACACACACACACACACACACACACACTTGGTCACGGCCGTGACCACCACGCTGAACCAGGAGCTGTGAGATTCCAGGAATGACGACATGCATCTCAGTCCAGAAAAAATGAAAACATGACCCAAACGTTAGAGGTGCGTGAGGTGAAAAGGGAAGAGCCTTCATGTGCTCGCGAACACACTCGATGATACCGTGTACCGTACTGCGCAAAATATTCAACCCCCGCATCCCAAACCTAATCATGAACAAACCCCACGAAACATCAAAAACACACAGACGTGTAAACACGGCGAGTCGGGACAGGGACCTGGGTAGTGTTCTCTGGGCTTTTGTGTGTTTAACCCCCCCCCCCCACACACACACAGATGAGAGAGGAGATGAGCGTCACTCTGAGGAGAACAATGGCTGGCGTTAGCGTGGCTGGGCAGCCTGTGGGCACACACCCAGACACTTATACAACGGTTTTACCCTTCCAGTCCAATACAACCAGACAGGGTGTGTGTGTGTGTGTGTGAGAGAGAGAGAGAAAGTAGGGGAGTGAAAAGAATGAGGTCATAGTGGTGTATATTTAATGAACAAGGTGCTAAAGGAGTGGCACCAGGACGCTTCTCGTCACGCTCATATCTGATCCGCCATCTCACGCACACACACCGCTCTGTAATGTGGGGGTGTTTAAACAAAGAAATCTATGAGTCCCAGCATGGCGCTCCTTCATCCTGGATTCTGATTGGTCAGCAACTTGCGCTAAAGCTTCTGCTATCGAGTATCGGATCAGTCTTAAGTCGAAACTCTACCACGTCTGACATGTTGCACGCAGGCGACTCGCTCGTCTCTCGTCTTATATGTGAACACCAACCGCTTTGAATCGCACCGCTGCACACCTGCCACGTTTCATATCGAGTTACCACAAGAGCCGAGCGCTGGCTGATATCCCGAAGCCCTTACACCTCCGTCAGGGAAAAAACTTCATAATAAACTTGAAGATCAATGTAAATATCAGGAAATAAGGCATATAAAGAAGCTCCATCATGGCTGCAGCACATGTGCGAACTGTCATATGACTCCACGTTTTAGCTCCAGCCTCAAAACACATACAATATTTAAATACATAAATAGTTTTACGGCTTATTTAAAAAAACAAAAGAAAGTTGATTTTCCGAACAAAAACAAATTAACTGATAACCTTTTCATAATCCCAAAACACCACTAGATGTCAGCATTGACTAAAGAAAATACATTTAATTGTAGTTCCACCTCCATCCACCAGAGGGAGACATTACAACAATGTTCCACCACACTATACAATTAAAAACTGAGAAAATATTCCACAGACAGGTGACTGCATTAACACAGATATCAGAAGTCTGTATACACGAACGCATATTAAACATCATAACATTTTCACAGATTTACAAGAAGGGAGACTTACTGGGAGGTCAGGCAGGAACCTCTCGATGTCGTTCAGATCGATACCATCGTCATCGAATCTACTCTTCGTCATTCTGAGGAAACAAAGCGCAAAAAGATCCACACACACATCAATACCACTGATCAAATCGAATCAAGAGGCACATTTAAATGAACACGAATAATCCACTATGATTCAAAATACAACATTCATCAGAATGAGCCGATCAGGTGAACAGAATCGTCGGTTTGAATTCTGACCTTCTTGGATTAGGATGTGTGAGATATGCTGATATTATCATGACCTTGTTGTCAGGTCGAGGCTCAGCAACATTATGTTAATGAAGTCAGCTGATGATCATATCAGTGGACCTTTCCCCGATGGCACGGGCTCGAACAGTAAGAGTGGTTCAGGAAGCATGAGAAATTATTTTCACACATGTATTAGTAGTACTATCGGGCAATGGTGGCTCAGTGGTTAAGGCTCTGGATTACTGATCCAAGGCTGGGAGGGGTTCAAGCCGCAGTACCACCAGGCTACCACTATTGGGCCGCTGAGCAAGGACCTTGACCCTCAAAGGTGTCTACCAAATGCTGTGAAAGTAAATGTACTCCAAGTCGGACAATATTCAGCGATATAAACCTCGCATCAAATAGAAAACGGCTTCATTCCTGAATACATTTAATTAAAGAATTCAATTACTGAACTGACTTTTTTTTTTTTTAATCAAACTTGGTAGAGGAATGGGGTCTGGAGTGAGAAAGAACTCATATTTTGCAGGTGCATGGGATCGTGGAAAAAAAAAAAAAACAGTATATCTTGAAATCCTGAATAAAATCCCTATCCTTAACATGGGGCAGGATGTTCTTCCGACACCCACTAGGGGGAGACATTTCATTATAACCAGGCCAAGCTATAATAATCCATTTGATCCTAACAGAGGAACCTTACACTCTATGAGTATCCCTCTATTTCTGTAATACTGTTCCCCTGAGCCATCATTTTCTGCCACTAGAGGTCAGTATAAACCAACATATGATGCTATGAAGGGACTGCTGAGTCACAGTATAGGACAGCTGTGTGATACAAACAAAAAGCCCTTATTATAATTATTATAGTTTATTTTTTAAGTCCATTAAACATAATATTAAATCCAAGCTCTAAAATCTAACCGTGCTCAATTATAGATTTGATGTGAAGCAGTACGGCGAGGATTAACAGAACTATAGTGTATTTTGTGCCCCAGTGCTCAGGGTAATTGGATTAGGACTGTAACTAATGTAACTTCTACTACGGCCGGGAGACAGGATGATGCAATTTGGCTAATCCATGACAAGCGACAGCGACT
Source organism: Tandanus tandanus (assembly GCA_039654325.1). Taxonomy (NCBI): domain Eukaryota; kingdom Metazoa; phylum Chordata; class Actinopteri; order Siluriformes; family Plotosidae; genus Tandanus; species Tandanus tandanus. Next base: position 17,863,623 of record JBCNYH010000012.1, on the reverse strand, counting down.
ATATACTGTGTACACACACAGAGTTATGTTTAAACTGAATACTCAGGTACAGCTTTTTAAAAGAATGAACAGAAAGGAGGAATAAAATAGGAAACCAGCATGATCAAGAAGAAAGCGGTTACCAAGGCAACCCCCCGGTAAACACTTAATCACATGGGGGTGGGGTGATGTGCATGATGTGATCAAGCATCACACTGTACTGATGGAACACCTGTGAACGCGTTACACATTCTGCTGTGTAATTAATACGCTGCCATTGTTAGGTGTATATAACACGGGCTCACCCCTCACGGTCGATCTGCGGGAGGTGTTTTGGTGTTCCTCTGTACTGCTTTCTGTGGAACTGGGAGAAATCCAGCTTCTCAGGCTGCAGGTCCCACGTCGCACCACTGTAATATGGTGCACACACATATGCGCATGCACATGCATACTTGTGAAAATAATACTGCTTATAATAATCTAGAGATACGTAAATAACATTTATGAGATAAATCCATCCGTGGGGTAGCGGTCATGTGGATTTATATTACCCGTGGGAGTCCATGGTGTTGGCGGCCCATATGTCCGTCCCGAGTATGTCGAACGAGCCCTCTCGGTTTCCGTTCTACACGTACGAGAAAGTAAACACCATGTCACGTTTCAGTCAGTAAATCCGTCCAAATGAACCTTGTGTGTGTTCGTACCTTGGACGGTGCACAGAACGGTTTGTTGTGTCCTTGGCTTGTGGATCTGGAACCGGATCCGGGCCGAGAACCTGAGCTCGGTCTAGAACCTGTACTTCCGTTACTGCTGTGTTCCCACTCGTCCTTCAGAAACAGGAAGAATCAAAAGGACATGGTGTAAAAGGAGACAGAGGGACAGAGTGATGGTACCAAAAAACCCCCAACTATTTTTCACCTGCACTAAATTATTTTCATTGTGTTTTGGTAGCTATAGAACAACTGTTCGCTGAAGGCAAGGTAAATATCACTGAAACAATTGGCCAATAATTGTTTTAGTATTTATTCAAGAGAATTTCTCATTTCTGATTGGAGGAAAGCCATCAAATAATTCTTGATATTGCATCATTACCATGGGATAACTGAATGATTAGTTCATTGCCATTGGATAAGTCGAATGATTATTGCACGACTGTAGCATTGCTTTGCAAATAATTTAAATAAATAATAAAACAATCATTGAATTTGGCTCTCCTAGCGGAGGGTGTAATAACAACCCTTCAACTGAACTGAATTCTCTATATCCTTCTTTGCCTCATTCAATAATTGCTTATCACAACATAGTGAACCAATTAGAACACAGTACCGTATACTACCACAGCTTACATTCTATTGATGCGTGCAGCCGCCATCTTTGATTCTGAAGTCGGGGTTCCCCCAACCTCTTCATGTCAAAGGCTTTCGAATTGATATTTTAAAGTGGGGACTCAACTTTCCAGTACAAATGGAACGGACCATTAAAACTAGTGGTATATGTGGGCGGGGCGAACACCTATTTTTATTTATTTTTTTACATTATTCCCTTAATTCTTATTAGTTTCAAGTTTCAAGCTTCAAGTTTATTTGTCATATACAGGTAACAATGAAACATCACTACCGGCAATGAAATATGACAGTTTAGTCATATAATCATATGATTAGTTTCTATAGTAACAGCTCACACAAGAACATGTATGCTGGATATTAAACTAAGTTAAAAAACGTGTAATTGTTGATATTAAACATTCGATGAGGAAACGTTTACTTAACGATTGTGTAAGGAGTCTCCAGTTTCAGCGCTTTGTAACAGTTGGGGAGTTTTCAGACGGTATGGATTTGTAATGATTTAATGTTGTGTGTAATGATTTACAGTACAACATGCACAGTCAACGAACTAGTGGGTGCGTGGGAAAGACGGACGGAGCGAGTGATCGTGTGTGTGCACATTCGCCGGGTGTCGGTTGTTTAAACAGTATTCCTCACTGGCGTTACTTTCCATATTCATGTGTTTAACAGCAGAACCACTCTGGGAGGTCAATAAAAATTAGGTCTGCAAATAAATTAGGACTGACACTGAAACTCTGTACACACACACACACACACACACACACACACACACACACACACACACACACACACACACACACACACGCGCACACACA
>JBCNYH010000012.1:17848841-17861383 GCA_039654325.1 Tandanus tandanus | reverse complement strand
ATAAATATATATATAAATAAAATACTTAAAATTTACAAAAAAACATACTAAGCATCCTATGATTGCAGAACTTATAATACAGACCTAAATGGATCATGTCTTGGATGTTATGCAGTATAACATTAAGGCAGTAAGTGTATTAATGTCCTAAAGTTGGGTGTTGTGACCAACTAACAGAGTACGGGATCACATACTTTGGACATGATTTAGTCGTCGTGAACATACTGGAAGCAGTTAATATGTACAGTGGAAGTACAATGATCATACTTTGGTGGCAGACATTTCTAATCTCTGCGGCCACCTGCGTTTTCCAGGCATGTGGCGAAGCATGGCCAAACCCACGATTAAACATGAATGGGTGAAAGAGTGCAATGTCTGACATTTATAAACTTGCTTGTACTAATTCATAATGTGCACTCAAAATCAACTAAGGCTAAGCCAGTCAGCATTCCCTCTACACCTGTTAATCACCTGTTTAGTCCTTGGAGCTGTCCTGACTCTGCCATGATGGGTCTCTCAAGAGGCATATATATGCAGGTGGTGGACTGATGGAGTTGAGGGAGTCTTGTCCAGCGATGTCTGTGGATACCCGTGTATGGCAGCACATCAGATATGACAACAGATCGAAGCTTACTTGATTCTGTGTTGGGAAGATGCCCTTTTATAGTTCCCCATTGACTTGTGTAGGGAGAGTGGTCCTGACCCTTGGCCATGTGCATGCATTCCCATGTTGGATGCCCCTGGAGTGTGAAGTCCTGTATGCATTCCAGGGGTGCTTGTTTGGTGATGATCGTAAAGTACCTGCTGGCCAGGTAGAAGTGTCATTATTTTCTCACCCATTTGATGGCCAGAGATTCTTATTTCACGGCATATCGCCATACCATTGCGGTCAGCTTTCATACCCCTTGAACTTTTCCACATTTTGTCATGTTACATCCACAAATGTAAATGTATTTTATTGGGATTTTATGTGATAGTCCAACACAAGCGGCACATCATTGTGAAGTGGAAGGAAAATGTTACATGGTTTTCAGTTCTCAGATTCTCAATTGGATTTAGGTCTAGACTTTGACTGGGCCATTCTAACACATGAATATGCATTAAGTATGTTTACATTACTTTCGAAAAAAAAATAGTAATTACTGTTAACCCGACTAAAATTGGACTTTAAAAATACATGTACTGTAAACATGTTAGTCCAACTGAAATTATGCTAAATTGGCTTTCCCAAAAGTGGTGAAACGAATGAACGTCACTGGATTTAAAAGGACAACCAAGCAAATCCGTGTTCAGTGTAAGCACTAGAAACAGCCCGACTGCAATGCAAGAAGAAAAATAAGTAACCACAGAGGTTCACACACTCCCGCAGGCAGGACCATTTGATAATATCTGTCTGAAATGGAAACTATATAAGTTTTACATATATAAAAACTCACTAAGTTGACTGCTGTGACCTTGGAATAAGGTCAAGTTGACACATATACAATCTCATCCCAACTGAGACTTTTCTGAGGACACCCAAACAAAGACTTTGTGATCCTGTGCCATTTCCTTCCAAAGTTATCGCACTAACAAGCCTTGACAAGTATAATGCTTTATAAAGCCTTGAATATAGAAAAAAGTTACCTTGTGACTTTGAAACAAGGTCAGAGTTGTCCACATACAATCTCAACTGAGACCTTCCTGAGAGGAACCCATCCCACAAATTTGGTGATCCTATGTTAATTCCTTTCAAAGGTATTGCACTTAAAAAAAATTAAAAAAATGTTTGTTTTTTTTAAAAACCAGACGGAACCCATTTTGATAGTTACCGCTCTGGAAACAAACACAATTCTCTGCTAAACAAAACAGTGGCCGTGATTCAGTTTCTTATCCAAACTCCGGCTTCACTGTATTTAAAATTAAGTACTCTCTCTGCCTCTGTGAGTTCTGTGACATTAACATTTTAAATTGGTTTGTTGTAAAAATTGAGAGTAAAAACACCATAAATATGTATTGACTTTATTGTTAATTCATGAAAATTGGGTAATTAAGATTGGATGTAATGTTTGGATTTTAATTCACATTCTCTAAATAGTTGTAAATGCAAACAGGTAAAACCAATATATGTACTGGGAGCCCTGGTTATTAGAGAGACAACAACGAAGGGTGTGACAGAAATCATATGCATGTATCTAGGAAAAAAAAAAGTCCAAATGAGAACTCTAGAAAGGAGAAGTGCATTTCCCTCAATTCCATTATATTAATATATGAAAATTATATTGGGATTGGAATCACAAGAATGTGCAATTGACTTTTAAGTTAATTCCAAGTTCCAATTTTTTTTTGTTTAAAGTTCCAGTTTATTTGTATTTGGTTGATTTGTCTCAAAATGAATGTGATATTTTACAATGAGAAGTTTAATATGAATTAAATCACATATTTGTACAAAGAATTAAATGTAAAATTGTGATTTTAACTGAATGTAAACAAATTTATCACTGCACTGTGACCAGATATCATTACTGTACCAGAAGAACTGACCCTGATGACCAATTTAATTTGATGTTAATGTTATTTTCTTTAACCCACCCAAGCCTATACAGGGGTGGAAATTAACACTAGTCCGCTGGGCCGTTGTGAGTCAAAAATCTGCAGGTCTAGTGAAATTAGCTAGCAAGTCATCCTGCTGGTGATCTGACAAATCCAATAGGCAAAGAAGATATCGTGTTCCTGACCAGTAAATATGAAGGAGGACTAGTAGTTTCATAATTTCACTAGTCCTTTTGGCCAGTAACTTAGTTTTGCTAAATTCCACCTGCCTACATGTTCAAATGTCAGTTGAATTTTAACTATTGAACTGTCAATCACACAACACACACACACATGGGGGAGATAGATTGTCTCTTACTCTTATTTTATTAGCAACACAATGACAACCAGCCTCTCCATCCAAATCCTCCTACTCTCATCCTCCTCCCATTCTCATTAGGCCTGTGACTGTGCACGTGCGGGAGGGGTACATTGATTTACACAAACGTACTTCGCCTCGGAGGCGGAAGCAGATAGCCTACCTTATAGTTTTATTTGCCTATATCTTCACTTTAGCTTTGCTGAGTGAACTGAGTCACTTCAACACGATACATATTTTCACATGAATTTATAAAATTTCGCACTCACGTTAGCAACAGCACTATTATTTAGGTTATAGTTGCTTACTGTCTGAAAAAACCCTAATGTCTGCCAGCTGGTCCTGCTTTTTCTGCTTTTTAGCTACTAACGGTACTCCCTTCATGATCTGTATCACACCTCCCTCTAGCCTGGCTGTGTCAGTGTCATTCAGAGAGCAGTGTTTCAAAGAAAGCCGCCGGGGCCGAATGCAACCAAGAGTGCAATTGAGAGAGGGGTGGTCACACACATTTCTTTTCCTTAACAAACGGATACAGGAAAATAAATCGTAGGAGGCGGATCCGTTAACAGTCAAGGCTCATAAAAGTGGTTCATATGTCACATATTACTGTATATTATTTGGGGAGGAGGTTGGCGGGGATTTGTATTTTCCCAATATTGGTTATATCCATGCTTAATTCTCATAATTCTTATTCTGTGTGTATATTTTGGGACAAGACAGTTGAATGGCCTAGGGTTGTAGTTCAGCTTAACTGCGCATGTAAATGTGCTGACTGATGTACCCCCATACCATCACAGATGCTGGCTTTTGTACCTTTTGCCGATAACAGTTTTGATAGTAATTTTCATCCTTGGCAAAGGGAACTTATCCTAAAAAGCTTGAGTCAAAGCAACTGGACTTCTTTTCATAAAAAAAAAAAAAGAAGTCCAGTTGCCTCAACTTAAGCATTTTAGGATTACCATGACCTGGATGATTGAGAATCTATACCAAATTGATGTTATTTTTTCCTGAAAACAAGTTGAAATGTGGACTTGTCTGAGCAAATCACTAATTCTCAAGATTTTTTACACAGAATTTTTCAAATTTTTCATTTAAATATCTGTGGATGATAGACTGTATAATAAAATCATCAGAAAATCTGCATAAATTTGCATAATTAATCTCATTAAATGTGAATAATGTGTGAATGTTTATTAGACACCCTCATGATATGTGTTTATATTTTCAAACATTTTTGAAGAACAGCCACTAAAAAATGTAACTTGTTGAGAAATTAACAGCTTATATCGACTGTTAATGTGCACAAAATTGGTATTGATAGATAATTTATTTTAATGGAGAAGTATATGTTGTAGAATACCTGTGGGAACAGTTGTATATCTGCTATTGCAATTCCTTGTAAAAAGTCTGATGTTTAAATTAAATACAAAGTTTGATAAAGGTTTACCACTAAATGGTTGGGTGCAAAACATATGAATTGTAATGTTTGTATGATGCACATGACTGGAATGGTGTTAATGGATATAAGATTCTCATTAATTCTTGGGACATCTAGAACCATATATTAAAACCATTATATTAATCACTGGAATCTATGGAATGTTTTGTGTTTTGAAATGTGTTTCAGGAGTTGGCCAGCTGTGGATGGAATAAGAAAGAAAAGCACAAGCTTGCACCCAACGTGGTGGCTTTCACCAGGAGGTTCAACCAGGTGAGAACGGTGTTCATGAAGATTTAAAGTCTTAATAATAGGTTGTTAGAGTCTGATAACCACTATTAAGTGTGGAGGAAAAGCTGTAATTTTTCTGGGACTGTTCTTCAGAGGACCTGGGAGCCTTCTTAGGATATGTGGCATAATGGATTTTATGAAGTAGTTTTTGTGTCAAAACAAAACAAAAAAACTGCCTGATGCTACTTATACATTTGATTAGTGGTTACATCTTCCAGTAAGACAAAATTCCAACAACTAAATCCATGCAAAAGATGGTTCAATGACTAACCATTCAAGCTTTCTAACATGACCTGAAAAGCTGAAAAGGAGAATCCATGAGGGAGACAAAGAACTTTGCAGGATCTGTTGAGCTTCCTTTCTGAGGTTTATCTGTGTTTCCTTGCTGTGTGTTATACATTTATCCTTAAGTATTATAGGAGGAAATTAACTGCTGTTATGCTTGGGTGTTGTGCAAAACATTAAATGCAGGGGTGTATAAAATTGTGATAGACAGTATACTAAAATACAACATATAACATGCCAATAATTTTGGAGGGATTTATAAAAAGACCTAGGAATTAAGGCTTATACATGCAGGATAAATATCATACATGCCATATTTCAGTAAGGAAGCTTATAAATAAAGGTGCTCTTTACACCTTGCAGTGATGTTTTCAGGGATTCAGGCTGGTTCTGACACATCTTGCCCAGCCAGAATACCTCCAGGGTGGAATTTAAAGTTTAGTGAGTATCAGAGCTCTTAGGGTGCTTACATGAATACTTCTTTCTGCCACAGTTCTCATGTTTCCACAAGACATGCAATTTCTGGTTCATTAACACATTGTTGGCTGTTGTCTAATCAATAACTGTGTTGGGGCTTTTTTGAGATATTTTATTGCACACTGGTAAAAAATTGAGCATGACTAAGTATAGGCATTATCCTTCAAATGGTCTTATCCACAACTGTTCTCCTTCCATAGGATTGATGATCCCAGGTAGCAGTTTATTTTGTCAATCAGTTGACAGTGCTTGAAATGTTTTTTAAAAAGCATCAGTTGAATACTTGAATTGGCATGGGCTTGATGTTGTTTATGCTGTTATATGGGTGTCATGATATGTTGCGAAGCAAAAATGTGATTGTAGGCAAAATGTAAATTAGCATCGTATTAATTATGTATTCAATGCAATTGCGCTATTTAAACACCGTAGGTCCCAGTCCGTGCAACTCACCCGATGATACCCCACGCACAGTTTTAGGTCATAGAGAGTGCCTATGCAAAATTTTAGAAAGCTGGCATGTGCATGAGCTGAGCAATGGCTCGGGAAAATTCAAGCCAATGACAATACCCCTCCAGCCATAACTGGCTGAGGGGTAAAAAAAAAAAGTTTGCATGCAAGCTGCAGCCCAAATTTATTTATAAAAATACTGTGGGATTTGATAAAATATTGTCATTTATTTTAGAGCACAGATATAATGACAAAAAAGTATTTTGTGCATTTAAATTTTTTAAAGCAATTTTCAGAGTTTTCTACACTATTGGAAAGCAAGGTTTTGTACATTAAAATCTTTGTTTGCTGCATAATTTGGTATTTTCTTGTTTTTATGGCTACTGTTTTATATGTACAAGAGCTGACTTTCAGTGCTGAAAATGGCCCCAAGTGATGTTCCGAGTCATACAAAATTTGAACTTTTTCACAGGCCCAAGGCCTGCTCTGCGCCACCCCGGTGTTGTCACCGCACAATGTCAGTAACAGAAATATTTTCAACTTTCACCCATGCATCTGTCAAACATGGTGAATGTGATGGTGTGTTAAAGTGGGAGATTTGTACAGAGTAAAAGGGATCTTGAACATGTAAGTCTTTCACTCCATTCTGCAACACCATGTCATACCTTGTGGACGGCGCTTGATTGAAGCCACTGAATAGGACAATGACCCAAAACACTCCAAACTTTGTAAGAAGTATTTACTGAAGAAGCAGTCAGCTAGTATTCTTTCAAAAATGGAGTGGCCAGGGCAGTCACAGAATCTCAACCTGATTGAGTTGTTGTGGGAGCAGCTTGACCCAAAGTTGTTTTTGAGAAAAATTATATGAAAGTTTTTGCAATATAAAAAAAAAATCAGGGATAATGCTCAGGATATGTTTCAAGGTCATAGGGAAGATGAAGGGACCATTCTGCCTCGTATAGACCTTAGCACATTTTTAATTTTGTAATTTTTTTATATTTTTGTGGGGGTGGGGGGGTGTTAGACCACTGTGGCTCTCAGCCCTTCATTTTATATCCATTTTGCAACTCATTTGATGGATGTAAGTTTGTCATTTAATGGAGAATGTGAAAATGTCTGGATGACCCCAAACTTTTGAACAATAGTGTACTACCTTAATTTTCTCTTGTGGTTCATTGTCCTCAGTCATTTGTAGTAGTCTTGTATCTTGCCACATAAGCATCATATTTGAATAAATTTTTTATCTGGCTCATACACCAAGAAACGAGCCATATTTTATCCAAAGTTAAAGGCCTGTGACACACACAGCATATGTGTGCAGTTTCTGTGGTGTATCTGGGGTTGGTATGGGTTTCAAGGGACATAAAGTTATAGTGTACTGAGGCCATGTGAAGATAAGGTATGATGAGTTGCTGTGTAACCATTTCGTGGGCGTGGCATTTCGCTCTTATGTGTGATGTTGATGCTGCATTGCTGCAGGGGTTGGACATGCTGCGGTCACTGTCATTCGTTAAGCTTGAGTTCCATCTACGATCCATAGTGTAATGGGACTTCATGTATTTCATCAATTTATTAGAATACATCCACACATAATGTGAGGATAATAAACTCATATATACTAAATACATTTGTATTTTGAGTGCTTAACAATCACACTTTAAAACACTTTGTAGTCTTTAAAATATTTCTTCATGCTAGTTTAATAGATTAGAATATAATCTTCAAACTTGTTTTAAAGAGAATAACATCAATTTGAAGTGATGTTTCACCCTGATTTAAGTTTGTTCATAAATGTAATTAGTTTTCCAAAATATGTGTATATCGAGTACACAAAAATAAGCGTAATTGTTTTATTAAGTCCCAATATTCCTATATAATATAAAATAACATTTCTATAAGTTCCACACTCCAAGGTTTAACTGTAAAATAATGATAAGTTGGAAGACAATATTTGCAATGTGTTTAAAAAAATAAATAAAAAAATTAAAAAAATGTAAACATATATATATATATACATACAGTAGTGTGCAGTGAATATTATATACCTCCACTTATGTCTTAAAGGGCTCCTAAGAAGTAAAAAAAATACTTCTCTATAATTCTTTGGTGAAAATGCATTGAACAATGCTGTTGTAGGCAATGAGAACCAAAAAAATAATTCCGAAAAGTATATTCAGGTAAAGGTATGGCTAATAAACAAAAACACTGAAAATACCAATTTTTCTTTTTTGGACTTTTGCATAGCATGAATGAACTTCAAATCCAATGGAATGGTTTAGCAAGTGAAGAAAATAAAATATACAGTGCACTTATACAACTTAAAATTAAGATAAATCAGAAACCAAGTAAAATTCAAGTATTTATTTCATGTAATATTGGAACATATTGATGAGAATAAGTAAACAAACAACAATAAATAGTAATAACAAAAATAACAGTCTCTTTTTTGAGAAAAAAAGTCGATATTTAGTGTGGCCACCCTTTACTTTGATTACAGCATTTAACCTTTCAGGCATAGTGTTCACATATTTTTATAATTTCTTCACTCGATCGAAGTTCATTTATGCTATGCAAAAGTCAAAACAATAAAATTTGCGACAGTGAATTTTCACTGTTTTCTATGTTTAGTTATGTGCTGCTGGGGTCTCAATCACCCTCTGGTGTATGCCTAAAACTTTTTAAAATAACATTATGGTGAGTGGTTGTTGTAGTGGTGCTTTCTGAGTGCTTTATCTGTTATCTGTTATCTTTATCTGTTAAAATGATATCAATAATAATGCACTGTATTTAATCTGATCACTGTATTTAATCTGATCACTGCTTGCATGATTTCCCCATGAGTAATTGTATATTTTTGTGGCTTAGCTAGGCATGTGTAAATATTTTGTGTGCTAGTGTCTGCCAGCCTCTTCGTGACCCTAATTAGGATTAAGCAGCTTAGAAATTGAATTTATGAATGATAATTAAGCCAAATATTTTCTAAACTGCCAAGTATTAGACACAATTTTAAAGGAAATTTGATGACAAATCCAAATATTTATGTTTCCTTACAGTAACACAAATGATCTTTACTGACGATGAACGTGAAAACGTTTACTAATTGTCCTATGAAATATGTTAACAGTCTGGCAAACTCATGGAAATAGCTACTGGTCCGTACAAATTGCAACTGGTCTGTAAATGTACATGCGTGGGCAAAAAAAACCAATGCATAAAAAATAACACAATGTCTGACAATGTATTTTATTCCAAGACATGTAGCATTTTACACCACTGTTAGCCACAATAAACAAAAGTATAAAATATGAAATAGTGAAATATGGACACAACTTTAAATTCCTTTAAGAAATAAGCATATACGCTATACTACAGGCAACCTCAATCATTCAGACCTAGTGTTACAACAGACTGTTCATCATTTTGAGCAATTTTAGATTTTCTGTTCAAGCTTGTTGACAGCTTCTGAACATTGCGGTGTTACTGTTGACACCTGTAGCAGTACTGGTTACATGACCGCTGTCAAACCTGCAGCTATTTCACACAGAGGCTCTGGAATTGGCTCTAAACAATCTTCAGTAAAATGATCAGTATAAATAAAGGAATGAATGCTGGACGCTTTCCAGTCTACTAGTTTCGTTTAACTTCCTAATCCATTCATCACACAATTTTGCTGGGTTGGTCAGTTGGGTTGGGGACACACCTAATAAATCGACCACATTTGATTCATCATCTCCCATAAGTCATTGCGCAAAACACATACTTTAATAATGTGCTGGGCTTTGCTCAGTGTAGCAGCCGTTAGTCTTAAGAAAAACACAGTGGAGAGTCTCTACTAGGTGTATGTGTGTTTATTCGTCTGAAGTCTTTCAAAGACCATGAAAACTATAAAAAATAAATACAGCATGTTTTTTTTTTTTCTGCTTCCTAAACAAATATGTCAACAAAGACATGATCTTACAGCACAATACTTTCACTCTTTCACCCAATACTATGCAGTTGTGAATATATAAGCTTAGACCTTCAACACCTTACAGAATAAAATAATAAGCACTCAAACAGTTTAATTTTAACAGAAATCTCCCTCTAATACAAATAGCGCTAAATACCTTGCTCCGCTTAACCAAGAGATGCAACTTTACAGACGGCAAGTCGGTACGCTAACTGTTAGCATCGGAAAACTCCTCGGAGCACCTGTTCACGTGAGCTTAAAACAACAAAATACATTCGCTAACTGTACACAGCTCCACATTCAATATGCTCTGTTTATAATTGGTATTTACATATATGGTAATATAATTCATGACATACCGTGGTAATATAAACCAAATACGCAGAAACGTTGATGAAAATGCCTGGCTGAACAACTTACTGTTCATTCTGTTGTGCTGCTGCATCCCTCGTGAGTGCCCCGGAACACCAATAACAACCAGTCTAATGACATCTCTCGTCGTCGCACTTGCCGGATTCGGACTGCCAAAATGGAGGGCAGGTTCCCGCTGCTGGCCATGTGATTGTGACTTGGAAGTCCGACTCGGAGAATATAAAAATCCCTTCTAGCCCCATCTTCCTGAAAATTAAATCCGCACATCCACATTGACCACAAACCAAGACCATACGAAATAATAATGCGACGTGAATATTTTACTAATTTCAAGCTTCTAAAAGCATGGCTCGATAAATTATCGCATTTGACAGTGAGCCAGTGTTGAATTTTGATGAGTGACTATTGTGGATCGCGGCCCCGGGAATAACCCTGCATATACAGTTCTCTATATGTATGCATTCTATGCATCCCGAAGAATGCAAAGGATAAACTCCATGAGATGACGAGAAAAAGCGAGCTTAAGCGCAACCAGACTCAAAGGAGAAACATCATTGAGATTAAAGACAAATGTCTTCTTTGACTGTGTAATGTATGTAAAAAGTACAAACAGTGTCGCAGGAGATTGACTATATAGTAGTTTTATCATGAGGTCTAGTTTGATGTAGTTATCAACTGTTCATTGATGGAGAATTGAGTGCAAAACTGTTTGTGATTGCTTGTGTTGTATCTTAAATGACAACTGTAGTCCTAAGCCATTTTATTGAAATGTTTATATTGACAGTAGTGTAAAGCCCCAACACAGTCTCTGAGTGTACAACCCCTGGCAAAAAGTATGAAATCACCACTCTTGGAAGATGTTCATTCAAATGTTTAATTGTGTAGAAAAAAAACAATCACAGACATGCCACAAAACTATTTTCATTTATCATTCCAACCTTCTGGCTTTACGAAACACTTACAAAAAAAGGGGGGAAAAAGAATATTATTGTCAACTGCAACTGTTTTTACAGATCAAATAGAGGAAAAAATATGGAATCACTCAATTCTGAGGAAAATATTATGGAATCACCAAACTAAAACACCACTGATACTTTGTTGCACCACCTCTGGCTTTTATAACAAGCTTGAATTCTCTGAGGCATGGATTTAACTATATACAAACAGTATTCTTTATCAATCCGGCTCCAACTTTCTCTTACTGCAGTTGCCAGATCAGCTTTGCAGGTTAGAGCCTTGTCGTGGACCATTTTCTTTCATTTCCACCATAGATTTTCAATTAGATTGATGTCCGGACTATTTTCAGGCCATGCCATTGACATTATATATCTTTCTTGAAGGTAAGTTTTCACAGCTTTTGTCCTATGGCCCGATGAATTATCATCCTGAAAAAAATGATTTCATCATCACCAAACATCCTTTCAACTGATGGAATAAGAAAAGTGTCCAAAATCTCAATATAAACCTGTGCATTTATTGAGGATGTAATGACTGTCATCTCTCCCATACCTTTACCTGACATACAACCCCATATCATTAATGATTCTGGAAATTTGCGTGTTTTCTTCAGTCAGGTGTCTTTATAAATTTCATTGGAACGGCACCAAACAAAAGTTTCAGCATCAATACCCTGCCTAATGCAGATTTGTGATTCATCACTGAATATCATCTCATCCAGTCATCCACAGTCCTTAATTGCTTTTTTTAGCCCACTGAAATCTTGTTTTTTCTGTTTAGATGTTTAGATGATTTCTTTTAGGCTTTCTGCCTGTTTGTTCCTCATTTGTTTTGTTGTGCATTTACTGTTTTCAAGGCATACTGCTTTAAGTTTTCTATCTTGACGCTTTGATGTCTTCCTTAGTCTACTTGTACGCTTCCCTTTTACAACCTTCCCATTTGATTTGTACTTGGTTTAGATTTTAGACACAGCTGACTGGTAGCATCCAACATCTTTTGCAACATTCTGTGAAGAGTTAACTTCTTCAAGAAGTTTTATAATCCTCTCCTTTGTTTCACCTGACATCTCCCGTGTTGGAGCCATGATTTATGTCAATCAGCTTGGTTCAACAGCTCATTAAGGTGTGCAAGCACTCCTTAGAAGATGTAATCGGATACAGGTGTTCGTTTTAGAACAGCAAAGTACATGGTGAATCCATAATATTTTCCTCAGAATTGAGTGATTCCATTTTTTTGTTTCCTCTGTTTGATCTGTAAAAACAGTTGCAATTGAGTACAATTTTCTTTCTTTTTTATTTTTGTAAGTGTTGCATAAAAGCCAGAAGGTTGGAATGTTAAATGAAAATAGTTTTGTGGCATATGTGTGGTGGGGGGGGGGGGGGGGGGGGGGGGGGGGGGGGGGGGGGGGGGGGGGGGGGGGGGGGGGGGGGGGGGGG
>JBCNYH010000012.1:17829710-17842508 GCA_039654325.1 Tandanus tandanus | reverse complement strand
GTGGGAGGAAACCGGAGTACCCGGAGGAAACCCACACAAGCACAGGGAGAACATGCAAACTCCACACAGAAATGCCCGAGCTGGGATTCGAACCCAGGACCTTCTTGCTGCGAGGCGGACGTGCTAACCACTACACCACCGTGCCGCCGCGAACAAGTTATTGCAAAGATAATTTGACAGGAAGTAAATTTTAACCTTTCGATGCCTTACCGGTAGATCTAGTCGAAAACCAAGTTTAAAATATGTTAAAGGACACTCGCAAATTTTGTTTATCCTAAGCATTCACTTATGCAATCAAAAACCGAACCCGGGAATAGGTGGTATAGTGGCATGTGCAGAAGAAATCTCTCCGACAGAGCAGGTGGAGCTCGGTATTTAATAATTTTTTTACCAATAATCACTTTACTTAAGTCCATAAGTTACATTTAAACAGATAAATAGAATGTCTAGAACAGTTGTTTAAGATTTATTTTACTGTTTTGATGAAATATGTACTGGAGTTTACACTCCAAAATAGGCTTATGACGTTGCATTGGTTTGATCTTGCTACAAAAGCAGAAATCGGTTTTTTTTCTTTATCAACTATTTCATTTAAGCTTATAGAAGTGGAAAAAAAAACATTTCACAGGGAAGAATAGTGAAAATCATGCTTTTCTTTCCTTTGTAAGTCCAGTAGTAAATCCAGGTAAATGCTTCCTGTAAATTCTGCGCCTACAACACTTCACAAACCTAAAAAATAAAATAACTAAAGCGATTTAGTTTTTTTTAGCGATTTTTTTTCTTGCTGTCACAGCTTCAGGAATAGTGTAGCAAAGAAACAAAATCAAAAACAGGACTTAATTTACTATTGTTTTCATATTACTTAATTGCAATGGTGAAAAATGCCAATATGTGGGTTGAGAGAGTTTTTATACCTTTTATTGCTGTAGAACATATACTTTTATGGAGAGATGGGAAGGCAGCGCAGCAACTACACACACACTTTGTTTACTCCAGGGATCAGCTGATCGCTTTGATGCCGGCTAGATTAGTGGCCAGAGCCACAGACTTATTGGCTGAAATCTGGAAAGAAACACACTGTGGATGCAGAGGTGGAGGGCAGAAGAAAAAAAGAAGGGGGTGGGCGAGACAGTGGCGGCTTACAGAGAGGAAAAGATTCCGTGGCTCCCAGATCTTCAGAGGGGTTGACAATTCTTCTGTGTTAGCTTCAGTTTGTTAGCCCTGAGACACGAAAAGACCATGTTCACCTCCTTTAGGGCTTTGTCCTTAGAAGGAGCAAAAACCAGCAGGTCATCCAAATAACAGGGGAGACTTGAAAAGTTCAAATCACCAAAGACGCTAATCATCATCCACGTGAAAGATGCTGGGCTGTTGCACAGGCCCTGGGGAAGCCTGTTGTACTCATAAGGACCCAAGGGTGTTGAGAAGGCCATGTACCGCATGTAAGCCTCAAGGAGGTGGATGTTGTAAAACCCTTATATGAGATCCATAGTACAGAAAAAGTAATTTCCCCCAAGGGCAGCAAGACAATCAGCCTGATAGGGCAGCAAATGAGCATCCTTGACAGTTTTGGCATTAAGCCAATGGAAATCATTGCAGTTTCTCAAATTGCTGACTTTCATCCAGAACAAGACAATCGGTGAAACATATTTGCTGACTGATTTACTGATGGTGCCTTTCAGCTCTATCTCAGACAGCACTCAGTCAGTTTATGATAATGTGCTAGTGGGATATGGTGATAAGGTAGCCGATAGGAGCAATCAGCAGTAAGGTGAATATGATGGACAAATTCTTTTGCTTCCCCACAATCCAGCTTGTTCTTGAAAAAGACATCCTGATAAGTACGCACAAGATCAGCCAGCCGCTCTTCCCTTTGTGGGCTGGTGACTTTAACAAGGTGAACCTGAAGGAAGGTAGGAAAGGAGTGGCCATAACTTTCTGGACAGTGTTTACACACCGCTTGAACATGCCTACAAAGCCCGCCCCCAACCAGCCATTGGCAATTCAGATCACTCCTCTGTCCTGCTGCTACCAGCCTATAGGCAGAAGCTGAAACGCGAGCAGCGATGACACACTCTGTTTATTGCTGGATCAAATAAATCAGACAACGTCCTGCGTCACTGTTTCCGCACTACGGACTGTGAAGTGTGCCACCAACAATAATGTGAATAACTATGCTGAATACGTTACTGGATACATTTACAAATGCATTGTTGACGTCGTACCACAGGTTACTGTATGGACTTATCCAAACGAGTAGCCGTTGATCAACAAAGAGGTGCGTGATGTGCTTAAAGCGAGAACAGCTGCATTTAACTCCGGAGATCCAAGTGAGTACAGGAAAGGCCGGTACAGTCTAAGAAAAGCAATAAAAATGGCTAAGGGACAGTACAGAGAAGGTGGAGTCCAGCTACAGGGAATCAAACCTCAGGCACATGTGGAGTGGGCTAAAGACCATCACAGACTACCAGGGGAAGTGCTTTAACATGGGGGAGGTGACTACTTTTCTACCTGAGGAGCTGAACACCTTCTATGCCCACTTTGAGAACCACAGCAAGCTGGAGTTTCTGTCAGAGGGGGACGGCTGTCCTTTTCAGATCCCTCAGGCAGACGTGTGTAAATACTTTAAAAACGTAAGCGCATGGAAAGCTTCTGGACCTGAAAACATCCCAGGCCGTGTTCTCAAAGCATGCACTCAGGAACTGGCAGATGTCTTCACAGACATTTTTAACCTTTTCTGGCTCTTGTCTGTAGGCCCCTCATGCTTCAAGAGGACCATCATCGTCCCTGTCCCTAAGAAACCTAATGTGAGCTGCCTCAATGACTATCGCCCAGTAGAACTCTCCTCCATCATCATGAAGTGTTTTTGCTTATAGTTAAAGCTCTCATCACATCTTTACTGCCTGCTACACTCGACCCATTTTAGTTCACCTACCATTCAAACAGATCCACAGACAATGCAATAGTGCTGGCTATGCGCACTGCTCTCTCACACCTGGGTCACAAAAACACTTATGTGCGGATGTTATTTGTTGACTACAGCTCTGGTTTCAACACCATAATTCAATCTAGGCTTGTCATGAAGCTTCGGGATCTATGCATCAGTGTTTCCTTAGGCAACTGGATCCTGGACTTCCTGACGGGCAGACCACAGGTGGTGTGAATCGGCGGTGTGACAACCTCTACACTTTCTTCAACGGCTCAACAACAACGGCTCTTCTTTCTTCGACGGCTGAGGAGGTTTGGCATGGACCCCAGAATACTCACCAACTTCTACCGATGCACCATCAAGAGTATTCTGTCAGGCTGCATCACCACCTGGTACAGCAGTTGTAATGCTCTGGACTTCAAAGCTCTACAGAGGTTGGTCAGATCAGCACAACGCATCACCAGGACTGAACTGCCAGCTATCCAGGATCTCTACACACAGCGCTGTAGGAGGAAGGATCAGCGGATCCTCTCTGATCCCAGCCACCTCAGCCATACACTCTTTACCCTCCTGCTGTCTCCATGCACACACTACCTCTGCACCTCAACCACTTCAGTATTTTATATTAGTACTCTGTATTCATCCTACTGTGTACATATATATATATATATATATATGTATGTGTGTGTGTGTGTGTGTGTATATGTGTGTGTGTGTGTGTGTGATATATATTCACATTATATTCACATAATATTTTTATTCCTTTTACTTATATAGTTTTTATTCTTACTTTATATTTTATCTCAATGTTAATTTTATGTGCAATATTTGTCTCTTAAGTGCAAAATTGAGGGGGCCCTGAGTCCAAGAATTTCATTGCCGGTAGTGATGTTTCATTGTTACCTGTATATGACAAATAAACTTGAAACTTGTAGATGACTCTAAAATATGATACTTGGTCATTTATTTATTGAGGAAAATGATCCAATATTTCATCACTGTGAGTGGAATAAGTATGTTAACCTTTGAGTTTAGAGGGTAATTTAAAGATTAAATTATTGCGATATCAGTGGAGATGCAGTTGGGTATTGACTAGGCTAGTTTTATTTAACGAACAGGGAGCTATCAAAATGTGGCCTTTGCAACATGTTTGTGGAAGCAGAGGTACTCAAGAAAAAATGGTTCTTGAATGTTTTACCCTCTCCAGGAGTGGTCATCCAAAAAAGATCACATCAAAAGCAATGCATCTGCAAGTTTTCAAAGGAACATATGATAGCTCTAAGCAACTAAAGGCTTTTCCACTTTGGTTAAAATGAATAGGTCCACTGTCAGGAAAACACTGAACTACAATCAGGTGTGTTGCAGGATTGCAAGGATAAATCCTTGGTCTTCAAAAATAACATTGCTTCCCATATACTGATTGTTAAAGATCACATGGTCAAGCCAGAAATATATTGAAAAAATCTGCAGACAGATGAAAAAAAAATTAAGTGAAAAGCATTATGTTTGGAGAAGAAAAACATTGTATTCCAGCAGGAGAACCTTATTCTATCTGTGAAACATGGTGGTAGTATCATAGTTTGGGCCCTTGTTTGCTTCAGCTGGGCCATCAATGAGGGAACAGTGGTTTCTTTACCAAATAATGATTTAAAAAAGAATAACATTGATGTTTAGGAATGTTCAAGTCAAAATCCCGACCTTAATTCAATAGAAATGTTGTATAATAACTTCATGTGAGGTAGCCCTCAAACATCCCAGAGTTGAAGCTGTTCTCTATGGTGAAATGGGCATAAATTACTCGAAACTGATTTGCAATACTGTTTAACAGTTACTGGAAATGTTTGGTTGCAATGGGACCTGAAAGCAAAGGGAACATTGAAAGCAAGGTGAAGGAAGGGGGACAGTAAACTGATGACTGCAGAAGGGCAGCTCATAGAATGAATCTAAGGAAAGAAATCAGGATAGCAACATGGAATGTCTGTACCCTTAACCTGAGTGGCAAATTGGTTCATGTGCTTCTGGAGATGAACAGATGTAACATCCATGTTCTTGGGTATTTCTGAAATGCACTAGACTAGACTAGAGAGTACTATTTTAGAGCTGAAAGTGGAGAGCTTATTTTCTATTCTGGTGTAAATACAAGTGTGGAGTTGCTATTATTTTGAGTAAATCCATCACAAATTAATTAATACGCTATCACTGCCTCTCTGACAGGGTCATGTCTATGAGACTAGGTGCTAAAAATAAAGACAGCTCTGGCCCTTCTTGTGTAGTGCAGTTGTGTTTTTAACCCAGTACAGTTTGTTGTCTATATGAGTTCCAAGGTATTTGTAATCCTCCACCATTTCCACATTGACTCCCTGGATGAAACAGGGGTCGCTGGTGTTTTGCATATCCTAAAATCCACAATCATGTTGTTGAATCTGTTAAAAACAAATTCAGCTCGTTGGCCCTGTCCTCCTGGCCCCTGGCCCCTCTGCTGTTGGATGGCCTAAAACCAGTGATGGTCTTCATACCACTCCAAACCTCTCTCTTATGTTGTTCTGCTGGAGTTTCCTTGTAGCTACATGCTGCCTCTTCACAACAGGCACATATGGGGGGAGAGATGAACGAGGTTATGGTCTGATCTCCACAGTGGGAGGAGGGGGGAGGAACTGTATGCATTCTTAGTATTTGCAGGTACAGTAGGTCTAAAGTTCTCTCCTCTGGTGGGACAGTCTATGTACTGCACAAAAGTTGAAAGTGTAGTGTCCATGGTGACATTATTGAAGTCACCTGAGATCACAATGAATGCACTTGGTGGCTCAGTCTGTAACTGGGCTATGGTAGCATGAACAGTGTCACATGCAGCTGTGGGGTTGGCAGAAGGAGGAACATAAACAGCCGCTAAGATGACATGGGAAAATTCCCTTGGCAAATAATATTTTCTGAGTCTATCAACACACAGTTCAGTGTCCGGTCCACAGCTCTGCTCCTTATGTGGGCGGGGTTATACCACCTGTTACTGACAAGAATGGCAAGCCCCCATCCTTTCTGCTTACCGCTCGCGGTGCAGTCTCTGTTAACCTGGACAGTGTGAAAGCCTCCGATGGATGCAATTTCATCGATGATCTCCTGGTGCAGCCATGTCTCCACAAAGCACATGAAACTACATTCCCAATACTCCCTCTGACTGAGTGCTGTCAGCTTGTCCATCTTATTCGCAGGTGACCTCACGTTCCCCATTATAATAGACGAGAGACGTGGCTTATACCTTCTCCTCTCTGTAAGTCTCTGCTGTCTTGCCGCCTCCCTCCTTCTTTTCTGCCCTGCACCTCTGCATCCATGATGTGTTTTCCTCCAGATTTCAGTCCATAAGTCAGTGGGTCCGGCCGCTAATCCGGCTGGCATCAGGGCGATCAACTGATCCCTGGAGTAAAAAAGTTCTGCAGCAATAAAAAGTACAAAAACTCTCTCAACCCACATATTGAAAGGCCAGCTACTTAAAAACAATAAAACAATAAATATGAGAAAAAAAAGTTGAGTGAGTAAGAAAAAAGTACTGGAAAGGGTAGGAGCAACTGACATAGGCTGCACGCCATTTAACGTATGCGCACAGAAGAAAATCTTTTTTCACCGCTTTGCTTCACTCTTTACAGTGAAGAGCTAATGAGAAAATCTGCTAGGAATTTAGGGTATGTCTCTATGAACTTGGCACATCTAGCCACTAGGATTTTTGCCAATTCTTCAAAGTCAAACTGATCCAGCCCTTTCACGAATTTATCATCAAGAATTTGCCTGTATTTAACACCATGCATCTTTCCCTCAGTTCTGACCAGTTTCCCAGTTCCTGCCAATGAAAAAACATCCTCACAGCACGATAGTGCCACCATCATGCTTCACTGTGGGGATGATGTTCTTGGGGTGACGAGAGGTGTTGGGATTGAGCCAGATGTAGTGTTTCCTTGATGGCCAAAAAGTATAGACTCAGCTGAACAGAACTTCTTCCATATGTTTGTGGAGTCTCCCACATGCCTTTTGGCAAACTCGAAATGTGCTTTCTTATTTCTTTTCTGTAAGGAAATGCTTTTTTCTGGCCACACTTCTGTAAAGCCCAGTTCTGCGGAGAGTGGACAGACACAAAGTCTCTGCTGTGGAGCTTTCCAGCTTCTTCAGTGTTACTCTTGGTCTCGTTGTTGCCTCTCTGATAATGCTCCAGTCTGTGAATTTTGGTAGATGGCCCTCTCTAGGCAGGATTGTTGTGGTGCCATTCATTTAATGGTGCTATATGGGATTTTCAGCCCAGCCCTGATTTGTACTAAAATAATAATTCGATAATCACTCTCAGGCTTCAGAACCGCTTTCCAGAATTGTGATCTTTTCCTTACATTTTGTGTACATTTTTCTATGTCCATTCTATGTGCACTGTGTGATTTCTCTGTTCCATACGTTCTGTGATATGTTTCGACACGTTTGCTGTGATTGAAAGTGCTTAAGTTTTATAAGAAAACATACAGAGATGGTGGCCTAATGAAGACCCCTGGACATGGGGTGTCCATGCTCACCACTGTATTTCCTGACAATGCAGTGATTGCTGTGGCTAGAACGTGCATCTCTTAAAGAGGTTTAAATAACTGATTACGTATAATATTTTGTCTCTTTTGATTAATTTGGTTCTCTTTATTTACTTTAAGGACTGATGTTGTTTTAAGTCGCATTTATACAGAAATATAGAGTATTCTCAAACTTTCCAGTACCACTGTAGTATTTATATTAAACATCAATTTAACAAAGACATTGGCATTATTTTCATAATTCATTTTAAAATTTGATGAAAATAGAAGCAGAATTAAATTACATGACAAGATAGCAAATACATGCCAGCCACTTCATTTGTACAGTAGTGCTTATGTGTACTTCCCCAAATCATATTACCATCAAAGTTGCTTTCTGTATATATTAAGATCATAATAACCTTGATTTTGTGTTAGGTTTGTGTTATTTAGATTTGTTTTACTGTTTGTCTTATTGATTTACCTGCAGAAGCTGCTGGAGTTAAATAACCTGCACTCTCTGGTGTCTGTGGTGTCCGCCTTACAGAGCGCTCCGATTTTCAGATTGAGCAAGACCTGGACAGTAGGAGCACAAACATTTTCTTTTCCCAATAACTGTGATAACTGAGATGACATGATTCTCTGTTTCAGTTTTTGTTTAAGTATTGAAAAGAATTGGGTAGTAACACTAAAACAATTTTATAGAGTGATGGACCAAACTTCATCATCATCATCTTCTTTCGCTTGATCCAGGGTCGGGTCGCGGGGGCAGCAGCCTAAGCAGAGACATCCCTCTCCCCAGCCACTTCCTCCAGCTCTTCCAGGGAGACACCGAGGCGTTCCCTGGACACGGGTTACTGGGGTCCCCCCTGGAGCCACCTGGGGGAGGGGCTCCAAGGCGAGTGCCTGGTGGTCGGCTTCTGCCCATGGAGCACGGCCAGGCTTAGCCCGAAAAAGAGACATGGGTCCGCCCTCCCATGGACCCACCACCTGTGGAAGGGGCTATAGGGGTTGGGTGCATTGTGAGTTGGGTGGCAGCCGAAGACATGGGTTCTGTCGGACTGATCCTCGGCTACTGACTCTGTCTCTAGTGACATGGAATGTCACCTCTCTGGCGGGGAAG
Organism: Tandanus tandanus; assembly: GCA_039654325.1. Taxonomy (NCBI): domain Eukaryota; kingdom Metazoa; phylum Chordata; class Actinopteri; order Siluriformes; family Plotosidae; genus Tandanus; species Tandanus tandanus. The sequence continues at coordinate 17,833,924 of JBCNYH010000012.1, read as the reverse complement.
GAGCCTGAGCTGGTGCGCGAGGTTGAGAGATATCGACTAGACTCACCTCGACACACAGCTTGGGCTCTGGAACCACCCATCTTGAGAGGGGCTGGACCTTATTTCATTCTGGAGTTGCTCATGGGGAGAGGCAGCGAGCCAGTGTGGGCATCCTTGTTGCCCCCTCTCTCGGTACGCACATGTTGGGGTTCGCCCCGGTTGATGAAAGGGTAGCTTCCCTCCGCATTCGGGTTGGGGGGACATGTCCTGACTGTTGTTTGTGCTTATGTACCTAACGACAGTTCAGAGTACCCACCCTTTTAGGAGTCTTTAGGGGGTGTGTTAGAGAACGCCCTCCCTGGGGACTCCCTTGTCATCCTGGGAGACTTCAAAGCCCATGTGGGCAATGACAGTATGAACTCAAATGGTGTTTCGTTGTTGGACTTCTGTGCTTGTCACTGTTTGTCCATCATGAACACCATGTTCAAATATAAGGGTGTCCATAAGTGCACTTGGCACCAGGACACCCTAGGCCGTAGTTCAATGATCGATTTTGTAGTCGTGTCATCGGACATACGGCCGCATGTTCTGGACACAGGGCAGGGGAGGCCGCCCTCCAGACCTGGCAGGCCCAAGCATGCAGTTAGGGTCTGCTGGGAATGTTTGGCGGCGTCTCCTGTCAGAAGGGCCTTTAACTCCCACCTCCGGGAGAGCTACAACCACATCCCAAAGGAAGCAGGGGACATGGAATCCGAATGGGCCATGTTTTGTGCCTCCATTATTGATGCGGCAGCCCATAGCTGTGGCCAAAAGGTCATTGGTGCCTGTCGTGGCGGTAACCCCCGAACCCGGTGGTCCAGCTGAAGAAGGAGGCCTATCAGGCCTTTTTGGCCTGTGGGACTCCCGAGGCAGCAGACCGGTACTGGCAGGCCAAACGTGCTGCAGCCCGGGCTGTTGCCGATGCAAAATCTCGGGTGTGTCTTCGTGAGGGCCTGGAGAGTGATCGGTTGGCCTCGAAAAGTTCTGGACTACTATCTGACGCCTCAGGAGGGGGAAGCAGTTCTTCACAAACACTGTTTACAGTGGATGTGAGGAGCTGCTCACTTCGACTGGGGATGTTGTCGAGAGGTGGAATGAATACTTCGAGGACCTCCTCAATCCCACCAACATGCCCTCCGTGGAGGAGGAAGACCCTGGGGGTTCGGGTGGGGGTCCACCCATTGCTGGGGCTGAGGTCGCAGAGGTAGTCAAAAAGCTCCTGAATATCTCAGAGCACTGTATGTTGTAGGACTATCTTGGTTGACACGTCTCTGCAACATGGCATGGTCATCGGGGGCCATACCTCTGGATTATCAAACCAGGATGGTAGTTCCCCTTTTTAAAAAGGGGGAACGGAGGGTGTGTTTTAACTATAGTGGAATCACACTCCTCAGACTACCCAGGAAAGTCCATTCAGGAGTACTGGAGAGGAGGATCCGACTGATAGTTGAACCTCGGATTCAGGAGGAACAATGTGGTTTTCGTCCTGGCCGCAGCACTCCCGACCAGCTCTACACACTCTACAGGATGGACCAAACTTAGGATGGCTGTAATGAGGTTTTAAAAAATTATTCTGATTAATTACATGATTTGTAAGTTATTAATGTAAATTTTATACAAAAAGGGAGAGAGCATTCAACCGTGTCGGTTATAAGAGAAGTGGAAAGTGTTAAAAGCAGGAGGAATATGGAAAGAAAACACATGGTAGAACAAAATCAAAGCAACAACAAATTAAAATGATTGAATATCAGGTTCAGTCCTTATTTCTTTACAAATCCCAAATTATTATGTTTCATTTCATTTTCTGAAATGCTTTATCATTTCTTAGACTTTGGGAGAAAGGTGGGGTACACCCTGAACAGCTCGCCATTCTATTGCTGGGCAAACAGACAAACAACCATTTACACATATACTCACATCTAAAGGCATTCTGAAATAGTCAGTTAGCCTAATCTGCATGTTTTTGGACTATGGACGGAAATCGAAGCACTCAGCAGAAGCCTACACAAGCAAACGCCTTTGCTGGACATGCCACTCATATAAAAATATTGGTTTATGAATATCTGGTACCCCTCCCAAAGAGAAATTGTAGCCAGAATTAGCATTTACCATGTTGCTGTTTCCTTTATGCTGGATTCTGTTACCATTGCTGCTAACATCTTCGTTTCCCTTGTGTGCATGACTGTATGTAGCTGCTGGAATCCATGCTGCTCTATGCTTCACACTGGACTTTACACTGGACTCCTCTGCTGCTATGATGTGCTCTTTGCTGGACTTTTGGAATTTCCTTGGGAACTGCTTGACTTCTGGGGTCTTAGTACATTTATGTAACTCTCTCTCTCTGTGCACCCACCAGTCATGGCTATCCACAGCTTGTTATACCTTATTTTTATGTTTTTTGTCACTTTCTTCAACACAAACATGTTTCTATACCTCATAAATTTATTGGCTTGGTTTATTATCAACCACATAGCAATATTGGGCCTCATTTATAAATATCTTCTGAAGGATTTTTGTAAATTTGTTTTTAAGAACATTCTTAAGAAATATCTACTTCGGATTTATGATATGTTTTTAAACCTCAGATTTGTTTGCAGCTGTGTTCCTAGAATGGCCATCTTTAAACTATAGTGACGTTTCTGCTACATGGTTTATATTTTTATCTGGTTTTACCCAAAGGAGAATGGGTTTCCCTTTTGAGTCTGGTTCCTCTCGAGGTTTTTTCCTCATGTCGTCTGAGGGAGTTTTTTCTTCCCATCGTCGCTGAAAGCTTGGTCAGTGGGGATGTGTAGGGTTCATAGAAGAAATTTTTAAATTATTATTTTTTACATTTGTTTCACTATGTTCATTTTAAAAAGTGCTACGCAAATAAAACTGAATGGAATTTAATTATATTAAATTCATAAATTGAAACCATGTGCCAGTTGCTCTGATTAGCATAGGTGAACACCCCCTAAACTCCCCATAAAATTATATAGGGGCATGTGCGCACACAAATATTCATGAAGTGCCAAACTCCTCATGCAGGAGTTTTTTAATGTCGTGTGTATTTGTGCTCCGTTCCATGCTGTGAAAATCTGCAAGGAGTAACAGAGGCATCACTCAAACTGCACGAATGTGGAACAAACAGTAAACTGATCCAGATTAAACTTAGCTTGACATGTTTAATAGGGTGTGGCTTGGTGGTGTAGTAGATAGCACATCCGCTCACAGCAAAAAGGTGCCAGGTTCTGGTGCTGGGCTCGGCAAGGTTGTCCAATGGCATGCACACAAGGCTAACTAGCTGTTCCAAATTGCCGCAGATGTGAGTATGCGTGTGAATGGATGTGTGTGTGTGTTGGCTCTACAATGGTCTTATGAGCTGTTCAGGTTGTACCCTGCTTTTGCCCAGACCCTAGTAGGAACAAGCAGTTAAGCAAATGAATGAATGAATGTTTAATAGGCTAAATAAAAGTGAAAGCTCAATTTCTGAAAATATAAATTAGCATCAAGTTGAGATTAAATGTGTCTGAAAGAGTTTTACTGAGTAGTGAACTGTGCTGTTTTTCTGGAAAATTCTGGAAAACAACACAAGCCTATAAACAATAAAAATAAATAAATAAAAATAATAAACAATAATTAAATACAACCTTAAGGAATGTAAAGACCAAGGCTGGATTCCATTAGTTTTACAGGAATTTATGTATTAAGCTGTTATGTATAAATCACACCACTTGTTTTTTACTTTATCGTGGAGGAAACAATTTTGTGTGTTTCAATGTGTATTCCTCAGAGTTTTTTTTAGTTCCTCATTTACAGCCTTCCAGTAAATATTGTAGCACTGCTTGTGCATTAGTAAATATTACTAACCTCATTTCCCAAAATTTTGGAATATTTTTAAAATGCAGTAATAACACAACTCAGCCGTATTACCTGGAGATTATAATTTTGAGCCCTCGGTGATGCACACAGCCATCTGTGGCCAGCAGCTTATGTAATCTGATTGGCCAAGCTCTTAGTCAAGCTCCATGTCACTTCAAGCAGTAGTAGTCAATAATGGATGTATTTGAGCTGAGGCATACGAAGGGGCCGATATTGCTTTTCTTAGAGAGTTATGTGCCCCTCTTGACTCTGAATGAGCAGCAGTTTGAAAAAAGCAGTCATCTGGCATCATGTACCTTGTATTTGCGTGTGTGTATGTGTGTATATATATATAT
>JBCNYH010000012.1:17806877-17828599 GCA_039654325.1 Tandanus tandanus | reverse complement strand
TGATTTTCATCAAGAGTAGGCTGCATAGCCGTCAGCGTGTTTCTGCCCTGCGATGGCCTGGTGAGCTGTCCAGGGTGGACTCTTCCCTCGCCCAGAGTCGGCTGACATGGGCGCCAACCTTCCCGTGTCCCTAATTAGGATTAAGCGGTTCAGAAAATGAATGAATGACTTTCAGATTCGTTCTCTTTATCCAGTCAGATAAAGATCTTTGGTTTGGCAGATGCACATTTTTTAACAATGCAGGTCTTTTTTAACAACAGGTTAAGTAAGGAATGCTAATATCACAGCAATTTCATATTAATTATTGTATTTACCCAAGTCATTCAATAAAACGGTAGGAAATGGTGCAAGCTTATTTCACAGCTCTTAAGCCGGCTTGTGGTCCAATAACTTTATAAAGTATCAGTTCATCATTATACAGTACCATCTTTGTTGTAGTCATTATCATCCCTTTCTTGTCAGTTTAGTCCCAGAAGCTTCTTAAATTCTATGACTTGACTCAGTCCAATATTTATCCACATTAACTGACATGGGATCGAGTGTGCTATTGACCATATCGACTAGCTGTTCTGGGTGCACATCTGGATGAAAGGTGTGGATACATATCAACCTTCCTCCTTAGGCCAGTTTTGTCTTTTTTTCACTGTCTATGCAAACAGCAGCCTTTTTTCTTGGTGGACTTATAATGAACTTATAATGAAAATAATTATGAGGAAGAAAGTACAGCAATGAATCAACTGCTTTCAATAAAATTTTGAGCTAGTATTTTCAAATATAAAAAAAGGTTAGTGAATAAAATTCACATTTTAAGGACCCAGTACAGCTGACCATATGGACAACATTTTGGCAAAATAAGGAATAAAAGCTTGAGAACTACATGCAAGGTTTAGTCAAAAATGACTGAGAGAGAGAGAGCGAGAGAGAAAGAGAGAGAGAGATTTTGGGGTATGTTGAGGATAAAATAATTGCTAGCAATAGTGTATATCAAGTGCTGAGTGCAAGCGGGGAAAAAGGGATCCCAGGGATTTAGGATAATCAGCAACTCCACCATCAACAGGCTTAAGTGAACACATGAGAGTGGGCTAAAAATAAATTAATTTATAACATAAAGGAAAATAACAAAAGGTAGAGTCACCCAAGGCAAACAGGTCCTAGGTGAAGGTCCAGACTAAGTGCAGTTCAGAAGACCCCAATGGATGGTAAAACAAGTATTCAGTTTCCCTTGCCTGGACACAGGTCAAACACCCCCCCCCCCCTTGGAGCCAGGCCTGGTGGTTGGGCTTCTGCCCATGGAGCCTGGCCGGACCCAGCTCAAACAGGAGACATGGAGTTGCTCATGGGGAGAGGCAGCAAGCCGGTATGGGCATCTTTGTTGTCCCCCATCTTGGCGCCCATATGTTGGAGTTCTCCCCGGTTGACAAAAAGGTAGCCTCCCTTCACCTTTGGGTGAGGGGACCGGTCCTGACTGTTGTTTGTGCTAATGCACCAAATGACAGTTCAGGGTACCCACCCTTTTTGGAGTCCTTAGGGGGTATGCTAGAGAGCCCTCCTGTGGACTCCCTTCTTGTCCCGGGAGACTTCAACACCAATGTGGGTAATGACAGTGTGACCTGGAGGGGTGTGATTGATACGGCCTCTTTGATCTGAACCTGAATGGTGTTTCGTTGTTGGACTTCTGTGCTCATCACAGTTTGTCCATCATGAACACCATGTTTGAACATAAGGCTGTCCATAAGTGCACTTGGCACCAGGACACAGGCCACAGTTTGATGATCGACTTTGTAGTCGTGTCATTGGACTTTCGGCCACATGTTCTGAACACTCGGGTGAAGAGAGGAGCTGAGCTGGTGGAGGTGAGCTGGCTCCGATGGCAGAGCAGGCTGCCGCCCAGACCTGGGAGGCCCAAACGTGTAGTTATGGTTTCCTGGGAACGTTTGGCGGAGTCTCTTGTCGGAAGGGTCTTCAACTCCAGCAGAGCTACAGTCACATCCCAAGGGAGGCAGGGGACATGGAAACCGAATGGGCCATGTTTCGTGCCTCCATTATTAAGGCGACAGCCCATAGCTGTGGCCAGAAGGTCATCGGTGCCTGTTGTGGCAGCTGAAGAAGGAGGCCTATCGGGTCTTTTTGGCCTGTGGGATTCCTGATGCAGCAGACAGGTACCGGCAGGCCAAACGTGCTGCAGCCCGGACTGTCAGTGATGTAAAATCTTGGGTGTGGTAGGAGTTTGGTGAAGGCCTGAAAAGTGACTATTGGTTGGCCTTGAAAAGGGTCTGGACCACCATCCAAAGCCTCAGGATAGGGAAGCAGTACTCCACAAATACTGTTTACAGTGGAAGTGGGGAGCTGCTCATCTCAACTGGGGATGCTGGTGGGAGGTGGAAGGAATACTTCGAGGACTACCTCAATCCCACCAACATGCCCTCCGTAGAGGAGAAAGAACCTGGGGCTTCTGGTGGGGGTCCGCCTATTGCTGGAGCTGAGGTTGCCGAGGTAGCCAAAAAGCTCCTGCCCCAAGTGGGTGAGTTTAAGTATATCAGGGTCTTGAAGAGGGAGCTGAGCTGAAAGGCAAAGCTCTCAATTTACCAGTCGATCTGTGTCCAACCCTCACCTATGGTCACGAGCTTTGGGTAGTGACCGAAAGAACAAGATCACAGATACAGGCGGCTGAAATGAGCTTCCCTTGCAGGGTGGCGGGGCTGTTTCTCACAGATAGGGTGAGAAGCTCAACCATCCGGGAGGCGCACGGAGTAGAACCGCTGAGCCTCCGAATTGAGAGGAGCCAGTTGAGGTGGCTCGGGCATCTGATTAGAATGCCTCCTTAACGCCTTCCTTGCGTGGTATTTCGGGCATGTCCAACGCTGGACAGACTATGGTCTGGGAACGCTTTGGTGTCCCCCCGGGAAAGCTGGAGGAAGTGGCTGGGGAGAGGGACATTTGGACCTCACTGCTTAGGCTGCTGCCCCTGTGACCCGACATTAGATCAAGTGGAAGAAGGTGACTGACTGATGACTGAATAAAACACTCGACTAAAGAAATGTGACCCATCACTGCAAAGTGGGTATTAAGTCGTAAATGGTTAATTTTGGGTTATTGGTACCATTTTGTAGATGATATTATAAGCTTAAAAATGATACCAAAGTTTTTAACATATTTGTCTAGTTTTGGAGTAACCAACCCAAACCTGCGAGGAATTTTCAGCCTTTTAAGCATGCAACTTAAAATCGCATTTAAAATTTAACAAAGTATTTAATAATTTCTGACTTAATACCCACTTTGCTGTGATTGGTCACAAATGTTTTTAGCACAAACTTAAACACTGAGACTGTATCTGAATGCTCCGACCCCTGATATAGTCTTCATTATTTAAGGAATCAACAAGAAGCCTTTATCATTATTCTTTGTCCTTTATCATATCTTCTGGTTCTAGTAAGGACTCAAATATTTTTATTTTTGAACCTTGCTTAGATGACTGACAGCTCGGAACTCACAGCTCATCAAAAAATTGGTTACAGCCCATCATTCTCTCTTTTAGAGCTATTAAGTGTTTGTTTTGCTGTTTTGCTTTGTTTTTTGTTTCTTTGTTTGGTTGGTTGGTTGGTTGGTTGGTTTTCAGAGTGTTATGGATTTGTTGTCTCAATAGCAATTGCACAATTTCTTTAAGACCAAAGAAGGTCACATCACACTTTTTATTAAAAAAACAATACTGTTATTTTTGTTTTACTTTTAAATAGCTCATCAGTCGAAAGGACAAAGCCACTTTTGAGAAGCTGGACTTCTTGACATCAAAAGAAGAAAACTACACCCGGATGCGAGAGCATATCAAGTCACTCCGAATGGTTCCCTGCATCCCTTATTTGGGTAAGTCTCAGATATTATATGTATGTTTATAGATGAAGTTCTAACTATTTAATATTAGTAGGAAAACTTGGGTGTTTTTGATCTGGTGCATGATTCTTTATATTCTTATTGCTGTCTTTTTGGCTGGCATGTTCCTGTGATTAGTATACATCCTTTTCACATTGATATGTTGTTCTCCTTGATTTATCTTTGAATTGGTTACCAATATCCACTTTAGATTACTCAAGTGAGTGGTTATAAACATCTTGAGATTTTTGCCAGTTTTGAGCATTAAAAAAAATAGTTACTCCAGGCTTTGCTCTAATCTTTTATACAGAAACAATTGATCATGCATTGCCAGGTTTAAAGTACCAGAGAAAGTTTTTTTCCACCCAATTTATTGGAAACATTTCCTTTTGTTTTGCATTCCTTTTTCCTTTCATTTTACACTTTACATGGGGCTTTGTGATGATTACTAATTTTGAAGCCAAGTTTCCATTGCCACAAAATTCTGTGTAATACAAAGAACACAGAATGCTCTATGTAAAACCACTGACTGACACTTATTTATTTATTTTCATTTTTGGAAGACATCAAATGAAAATTCAGTTAAATTGACATATTAATTTGACTTGTATACAGTTGAGGATGACTATCATGTGTACTTACATGGCTCTATTTTTAAACCATAAATCCAGGACAGTAAGAGACTTGATCAGTTTTTTCAGTGTGGAGTGGTCTTTAATAAAAATCACAGCCTTTCATTAATATCCTTGTTGCAAATTGCAGTTTGAAACTTTATTTCAAGATCTTTCATTCTGGTCTTTTTGTAAGTTTTTATCTCATAGATAACATACATTGGTGCTTGAAAATTTGTGAATCCTTCTGCATAAATATAAACATCATCAGGTTTTTACCCAAATTCTTGAAAGTAGATAAAAAAGAAGAAATTCAACAAAGAAGACAGAAATATTATACTTGGATGTTTATTTTTTGAGGAAAATCATTCAGCATTAATATCTCTGGGTGAACCTCTAGGATAAGCAGTTAAATTTGATGGTGAAGTTAAAGTCAGTTGTTTTCAAGCATCTGTCAGAGGCTAACCTTCACAAAATGTTCGTGGACGAACATCATTGCCAGAACAAAAGATTTGTGAGGACCTCAGAAATAGTTGTTGATGTTCATTGGGCTGGAAAAGGTAGAAAAAACATCTCTACAGAGTTTGGGCTCCAACAATTTACCCTGCCTGACAGATGGAGGAAATTCAAGACCATAGTTGCCCTCTCCAGGAGTGGTCGACTAAAAATATCTCAGTCTAAGACCAAGGGGCGTCGTTCATCAACCATTCTTATGAAAAATAGTGTTCTTAACTCCTACTTATGTACTTTTCTGGCATTCATCAATATTTTCTTATATGGGCTTTTTTTTTCTCCCCTAATTTTAGTCGTATCCAATTCCCACCCATCAAGTATTGCCCTCCCTATCACACAACCACCACCAATCAGGGAGGGGTGTAAGCATCCACATGCCCCCTCTGAGACATGCAATGCTGCCACCCACCTCTTTTTGAACTGCTGTGCATGCATATTTGGGGGCAACCTAACACACTCAGAGGGAAAGCCCTATTCACCCCTCGTACGATTGAGCACACAGATGCCCATAATTAGCTGGTGATCAATGTGGGTGACAGGGAAGTGAGCGTATGCCATCTCTCCCTCTTGTGAGAGCTTAGCCAATTTGCTCCAATGTACTCCCGATCATGGATGGCTGTGGCATCAACCTGGATTCGAAATTGATATCTGGGATATGTTTTTAGTTGCGAACAGAATCTATGAACACAAAAGAGCACTTTTACACACATATCAGTACCGAAGTGATGTTGCGAAATCACTACTATTCCCCTTATTTTAAAATTGCCTTTAATTTTCAGATCCATTATATGATGGCAGAGTTTTTTTTCCATATTAAACTTTTTAAATATTAATTTCATTATGTTACAAAGCATCATGCAAATGAATAGCACATCATGATATGTCAATTATGTTCACTAGAAGCCATGGCTTACTTAATTGATAAAGCGATTTACAGGGAAATCGTGGAACAATTCTTTCAAAACTGGCACAATTGCATATTTAATGTGACTAGAATAAATTACATCTTGTGCACTTAGGAGAGAATGCATCTTTGAAGCCCACACATATTTTATTTTATTTTTATATTTTTTTTATATACTGCATTAAACCCGCAAGGAAAATTATTGCTTCTGCATTTAACCCATCCAAAGTGAACGTGCGCACACACACACACACACACACACACACACACACACGTAAACAGTGCCTGGAGAGCAGTTGAGGGTTAGGTTCCATGCTCAAGGGCACTTCAGTCATGAAGGTGGAGGAAGGGACGGTGCGGCTCACTCCCCCACCACACATTTTTCCTGCTGGTTTGGGAATCGACCCAGCGACCTTTAGGTCCCAAACCCGCTTACCTAACCATTAGGCCATGGCTACCCCCAGATTTATTTAGAGACCTATAGCTAATAGCTTTTCTCATGGAACTGTGCAACACCATAAGCTGGCACTGGGGGCCTATACTCGATACTCCAAACAGGAACCACCACATGTTTAAGTACTGACTGCGTTGGGCTTTTTGGGTACAGGGACATTTTACAGGGAGTTCAGATACCAGGTGTTATCCTGAACATAAATAGCTTCTAATTAGTGGAATTTTGTTCTTATGCTACTCTGACCAACATTATAGGTGCAGTAGACTGTAGACACTCTCAGAGGTTTAAAAATACATCATGAATCTGACTTGGGCGTTTCTTTCCAATTTTCTTAAAAGTACAAAAATTAAAACTTTTCAAAAAAAAAAAAAACCCTAAGAAGATATTGATAAATGACAACCAAGGAGTATAATAGCTCAGGAGGTCTAAAAGGAACCTTGGGTAACTTTTAAGCAGTAAAAGGTCTCTCTTACTTTGGCTAATGTTAATGTTAAAAAGTTCACCATCAGGAGAATATTGGTGCGCATGGCAATGTTGCAAGGAGAAAGCCACTGTTCTCCAAAGAGAACATTATTGCCTTTCTACAGTTTGCTAAAAAATAATGTAGACAAGCCAAGGCCTACTGGAAAATGATAAGCTGTCCTGGCCCGATGCAGCAAAACAGGCCCAAACCATTATGCTACCAGCCCCATGTTTTACAGATAGAATAAGATTCTTATGCTTTAATGTGGTGTTTTCCTTCTTCAAACTTCTAAATTAAACAACAACAACAAAAAAATCTTATTCTATCTGTAAAACATGGGGCTGGTAGCATAATGGTTTGGGCCTGTTTTGCTGCATCGGGCCAGGACAGCTTATCATTGATGCAATAATGAATTCTGAATTATACTAGTAATTTCTAAAGATAAATGTCAGAAGATCTGTTTGTGAAATGAATCTCAAGAGAAAGTGCGTCATGTAGCATGGCAATGACGCTAAAGACATGAAGAAGAAGAATAAATGTAATGTTTTGGAATAGCCAAGTCAAAGTCCGACTTTAATGCAATAGAAATGTTGTGTGATCAGGTCATGTGAGGAAAAACACCAACATCCCAGAGTTGAATCTGTTCTGTACAGAGGAATGGACTAAAATCCCCCCAACAACTTAACAGTTACCACAAACATTCAGTTCTAATTATTAGTGCACAAGTGTGTCCAAAAACAAAGGTTCACAGACTTTTGCCACTCACAAGTATGTAATATTGGATAATTTTCTTTAATTAATAAATTATTAAGTATATTATTTTTGTCTCATTTGTTTGATTGAGTTCTCTTTATCTACTTTGACGTAAATCTGATGATGTTCTATGATTATATATGCAGAAATATAAAAAATCCTAAGGGGTTCATTAGTTCAGGCTCTACTGTGTAAGGATGCAGAATGTTATGGACAGACCACACTTAAGACAACAAACAAAATGAAGGCTGCTGGGATGTGCTGTAAAAAATAAAATGAAATAAAAGCTTTAATGAACGAAATCACACAGGACTGTCCAAAAAAATTAAAAAAACAACAACAAAAAAAACCAGTTTAAACTTGTAAAACTTAAACATACGGGGTCAAATGATTAGACAAACAGAGCTCCACAGATAATCCAAAAGCAACTTAGGTAAAGCAGACAAAGGTCATTTTTGTGAATTCAATATCAAAGGCAATTTTCATTTTTATTAACATTGTTAAATTTAAATCAAATTAAGTTCTGAAGTGTTCATTAGCCATATCATTAACTTGACTTTCCTTTCCTGAAGAAAAGCTTGAAAACTTTTGCTTTTGGGGAGAAAGACACACGCCCCCCCTCAAATGACATCATCGTCACCAAACTACTATTCTATATACTATACTATATTTGTCGACAATGATTACTATACCATACTACACACACACATACATACATGCTCTCGCTCTCGCTCTCTCTCTCTCTCTCGCTCTCTCTCAAAATGTAAGAAAAGATATCAATAGAAAGAAATATCTTTGTTGTCTGTGATACATAACCTGAATTTGTACTGATTCATGACAGTGGCACCTGTTAAAGGACAGGCTATATGAGGCAGTGAGTAAACAGTCGATTCTCAAAGGTGATGTGTTGAAAACAGGTAAAATAGGTAAACATAAGGATCTAAGTAAATTTTATCAAGGGACAAATTGTAATAAGCCCTGCGATGGCCTGGCGAGCTGTACCGGCTGTACTCTTCCCTCGCCCAGATTCGGATGAGATGGGCACCAGCCTCCCTGAGACCCTAATTACGATTAAGTGGCTAAGAAAATGAATGAATGAATGAATGAATGAAATTGGAATGGCTAAATGACTGGGTTAGAGTATCAGTATGTCAGGTCTTGTGGGACGTTCCCAGTATGCAGTATTTAGTACCTACTAATATCGGTTCAAGGAAGTACAACCAGTAAACCAGCAAAATGGTAATGGGCGTCCAAGGCTCACAAATGCATGGGGGGGGGCAAAGGCTAGCCTGTCAGGTCCACAGAAGACCTACTTCACCAGAAACTGCTAAACAAAGTTAATGTTGGTCATGATACATATGTGTTAGGATACATAATGCATACAGTAACCACAGACTGGTCAAAGCACCTATGCTGATCCCCAAGCACCTACTCACATAAGCATCAGAAGTGGACAATGGAAGGTTATGGCCTAGCCTGATGAATTACATTTTCTTTTACACATAGACAGACAGGTACATTTCATCACTTGAATTGTGTAGAGATGGCACCAGAATGTACTATGTTAATGCAATGTTCTACTGATACCACTATATCCAGAGAGACCACTGTATTAACACAGTTTTATTTTGTTTATTTGTTTTTTAATACACTGAAGACTTTCTATATGTAGGAAAGGCAGTTATTGAAAAATTCTGCAATATGAACAGACAGCACTGTTTTAGCAGCACATTTACCATTCAGCAATTTCTTCATATAACTGTACAATAGGCTGCACTTTTTATTTGTATTATTATTGTTATTATTATTATTATTATTATTGTTGTTGTTGTTGTTGTTGTTGTTGCAACAATTTAATCAAGTAGGTACATGTGTTTGTATTTTTGAAGTATAAACATTTCAACAAAATTATATATACAGATATGTGCTGGGTCTTATTAGTTCATACATTTTAAATTTGTACATTTATGTACAATTTTTTTGATTATTCAGAAACAAATCTGGACATCCATAAAATCCATTATAAATACAAAGATTACATAATGCTGATAGTGATATAGTACAAATGTCATTTTATATCAAGATGTATAACTTGACCAGGAGATGATATTACAAATATTTGAGAACTGAAATCCCTGTGCCTTGAGTCAGGCTTTACTGTTATCCTATAAACAATGTTTTCATTTCTAATGTAACCTTCATATTTAATTCATATTGTCAAATATTAGTAGTGGCACATTGATTAGTAGTTAGCGTGTCCACAGCAAAAAGGTCCTGGGTTTGGATCCCGGGCTTGGCTCGGCATTTCTGTGTGGAGTTTGCATGTTCTCCCTTTGTTAACATGGGTTTCCTCTGGGTACTGTGGTTTCTTCACACAGTCCAAAAACATGCACATTAGGCTAATCTGCTGTTCCGAATTGACCATAGGTAAGAGTGTGAAAGTTTGTTCATGTGTTGGTACCGCGATGGTCTAGAGCAGTGGTCTCCAACCCTGTTCCTGGAGATCTGCCTTCCTGCAGGTTTTATCTCCAACCAAAATCTAACACACCTCTTTGACCTGTTCAAGAACTTCTTCAAGGCAATCATCAGGCACTCAGGTGTACATGATTAAGGTTAGAGCCAATGTCCTCAGGAAGGTAGATCCTCAGGAACAGGGATGGAGACCCCTGGTCTAGAGAGCTAATCAGGGTGTACCCCTCCTTTGCCCAGTGTGGGCTGAGATAGGCTCCAGCCTCTCCACAACAATAGTAGGATTAAGTAGTTCAGCAAATGAGTGAATGAATAGAAATATTAGTAGATATACTATAAAGATGTACCATAATTGTTCTTTATTATGTTTGATTAAATATATAATTGTTGCATTATTGGTATTTTTTTCAAGTTCTTTTAATACTTCAACAAAAAAAAATATTTACTAGATATTTGATTTAAAACAAAGTCTTTGTTGTGTAGCTCATTAAATTTATGAAAAGTATCTATACAAACCCTTGGGGTTGATTCCAGCTCTTCATAGATATTATCAGCTGCCTTACTCAACCTCTCTGTTGTTGTTGTTGTTTTCTTTAACATATTTAAATGTTAATAGCAGTAATAATGAATTGCCAATTATTGGGTATATCAGTACTTCAACATTTCAGCAATTCCAATATTTAGTTTAATTTACCAACAAACCTGGTATAAACTTATACATGCCTACTCAAAAAGCATCAGTCTGCTACTAGTCACAGGACTTATGGTGTGTTAGCCCAATTTCTTTCGAAACAGGACAGAGATTTGGAATCATTGAAATAATCAATCAATTACTTATTATATATATTTTTTATTATTATTTTGTTTAACAAAAAACTAGAAGAGCCTTATTAGTCTGCCACCAGATTGTGTATCCTGTGTTCTAAGTCACATGTAGCATTTTTTTAATTAATTATTCCATAATGTACTGTTTGTTTGTTTTGTTCTTTTGGTAAACCAAGCCAAAATTATATTGAAAATGATCTCTACAAATGACCCAAAAGCAGATTTGATGCTGTTCAGTGAAATGTGTTGGGGTTGGGGCGGATCATCATCACCACTTTCTTTAAAGAGTATGCTCCTCCTCTGAATTCAGCCCAATACACTCCATCTTGGTAGCGGCTGCGGTAGTGCCCACCTCGATACCACACACCATTCAGGTTCGAGTGAGCACAGGAGTTATACCACCAGCCTCCCTTTTGATAGTGAGCACAGTTACCTGAGACAGAAACAAGCAGGTTTTTTTATTTTTATTTTTTCTGGTTAAACATTGTGACATATGCTGATATCAGTCAACAGTCAAGCAAGAAAATTATTTAATTATGTTATTTTTTAATTTATGAAAGCTAACATGATGAATACCATAACAGTATTATAAAACAGTACCTTTAAAGGGGCTTTTTTTTTTTTAATAAATGATCCTTTTTTATGTTGTATGTGTATCATGCTTTTGCATACAATTGAATTGTTAGTATATATTAAAATGTACAAAAGAAGTTTACACAGACAGATCTTTTGCTGAGGACAATAGAAGGTGATCTGAAATTTTCCAGGTTTGTCACAAGTCAGCAGGAAGAAGGCAGTTTGCCAAATCTTTGCATCTGTGTTCATTTTTTTAACAAAATACCACCTTCTAATTTGGGTAGAGCATTTGGGTACCTTGACCACATGCCTGCCCGAGTTCCTGTCCGAAGAAATGTCTGTTAACTTGACACAGCGTTTGTGAAGGAATGGGAAAACATTCCACAAGCCTTCATCAATAATCTAATTCACTTTATGCAGAGAGTGCAAATGGTGGGTACACATGTTATTAAATTACCCCCATGGTCCTTCACTAACTGTAGCTTGTAGTCTGGCTTCTATTATGTACTGCTCCGATTACATTGCCCTGCCAAAAAAAATTACCACATGTATTTAGCAAACAGGCCTTTGATTGGATATTTACTGCAATGATTTATATGTTTCAGTTAGCAACAAATTGTTTAACCATTATTGATGCATTGAGTAGCTTCTCAATCTTCTGACAAAGAACCATGTCAAAAGATGTATCCCATGGTAATAGTAAAGATGTCACTGCGTTTCAAAAGCTCAGATGATTGGCCCGCAAAGCAAATTAAACAACTAAGGCTATGGGCGTGTCAGGATAAGAAGGGAAGTGCATGAAGTGATGTACCCATCATGCATAATGGCCACTGTACAAGCCTGTTGGGGTAGTGTTAAAACCTGGGGTTGCTTCACTTGGTCAGGTTGAGGCTCAGCAATGTTATGAGGTCAGCTGACGACCTGAATGTGTTGGCACGAATATTAAAAAAAATAAAAAATAGTAATGGCATGAATATAAAAATCAGGCTTGAATAGCAAAAGACTGGTTCAGTGACCATGAAAGGTAATTTTCACACACCACAGAGACCTAATTTTAACCCCAGTGAAAATCTTTGGGATGTGTTGGAATGCGACATTGCATAAGTTCATCGAAACATGCTGTGATTAAAGCTGAAGGCAGTCCAACAAAATAGAATGTGCAACTTTTTTAACAGGGCAGTGTATATACAGTTAGGTCCATAAGTATTTGGACAGCATCAACATTTTTGTTCATTTGTCTGTGTAGACCACCACAATAGATTCTATATGAAGTGATCAGTATACGACATGATTAAAATGTGGACTTTCAGCTTAATTTATGGGTTGAACAAAAGTAATTGCATTAACCCTTTAGGAATTACAACCATTTTTTCCACATAGTCCCCCCATTTTCATATGCTCAAAAGTAGCCTGTTTCTTCTTTATTTAATGACAGATTAAAGAGATAATATGTCTGGAATTGATTTCAAGTGTTGAAGTTGCATTTGGATACTGTTTATGGGAACTCATAACATCTGTTCAAAAGACGAGGCCATAAACACATCTATCAGAGGGATAGCAGAGACTTGTGGTGGTGACAAAATTAGAAATGACTGGTGGAGAGACTGGTGACATGCGTTCACTGACCTTTCGCATGGCACCAACTGGCATATAATGTCACATGCGACTCTCAAATTTTACTTTTGGTGGGAAAACTATGTAAAATTGGTAATAGTATTTAATTTTAATACCATAAATTATTGTTGTATAATAGGGCCTAATGTTAAGTTATCTTACCTGAATGATGTGTTTACGCGAATACTACTAATAACATTACTACTGTCATGACATTAGTTACTGTCATTAGTGGAGAAATTCAGATTTAAAACCTTACATCTTCTTAGTCTTTGGACACACATATGCTGTCTAAGTACCTTCTAATAATTATGTAAACATATGATTTAGCTAATCAGTAATCAGTCACTTGCTAAACTGAATAACTTACTAGGACCAAGCACACACTTGTAGACTCCGGACAGATAAACACACACAGTTTTTTTAAATCTGTAAGAAGAAACAAAAATCGGCACGTCACAGATGCTTTGTGTATACACACACACACACACACACACACACACATATATGTGTGTGTGTGTGTGTGTGTGTATACGTGTACGTATATTACCTAAAGCATTATGAGATGAAGTTGTCCCCATTGTATGTTTCAGACTCATGTCTGAAATGAAAGCAAAATCAAGCTCTTTTGACTGTTTTGTTAATTTGTTTGAAAAAAATACAACTCAAATATCTCCTTCATAAATATTGACGTCCTTCATTAGTAGTTGTTCAAAGCACATTTGTCAGAAATCATTTGTCAGAAATTACAGAGTGAAGTCTTTTTGAGAATGACTCTACAAGCTTGCAACACCTTTCTATTAGAGGCTTCTCCCATTCTTCTTGGCATCGTCTTAGTGACTTAACAATGTCCTAAAAGTAAATAAGGATAACCCACCTGTGTATGCATCATGATCTCGGTCTAGAGTGGTGAATTGCTTGCCGTTGTGCCAGGTTAAAGAATCTCCTGCATTGCCATGGTAACGTCCCACTCTTAGTTTGTAGAAGTCAGCCTCGGGTTCCAGCCTGAAGCTAGCATATTCAGCAAAGGTTTTGCGCCCAGCCCAGTCCTCCAGAGTCACCAGAAGTTTGTATGTAGCCTGATTGGTCATCCAGTAAATGTTCTCCAACCCTAGCCAGTACTCTCCATCTATATTCCCAAAGCCTTGCTGTGAGGATGAAAAGAGGCAGTAATCTGTCAAGTAGTAATATGAAATACACTTGTTGATTTTCCAGCAACACCCTTGTGTTGTATAAGGTGCTTAATTATTTAATCAATGACATAAGCGATCCAAAAATTGACTGCATGTTTATTTCCTAATAATTACTGTTTACTATACAGTCCATGCACTATAACCTACAGGGAAATGATTCACCCAAAGGGATGAGTTTGGACAATCTTATTTCACTGATAGTGTTAAGTTTCCTTGTGCTATTTATAAATAGCAAAAACCTATAAATAGTTAAAATATTATATTCTAGGTCTATGTTGATGTAAAGATAGTATGATTGTAGAGATTCAGCCTCTACTGATCAATTTCCCACACATGGTTTTTATCAGTCAGCATATGCTTTCTATCAGTGTGTAACTCCTTTGTAGACTTGTATTTTGTGTTTCCACTATGATCAAGCATGTATTATTTGTAAGTTGTCCATTGTTAATTCTGGAAGGGATTCAGATAATACAATTGAAAAGGATCTATAAGCTTTGTCATAAATTTACCCCTATCCTATTGCAAGGTTTGAGCCTTCACAAGATTGTATAAGTGAAACAGTAGTTGTTATTTCCATCTTTCTTTGTAATAGTAATGTGTGATATTCAGGGCAGAATTGCATAATGGCTTGCCATTTAGAGTGTAGTAATTTAAAACACTTCATGCTGAATAACCTCTGGTCCAGTTTATGTAAATAAGATTGCGTATTTAGAAGCACTTATTGTAGATTGAGTAGATATTGTGGTTATTGAAGATAGAGAAGAGGTCATCACATCAGAAAGTAACCTTCTCTGATTTAAAAATACATGATTACTTTACTTTACTGATATGAAGCTGATGGTAGTGTATGTGTAAAGTATATTTCTCCACTTCCATCACTAGTATGGTATTTATGTAATTTTTTTAGAATCATCCATGCACTGCTGCTTACTTAAATCAATTCAAGATACGATATAATACTTAGAATACATTGCCATGTTTACTCTCACCTTGTAAGTCTCCCAGTTCCTGAAAAAGTTCACTGAGCCATCCATGCGCCTCTGGAGGACTGTCCAGCCCCCCGGGTCCTGTTTCTGGTCACACCACACTTGCATCAGCCTGTTGGTGTTCTCAGGCTTCACTAGATATATGCCACTGTTAGTATGACCATCTTCCAGGGCATGCAGACAGTCTTTCCAGGGACCTAAGGCAAAATTAAAGAAGCTAAATTGTTTAAATTATAAATCATGTGGACCTGACTTGAAAGACTTGAATGTGAAGACTATTTCGTAGTGCTTCAGTCATATCCCATCATTTGAATCTGAGAGATGTATTTTGTCAGAATCAGAGCCCTCTTCAGCAGTGCCCTCCTCTTTTGGGGAACACTCTTATTTGTTGTGGAACTCCCCTAGGCTCAGATTCCACCTCTGTGGAGGGGTAATCTACTGTGACTCATGCCTTTGTTTCTTTTTCCCTTCAGCTTGTAAGGCTTTCAACACAACACTGGTGTTGACTTTATTTGCCATTTTTGGCCTTGAAAAAATTTGTACTTTTTGCAGGTCAAGGTCGACACAAAAGCTGAAATGTGACCCGAATCTATTAAAGCGCAACAGATGCAACTTGATTAATGCACATCCTTTTTTAATCTCCCTTATCGACTTTATTGTTTTTATGTCAGTTTGTCAAAGTTTAAAATTTTTCAATAAATATTTCATACTAAATCACAGAATTGCATATAGAGTGCCGTATGCAGTGTTCTTTCGTTAATCCTTTAAAACTGCCTTCAATTACCAGAGAGAAGTAACTGTTAGCTTCCACAGAAATAGCGTTGATGTGCACAAGTTAAAGCACCCAAGTTTTAGAAAAACGCTCGAGGTATCCATTTAATTTATTTTATTAATTAATAATTAAATTTAAATTAATTAAATTGTTTTTTGATTATTTTGTGACCGAATTTCTTTAATTAGCCATAAATTGTTAAACCTTTGTGTTAAAAGTGTCTTTGTGTACTTGCTTGCAAGTGTACTCTAGTTCTAGACTCTGCATAAGCCTAAACTAATCTTATAATTCTAACTACAGTAAAAGGCTATATGACTTTTATTATTCATTACAGCTTGATGACCTCAAAAACTACTGAAACACAACCTATAAACATCAAACAGGCTCTTTCAATATTCCTTTTAAGAAATTAGCAAATCAACACCTTGTATTTTTTTTCATTTAGCTAAACCCTAAACATTCCATCACAGATAGTATTTTCCTACTCTGGGTTTACAATGGGGCGACGATGTCTATGATGTCCATGTTTTAAATGAGGCATCGAGGTCCTTGATTTATAACCACGCTTGGAGCATGGTGCTTCCAAAAGATGAAAGAGGAATTGTGTTTCCAAGTTCATCAAGATCCCCTACGATGGTGCATCAACGTCTGTTATGCTCTTTTAAGGTCTGTTAAGCTGTAATTTTGTCAAAATCATCATGATTACACCAAGTTTCCTCAAGGTTATCACGATTCGATCCCATCGAGAATATCTAATTATCTTTTGCGCATGTCTTTGGACAGTAGGAGGAAACCAGAGCACTTGGAGGAAACCCAACCATACACGGAAGAACATACAAGCTCCACACAAATACTCTCTTGGGGCTTGAACCCAGCACCTTCTTGCTGTGAAGTGGACATGTTAAACACTAGGCCACCATGCTGCCCTAAGCTCAATATCAGTAGTGAATATGAATGTTGTTAAACTAGCAAATTAGGACATGGATTCTGTTCACTTTCTGATGTGTAGAATCATTAGCTCAGTGTACTTGTCCTGTTAATAATCATAAAAACAAGCAGGGTTATGTTTATTGGCTTATTATGCTGGAGGCTGCTAGGCATTCATACAAACCTGAGTGTCAGCGTTTTTAAACTTTCTTCTGGAATCCTCCCCAGTTTTAATTGGTGAAAGGGAATTTTCCATTATAGACTGGTTGCCACAACACAGACTTTACTTTTTTTTTTTTCTTTAGCTGCAATAGCTGTAGGTGTTAAACAGAGTTGAGGAATTAAATAGTTAAATCAATCACTGATTTTTCTACATTTGCACATGTGTTTTACACATTCGAACATATGTATAACTCACTATAACATCAGTTTAATTTTTATGATGTCACCATTAGAGTTCTATTTACAGTTATATCCATAAGTAATTGGACAGTGAATACAGTGTCTAACATTTTGTCTCTGTATACAGTGCCCTCCAAAATTATTGGCACCCTCAGTGAATATGTGCAAAACAGGCTATGGAAAATTGCCTTTGCTGTTTATCTTCTTGGTCTTTCACCCAATATATTCACAAAAATCTTGCCTTTTCATTGAAGTAAAATTATTGAAAGAAAAAAAAATGTTGACATTAAATAAATATTTTTCTCCAAAACTTGCTTGCCACAATTATTGGAACCCCTAGAAAATCGTATAATTAAAATCTAACTGAAATATATTTCAAGTCATGTTTTACAGTTTTAAGTTCACCTGTTTTGATTAGGAGCTCTTAAATGGTCAACCATGACTTCCTGTTTCACTGTGGTATAAATATGAGGTGACACAGGCAAATTTTCCTTAGACATTCATCACTATGGGAAAGATCCGAGAACACAGTGACGATGTGCAACGAAACGTTGTTGAGCTGCACAAATCAGGAAATAGACCCATTTCCACTATCAGGGCAATAATTAAGAAGTTTAAAATTGATGGTTCGACTGGCAAAAGAATCTCCAAGGATTACAGCTGGAGAATTGCAGAGGTAAGTTGAGTCTTGGGGTCAGAAAGTCTCGAAAACTACCTTCAGACGCCACCTACATCACCACAAGTTGTTTGGAAGGGTTGCCAGAAAAAAGCCTCTGCTGTCAATCAACAACAAAATATAGCACCGACAGTTTGCAAAACGTTACTTGAGCTTTCAATGGGACCGGGTTATATGGTCAGATGAGACCAAAATGTAGCTTTTTGGCAACAAACATTAAAGATGGTTTTGGCGTAGACAGAAAGATAGCCATACAGAAAAGCACCTCATACCCACTGTGAAGTATGGTGGTGGATCTTTGATGTTGTGGGGCTGTTTTTTTTCCAAAGGCCCTGGACATCGTGTTAAGATACATGGTATCATGGACTCCATCAAATACCAGCACATATTAAATGAAAACCCAACAGCCTCTGCCAGGAAGCTTAAAATGGGCCGTGGTTGGAAATTCCAGCAGAACAGTCATTAAAAAGCACGCCTCAAAATCTACACAAAAATGGTTCACCGACCACAGAATAAAGGTTTTGCCATGGCCATCACAGTCCCCCGACCTAAACCCCATAGAAAATGTGTGTCATGAGCTGAAGAGGAGGGTCCACAAGCGTCGACCTCGGAATCTGACGGATCTGGAGAGATTCTGTATGAAGGAATGGTCTCAGATCCCATGCCATGTGTTCACCAACCTCATCACGCATTATAGGAAAAGACTCAGAGCTGTTATATTGGCAAAGGGAGGCTTCGCAAAATATTAAATGATGGGTGCCAATAATTGTGGCACACATTTTTGAGAAAAATATTTGTTTCATGATAAGAATTTAATGTTTCTTTCAATTATGTTACTTCAACTGAAGGTTCGATTTTTGTGAATGAAAGATCATGAGGGTAAACAATAAAGACATTTTTTCATAGTTTGTTTTGCTCATATTCACTAAGGGTGCCAGTAATTCTGGAGAGCACTGTATCACAATGGATTTGGAATGAAGCAGTTGAGATGTAACTGAAGTGTAGACCTTGAGCTTTAAGGGCTTTAACAGAAGTATTAACCTTTTAGGAATTAC
This sequence comes from Tandanus tandanus, assembly GCA_039654325.1. NCBI lineage: Eukaryota > Metazoa > Chordata > Actinopteri > Siluriformes > Plotosidae > Tandanus > Tandanus tandanus. The sequence continues at coordinate 17,809,539 of JBCNYH010000012.1, read as the reverse complement.
CACTATGTTTGTACCTAGTCCCCCCATTTTCAGAGGCTCAGAAATAATTGGACAATGTCTTACAAGCAGTTTCATTTACATAAATGCCAGTTATGATAGGAAACCACAGATTTAAATTTCATTTTTATTTTTCCATTCAGTTTGGTTGCTCAACTATATAATGAGGTTATGTTATCATCACTGCAAAGTTAATAGGAAAATACACAAACTAAGCAAAGAAATTCTGATTGTTAATAGCAGGCAGAGTCTGCAACATTGAACTGTTACAAAGGCTGCACTATTTTACACAGACTGTCATGTAAACAAAGGTAAAGTGCAGACAGATGTGCAGGTTGAAAAACATGAGCTACAACTGCTCCTTTTCCAGGTTTAAACAAATTTGGTGTGGTTTTTTGACAAGAATGCACCTGTCTGTCAAAATACATCTTGATAAAATAAATGAATAAAATCCTCAGAAGGATCAGCTCACTGAACAAAATTCTGCCGGTCATGAAAGTATATTTTTCTACCTGAATGGATTAACGTATTAATATATTGTGCATGTGCTACAAAAGCCCCTGCTTGCCACATATGCAAATACATAACTGGATACAATAACCAGAAATATCACTGTATTTATTTCAGATGAAGCCAGGAATCAAACTCGATCTCTCTTTTAAATATATTGGGACATTCTGAAAGTTTTGTTCTGATACATGACTTATTTCTTCAGTTATCTGAAACCTCCAGATTGGAAGCGTGATGGGTGATCTTCCTAAACCATGCTGGTTACCTGGTTATATTGCTTTTAAGGCTTACCAGTTGTAGTATGATGTACAATGCTACTGTATTAAATGTCAGTCCATGATCCTGAAGAACTGACGTTTCATTCATGCATATTTAGTTTATATGCAGGAATGTACAGTGGCCCACAAGTGTCACAGCACAGCCACTCATTCCACGGCACAAAACCGTCAAAACTCACAGTGGAAGTCAAATTGCATGGGGAAGTCTGTGTTTCATGGCAGAAGAATGACCAGAGAGGAAGACGATTATGAGGTCAAAATAAGTATCTCTAAAAATGAAGCTCAAAGCCACACTGCAAAAAAAAAAAAAGCTCTCTAATCAAGATTTATGATCTTATCTGAACTGCTTAATCCTAATTAGGGTCGCAGGGAGGCTGGCGCCCATCTCAGCCAACTCTGAGCGAGGGCAGAGTACACCCTGGACAGCTCACCAGGCCCTCACAGGGCATAAACACTTTGATGGCATTGCAGCCTACTCTTGACTAAAGTCAGCAATGGTTCTTTTACATGCCTCTCACCACAGACAGTGAGAGACATGGCTGGCCTTTGATAACCCAGTTAGCTGCAATGGGAGTGTTTGAAGAATATTTTTCTTATTTTAAGAAACCTTCATCATTCATTTTCTGAACCGCTTAATCCTAATTAGGGTGGCGGGGAGGCTGGCGCCCATCTCAACCAACTCTGGGTGAGGGCAAAGTACACCCTGGACAGCTCGCCAGGCCATCACAGGGCTTAAGAAATCTTACTAGGTGTAATTATCTTACTGCACTGGCAGAACTTAATTTAAGATGATACAAACTATAATCAAGAAAAATATTCTTAAAACAATATTAATAATTTTACACATTCTGTTCTTACATAGTATATTATTCCCAAAATAAGATCACAAAAAAAGTTTTGGCTGGAGATAATATTTTGACCCCTTGGAGTCGAAGGTTTCGCCGGTGGAACCAAACAGAATTTTCGTGAAATCATTTTAATTACTCGGCGACTTTTTGTCGTAGACGCATGTTGAAGCACAGTTTTTAGAAAGCTGAAATATTTAAAAAATGTGAGAGCATTTCAGACTACCTCAAATGTCCCTGAAAGGCCTCAGACTCCAGATGGTTAAATCTTGATTAGATAGCAAATTTTTGCAGTGCATGAGTTTGTTGAGAAAGAATTTTCACTGCAACATCAACACTGTCTGCCAAGCCATAGAAGAGCTTACCAAATCGGTTCATGATTGTATACCCATGTTTGTGACTGTACTTTATGACACCCTGACAATTATGGCCATCTTCAGTTCTGTTGTTTGCCTTAAACCTTGATGGGCAAAACTTTTTTAAGGTCACCATTTTCCATACATTGGTTCAATGGTCATACTCAAAAAAGTACTCAAGAAAGTCGTTAAAGTAGTTTTAATGGATTATTCAGAATGAAGCCTTGTAGCTGCTACAGACTGCTTTGTATTTGATCAGTGAAGTAATGTATGGAATTTTTACATTTTTACATCTAAAAGTAAAACCCTGAAGGTACCAAGTCTCCCAAACCACCATCAAATGCCACCTTCATACTAACATATTATTTGTAAAGTGTTGCCAGGATAAATCCTTTTTTGTGAATTAACCACTAATGGACGTGCCTGGAGTTTGTTAAATGCTACTACAACTTTAATCGGAACCAGGTTTGGTGGTTTTATGAAACCAAATAAGTACTGTTTAATTCTGTTTTATTTGTGTAGTGTTTTGTACAATTTGCATTGTCACAAAGCAGCTTTACATAAAAAAATTAATTTGGTAAATTATTTGGCAATAAACACCTAAGGTTTAATGTTAAAAGAAGTATAGTTCTTTAATAAAATTAATATATATATATATACTGTGTGTGTATATATA
>JBCNYH010000012.1:17765178-17782005 GCA_039654325.1 Tandanus tandanus | reverse complement strand
AGGAAAGGTTTACAGGTTTTGATTTGAAAAAAGGTTGGAAAGGCCAAACCTTGGGAACCAAAAAGGGGGTTTTTCACAGGGGGCTTTTTTTGGAGGAACCTTTTTTTTTTTTTTTTTTTTTTTTTTTAGCAATCATACACCTAAGATGATGGGTGTCACTAAATAATAGGATAATAGCTGATTAATAGGACTGCTCAATCCAGAGACAACCACCAAGCCTGAGGTACATAATAGTTTTAGTATATACTGCACTGGAACATCAGCACAGAAAAGCACAATAAAATTATAATAAGCACCACAGAGTCTCATGAGCTAACACATTCAGAGTTAGTACATACTACACGGACACATAATAAAACCAACTGTGTAATGGTTCATTTGCACACTAATTCAAAGTTTTCATATACACTAACAGGAGATACAGAAAAAACAAACTCAGATGAGGTATTTATAGTTTGCAGATACTTATTTTACCTGTGACAGCGACTGGTCAGGTGAGCGGTGTGCTTTGAAAAAATTCCTTCGGAGCTAACCGAGGGCACTCTAAGTACTCATACAGAGCTTCACCCACATACAACATGAACACACAAGAAAAACGTCTCTGCAAAGCTCTATGTGCACACTACATTGCAAGAACATACAAAGCACACAAACTAAAAAACAACATTTTTATGGTTTATTTTTTCATTTTTAAGTGTTATGATAATGATGATGATGATGATGATGCCTGCTCGAGTGACTGTGACAAACTGTGAGCACCTGTCATTTTGATTCAAAAACTATTCACTCTGAATAATTATTTATAATCTCCAGCTAGGGGATCAATCAGACTGTGCTATTGCGGTATAGCGTATACTAATGCAAGTTATCCATGTGCAAGAGGAAGAGAGAATGATACCATGTGCCAGCCAGACTGAATTATACCATGCAACCATCAAATGGTAGAATGATAGAATGAAAGAATGATACCATGCCCCAGGCAAACAGTTGCCAGAGTTGCGTAGAATGTCTTTATATGCAACAATTTTCCTTCACTGGAACTTAGGGTCCCAAAATTGTTCCAGCATGAAAATGCCCCTGTGTACACAGTGAGGTCCATGGAAAAGAAACCTTTATTTGTCACATGTATTTTATAGCACAGTCAAATACTTTTCTTTGCATCCCAGTTTGTTATAAAGCTGGGGTCAGAGTGCAGGGGCCCTGAAGAACCCCTCGAGCCGATAAGGGTTAACAGCCTTGCCCAAAAGGCCAACAGTAGCTTCTTGGTAGTGCTGGGGCTTGAAACCCCCATCCCCTAGCACACGGTTTGTCAAGTTTGAAGTCAAACAACTTTAGTGGTACAGAGCTCAGACCTCAAGTCCACTGAACACCTCTGGGATGAATTTGAAATGCTGACTACAGACCAGGTTTTCTCTTCCCAACAGAAGTGCTTGACCCCACTAATTCTTTTTAGCTGAATGGAGAAATCCCTACAGTCACTCTCCAAAATCTAGTGGAAAGCATTTCCAGAAGAGTGGAATTTTTGTAGCAGCAACTAAACCTAGAATCGGATTTGCAAAAAAACACATGTGGTTGCAATGGTTGAGAGTCCACATGTACTTAGCATTTTTGCAAATGAGAAGACATTTATTTCAATACAGTTCAGAATCCACTTGTACTATTCCAGACAGTACAGTGGTATAATATTTAGCACTGTTGCCTCACAAAAACTAGATTTTGAGTTTGAACCTTTGATTTCCTTCATGTGCTCCACCCATAGATCAGCGAGATGCAGATTAGGCCATTGGTTAACTCTAAATTGCTCACAACTGTAAATGAAGTGAAGGTCTGTCTGTTTATTTCTGTGCCCCACAATAGACTGGTGACTGGTCCAAGGTGTATCCTGTCTGTCCCCCACATTCAGCTGGAACTAGCTACAACTTTTCAATAAATGAATGATTGGATGAATTAATGAAAGATGTAATTTTCCCCTTGATTTTTAAAGATATTGTAGCAATAGTAAACCAATATTTTAAAGTAACTCATAAAATATATTTTGGTAGGCACTGAAAATTTTACTAAGAAAAAAAATAGGAATACTGTAACCATAAACCTGTTTGACTTTATTTGATTTATTTGATTTACAGAATAAGACAGTATCCTATAATTTTTGCAAAAATACATTTTTACATTTTGTTGCTAAACTCCACAACCATCACTAAAAGGAAGGATATATACGTAAAGCTTCCATCAGTTAAGAATCTATGGAGGTATGAGATGATTTCTTGCTGAAACTTGTTTGCCATTACAGAAATGTTTTCCATGGTGTAATTCAATTAGCATGTAAACTGACCTCACAGAGGAAGAGTATCCTTCTTCCTTAACCCTGAACCTCTTGTGATTGCCTGATCATGCATAAGGCTGCAGGCACATGCATCAGATTTTCCATTCTTGGGAAAAGTTAGGATACAGGATCATACACTTTTGTCGTATTTTATAATTTTTTTTATTGGATTTAATTAGATATATATTTTGGTTTATTATAAATAATTTACTAAAGATTTAATGCTAATAAATTTTCATGCTGCTGTTAGTTATGTTAAGCATTATTGTCCTTTATGTGTATGTAATGGTCCATTGTGTGTTGAAAATGATTATGTACCTTTTCATGCTGTTGTGTGTTCGAAGTGTCATCGCTCTAGAAATGTGAGGCAACACCTGTTTTTAAGTATCGCTGTTGTTACATTCAGTAATCGGTCTTCATTTATAGCATTTTTATATCTCCCTCCTAGCTTGTTCTGTGTCAGAAAGAGATTGCAGTAACTTTTCCAAAGACCAGATTAGTGGTGACACAAAGGCTGCCAAATAAAAAGAGTCTGATGATAGCTGAACAAAACAAGGGAAAATCACTGACATCATTTAAGCAGTAAGTTCAAATGTGACTGGCTAGAATGAACCACTTCTTTGTGTTATTACTGTCATTGTAGAACTCTGATTTATCACAAGTAGATCTTTCTTTCCAGGAAACATACACATTTTCATAACTTTCTCCATGTATGAAGAGGTATGTACCCATTAGATATATTTTGTACTTAAAATAGAAACACAGGCACTATAAAAAAGCATCTTGTGAGTGAATGAGTATAAATGTTATTGTATTATTTACTAAAAGCAGTAGCTATGACAACACTAACAACACACAATGCATAACTGAGTCACCAGTACAGCACCCTTTTTATGACATGTACAAACAAGTCAAGCTGGAGCATGTATAATCAGCCACTGTGGAAAAATCTATTTATTCTGCACCTGCATGCCTGTATTTTCAGCGAAGTAGAAAAGACTAGGATTGGTTGATTATCTGCTATTGGTATTAGGATATAAAGACATTTGTGTGGGTCACGTTGTCATATGTGTTCCAGTACAGTTTAGAGAGACGCCTTTTGGGAGTAGTATAATCTAAATAATTATTGTACGCATTGTCCAGCTTTGAAAATGAGGTTCTAGCAGTGTTATCTAATAAAAATCAGCAGCTCAAAAGGAAATATGTATACAAAAGGCAACCTAGCCATTATCTGATCCTTCCGCATCATTAATGGATAAACAAATCACCAATTAATCTCCTCAATGTTCATGCAGTATCTGCTCAAGATTAAAAGACAAAGATGAACTGTAGGATTAGGTGTAGGATTATGCATTCTGGCAAATGGATGGAGGTTTACACTTCTGATCTCCTAAGTGTTTTACCAGGTGTATTCAACCGCATGTTCAAATGCAGAGCTTGTACAAGTGGTTATAATTGCTCATATAATTTTCAGAATGATGCAGCTGATGCAGTGATGAAGATCTGGAGGCGTGTATGGGAGGAAAAATAAATAAAAAATAAAAATAAATGTGAGCCAAAATCCAGCATAATATTGCCACAAATGATCCTTGGTATAATGTTAAAAATAAGAAAATAATTTCTCGACAGAAATCTCTGCCCACTTGAGCTTGAAAGTCAATTTATGAGCCAAGAGTCTCAAGACTGTGCGCCATGCTGCTGTAATGGAGTGGCTTAGAGTCTCCAGAGAATAACACTCCTCTCCCTAGATGATTTGGTGCACAAAGCTAAAGTAAATCTATGAATCCTGACTCAACAAAAGAAGGTGTTCAAGTACATATATTACTGATACATTCCCAGGCTTCCCAACAGTTAACTAACTTGACATATATCCTATCAACAAAAGGAGGTTAAAAAGACAATAGCTTGAGTACTCCTGAGGTTCTGAAAGGGGAGTATACCTTCTCAGAAGTCAATGAGACTACTGCGCCAAAGAGCTGTGTGACTGTAACATAGTCACCATTTACAAGAGAAAGAAATGCATGGAACATGCAGTAACATGTCATGTCACATCCTATGCTGTTTTTCTTGGTAAATTATAGAGGACATTCTTTCACCAGCAGTATAATCTCCAGCACATTAAACATGATATTTGACATTTCCACACATTTTAAAAGCATGGTACAATTGCAGAGATGTGGGGATTGGGACCAAAAGGTCGCTGGTTCAATTTCCGGACCAGCATGAAAAATGTGTGGTGGTGGGCGGAGGACCCCCCCTCCCCTTCCACCACTTTCACGGCTGAAGTGCTACTGAGCAAGGCACCTAACCCCGAATTGCTCTCGGGGTGCTGAAATGTGACTGCACCACTATGATTTAGTCATTTATATAGACAGAAATTTGGTTTACAAAGAATACTAGACATGAATTAGGTTCATACTACAAATTTGTTGGGAGTTTGCAATAGGATTTCAATCTTTGAAAACTGTTCAAAAAATACTTGTGGCATTTTCATATGCTCCATGTCAGGTACAAAAACTTTAAAATTCTTTTGATTTGCAAGTTGAAAGGATATTTAACAAACATAGACATTGTGCATTTTGTGATGCTCTTCTGCGTACCACATTGGATATTGCTTATTAAAAAAGTTGAGTTACCTTTATATTTATGTCAGCTCAAACTAGTCTGGGCATTCTCCTCTGACCCCTCTCAACAAGCCGATTCTTCCCACAGACCTGGCACTCACTGTGGGTTTTTTATTGTGTTGTTGTTGTTGTTGTTGTTTTTTTTTCTTTTTTGCGTGTGTGCACACTATTTCTTCTAAACACTAGAGCTTCTTTTTTGGTGAAAATCGCAGTTCAGCAGTTTCTCAAACTTGGCCATCTGGCATCAACACCATGCCACAGTCCAAGTCACTAAGATCACGTTTTTCCCCATTCTGATGTTTAATGCGAACGTTCACTGAACGTCCTGACCTGCTGCTATGTGATTTGCTCAATGTATGATTGCATGAACAGGCGGGTGTAAAGGTGTTCATAAAGTGGTTAATGACTGTACGAACACATGCATTGATATTTTACAGATTTTAAATTGAATGTTTAACATGTCAAGAGAGGATGAATGAACTTTAAATGACTCAGCCATTCTTAATACAGTCAATCGATCTGTTATCAGCAAAAACCAAACCACCTCATTCCTTCTCTGATTTTTCTGCTAGTAGATATTGGATAAAACTTCTGCCAAAGTACTTTAAATGTTTTTCCTTCCCTTAAAAATGCCATTCAACTGCCAATAGCACGTACTTAAACGTCTCAGAGGAAAAGTGGACACGTCAGCTTGGTCTGACACTCTGAGGAAAAAAAGATTTTCCTTATAGTATTAAAGGCATTCCCTTGAATCTTGGAAAATGGCAGGCTCATAATAATTTTCCATTATCCTTTTGATTTTTTTTCCACTATGTCACTCACAATGTAAAATCTAATGGAGTATGCATTTTCTTCTGTCAGGCTGCCAACACTATGTGAAGTGTTTTAGCAACATTTGCTCACATCATTTTAGAAAGTCTGTGCTGTTTGTTCTTAAATCTTAATGTCTCAACAAATAGAATATATATTTTAAAGACACTTTGGGGAAAAAATAAAGCGGTAAATCAGGGTTGGCACTGATGTTCGCACTCACACTGTTTCCTGGTTCTAACTGTGGAGCCTCACAGAATAAGGTGTGCTTTGTTCATCCATGTTTGGGTTCAGGTCTACTGGTTTTAATGTGCTTAAGCAAAGGACATGGGAGAAGTGTGGGGAACAAGCTGAACATCAAGCTAAACTAATTCAAGACTCAGAGTTGTGCTTCAGTGCAGGAAAAAATGCATTAAAGGCAAATGTAGGATTCCTTTCTAAAGAGCACAGAAATGGAAAAAAGTTATTTTAACATTTGAGAACAATATAAGAAGAAAGCAAGTTCTTCTATTGTATAAATAAGAAATTGTATGCGTGTGTGTGTGTGTGTGTGTGTGTGTGTGTGTGTGTGTTCTTTATTGTATGCAAACATTATGCTCATTTTATGAACAAAAAGTGTTCCAATGTTAACTATGAAAGCAACTGCAGTAAATGTGAAATAATAAAAGGGTGTTGTTTTTTAACTGCCTTGTTCCTTCTTATCTTTTATTTTGATGAAGCCTTTTGTCAGCCAAGCTAATATACCTAGATTCTAATAGAAAAAAAAACCCTTGTTTTGCTTCTGTAAAAGCCTAAATGACCAGCAATTACTTGGATATTTCCATAGATGAGTGCCAGACGTCCAGTCTGCTACCCTTGATATATATCATCTTATTTAGAGGATTAATTCACAGGTTAGAGTTTAGAGAATAGTTTCATTAAAATTATGCAGAGAGTGGTAAGTTTTTAATAAAAGATGTGGTTACTTGTTTTTGAGGCTGTAAAGGCATTGCCTTTACCCAATGAAGGTCAAGAATGAGATCTCTGTGACACGTGTAAAATGTGAGCACCATGTGTGCAGACAGCACCAGCGTGGTGTATGTCATTCTTCAGTGGAATGGATGACTTATTCAGCTTTTCCTTCTGGGTGGGGGAAAATTACAAAAAAAGTTATGAGACGTCAAATGCTCTCCTGTAAAACTGCCCATGCTGCTGTTGTATCACCCCTTACATTTTACTTACTTTAGGATTTGTTTTGGTGTCAAATGGTTACTTTAAACTTCTTTAAGTGTAAACATTTTTAAATGTGACATGTGTGTTGTGGAGACCATTGTACCATATACTGTAATTAAAGCACTTTAGAGTGTTTGATGTGATGTGGCTGATGAATTTATTTCCATCTGTTTTTTTTGTTTTTTTTAAGCCTTCAGTTTGGGAAAAATCTGCCAAAATTTATTATATACAAAATATTCGGCCAGGTCAAGGATCAGTCCAATATAAAGTCACATCCTGTGTGAAGTGTGCAGTTAATTAGCAGAGAACTGGGATTTTCAAGTTGTCCACATTTAACACAAGCATTGGCCTTTATCTCCCCAAAAATTCAGGGGCAGTGGTATCTCAACAGTCTCTGCTAAGCTGCCACATTTAGGCCCTTGGGCCCTTAACCCTACTGACTCAACTTATCCACAATGACACAATTGTTTTGATCTGTGATCTGGGTCTGCAATCTTCAGGTCATTCCACAGATTTTCAATAGGGTTTAAATCTGGGGTCTGCTTAGGCCACACAAGGACATTCACCTTTTTCTGCTTAAGCTGCTGTGGGGTCAAATTTGCTGCATGCTTCAGGATATTGTCATGTTGGATGGTGAACTTTCTTCCCATTTACAACTTTCTGGAGGACGGCAGCAGGTTTTTCCTCAAGAATTTGACGGTATTTCACCCCATCCATTTTTCTCTCTTGACAAGTTCTCCAGTCCTTGCTGTAAAGAAACACCTCCATAATAATATCCTAGCACTGCCAGGAGGCAAAATCGGAATTCCATCAATATGAAATTGCTAAAATACTGGAATTTACACACACACACACACACACACACACACACACACACACACACACACACACACACACACACACACACACATATATATATATCGGAAAATCGACTCAGGATTTTATATATATATATATATATGTTAATCAAGAGAAAGATCTCACACTGGCAATGTATATATGGGCGTATTTATCAAGTGGCAACCACCCGAGCTGGAAAATGAAGCTTACCCAGAAGTCTCTTAAAGTGCAATACCACCAGGATGCACAAGGAACAGGCTACAAAAAGATAGGCTTCCATTCAAAAATTATCAATTTCTCTCATAAAACATTTGACTGAACTATTAGATTCACATGTAGCATAGAATTATACAAAATACTAGGAATTGAATAAATCCAATAATTATACTTATTATTGTATTTATTCAGTTGAACAAATTAAATAAATCCAGGGCAGTGGTAGCCCAGTGGTAGTGGCTTACTGCTCCAAAGGTCGGGGGCCCCATTCAAGCCCCATTTTCACCAAGTTGTCACTGCTGTCCCCCCAATGCAGCTAACAATGGCCTGGCGAGCTGTCCAGGGTGTACTCTGCCCTTGCTCAGAGTCGGCTGAGGTAGGCGCCAGCCTCCCTGCGACCCTAATCAGGATGAAGCTTTTCAGAAAATGAATGAATGAATGAATAAATCCAATTTTGCAATAAATTAGTATTACATCGAATACTTTGTGCATTTTGACAAAACTAAATTGAAGCCTGATGTGGCCTTTCTTGAGGAGTGGTTTGCAACTAATTTAGTTAATGAGCTACAGGTAAGTAACATTATTGGGTATGAAAAGAGCCCCTCGGCAGAAGATCACCAATCTGCAATAAACTGCATCAACAAATTGTGCAACAATTTCAGAATAATGATTTTAGCGTATAATTTTTTTTTTATTGTCAAATATCTCAATATACAGTACATAATATCATCAAAAGACTAAGAGATTCTGGAGAAATCTTTATACCCAAGAAACAAGGCAGAAAATCATTATTGAATGCCCGTGATCTTTCGGCTTTCAGCCAGCACTGATTTAAAAAAAAAAAAAAGCATGATTCTCTCATGGAAATCACTACATAGGCTCAGAAACACTTTCAGAAATTACTGTAAACACAGTTCACCATGCCGTCCAAAAATACCGCTTACAACTTTATTATGTAAAGAAAATGCCAAATGTAAACATGATCCAGAAACATTGCCATCTGCTCTGAGCTAAAACTCATTTAAAATAGACTGTGACTAAGTGGTTTATTCTGTGATCAGTAAAACATAGATGCCGTGGTCAGTAAAACATGGATGCCCCATCCTTTGAATTAAGGAGGAAAGGGACCATCCAGTTTATCAGAACTCAGTTCAAAACCTGCATCTGTGATGGTATTGGGTGCATTAGTGCTTGCACATCTGAAAAGGCACCATCAGTGCTGAAATGTCCATACAGGTTTTAGAGCAGAATGTGCTCCCATCCAGATGATGTCTTCTTCAGGAAAGGCCTTGCATATTTCAGCAAACAGTGATAAACAGCATACTGCATCCATTACAACAGCATGGCTTCATAGTCTGGGTGCTGAACTGGCCTGGCTGCATTACAGACCTTTTACCTCTTGAAAATATTTGGTGCATCATGAAATTAAAAATTTGACAAAAAAGCCCCAGGGCTGTTGAGCAGCTAGAATCCTATATCAGACAAGAATCGGACAACATTCAAGTCAAGCCAAGTGGCTTTTGTCATTTCAACCATTTGCAGTTTGTACAGTACACAGTTAAACCAAAACAATTTTCCTCAGGCACCATACCACATAAATTAGCATAGGACTACAAATACTACATTCATTTGCCAAACTGCTTTATCCTGCTAGTGTCATGGGGAAGCCGGCAAGATACACCCTAAACAGCTCACCAGTCCATTTCAGGGCCGACAACCATTCATTCTCAAATCTAGGGGCAATTTGGCATAGCCAATTAGCCTAATGATCATGTTTTTGAACTGTTGGAGGAAACCAGAGTACCCGGAGGAAACCCACACATGTAAAGGAGAACTACAAAAATGCCCTTGCTGTAGCTGGAACTTGATCCCAATTCCTTCTTGCTGTGAGGCAGAAGTGTTAACCACTGTACCACCATGCCACCCACAAAAACCACATGACAACATAAAGGGCATGTGTGCAGTATTGCTTTTGCATAAATTATAGGACAGTGCAAAAAGTCAGGACAACTGGCCCGAAACAAAGATTGTACCATGACAGGCCACTACACAGTACTCATAAAAGTAGAGGGTTAAATGTGCATAAAATGAAAAATATACCAATAAATTCGTGCAATATTCCTCTCCCAAACGTCCAGTAACTGGTTTTCGTAGCTCCCAGACATTTACGGAATGTTATTAAAAGAAGAGGGAAAGTTACATTGTGGTAGACATGGCCCTGTCCCAACTTTTTAAGACATGTTCCATCAAGTTTGAAATAACCTTCTTTTTTTTTAAATTGTACATTTTTTAATTTAAAGCATCTGATAGGTTTTGTTTTGTTGTGGATAACTGTGAGCATTTTGGGGTTGTTTTTGTTTTTTTACATTTTACACAGCGTCCAATCTTTTTTCAAATTGGGGTCGTAGTACCAAACATTTCCACTACTTGAGTATGGACTTTATTGTGCACCTAAAGATTGATAAAACCTTTAGATTTGAGATCAGAGATCTTTTAACAGTGCCTTGCTACCCTCATTTGATTTTTTTTTTTTTGCTTTCAGTTACACTTCAAAGCACTGGAGTACCCTAGAAATAGCTGTTTTTATATTGCAGTAATCAGAATAATTACACTTAATTACAGGTGAAAGGAAATTTACTTGATTTTAACACATGCTTTACTGTAGGGATGGTGTTCTTGGGGTGATGAGAAGTGTTGGGTTTGTGCCAGACATAGTGTTTTCCTTGATGGCCAAAAGTAGGCCAGAGGACCTTCTATTTGTTTGGGGAGTCTCCCACATGCCTTTTGGTGAAGTCTAAATGTGCTTTCTTATTTTTTCCCTGTAAGCAAATAGAGTGGTTCTATGGAGAGATACACCAGTCTTAGCTGTGGAGCTTTCCGGATCCTTCAGGGTTATCTTTGTGGTGCCATATTTTTTCATTTTTTGATGATGGATTTTTTGATGCTTTGTTGGATTTTCAAGGTTTTGGATTTGTTTATTATAATCCAATTCTGATTTGTATTTCTTCACAACCTTGTCCCTGCCCTGTTTGAAGGACTCCTTGGTCTTTTTAGGTGTTGCTTGCTTGGTGGTGCCTCTTGATTAGTTGTGTTGTAGACTCTGGGGCCTTTCAGAAAAGGTGCATATATATTGAGATGATGTGGCACTTAGATTGCACACAGTGGACCTTATTTAATTAATTATGTGACCTCTGAATGTAATTGGTAGCACCATATCTTATTTAGGGGCTTCATAGCATGCATTTCTTTACGGGTTTTATATTTTCATTCCACTTCACCAATTTGTACTTTTTTGTAGGTCCATTACATAAAATACAGAAAAAATCCATTTAGATTACAGGTTGTAAGGCAACCAAATACGAAATATGCCTAGGGGTAAATGTCCCTTGTCAAAGCCACTCAGATCCTTACACTTACTCATTTTTCCTGCTTTCAAAATATAAACTTTGAAAACTAACTGATGTTTTCTGCCTAATACATTTCGTTCCATTAGATAATCGGTGTCACTTCACCTGTCAGTGGTCATAATGTTTTAATGTTATGGCTGATCAGTCAATTCATCTCCAGAAACGCAGGTCTTCTGGGGTGTTTCTGATATGCATTGGTGAGTACCTACCCAAGGTGGTCCAAGGAAGGACAGCCAGAGAACTGACAAGAGTATCATGGTTGCCCAAGACTCACTGATTTATCTGTGGAGTAAAGGCTAGTATGTCTCGTCTGATCCCACAGAAGTGCTACAGTACCAACTGCTGGTACTGTTAATGCTGCATATGATAGAAAGGAGTTAAAACAAAGTGCATTATAGTTTGCTGCATGTGGGGCTGCCTAGCCACAGACCAGTCAGGTGGTGTTAATGTTAAGGTTGACAGATTTTCAAGGGACATGTCAGTATTTGTTTCTCACTTTACTAGCTATTTCCCCTCAGTAATTTCTGATCTAACAAGTAAATTATGATAACATTCACTACACAAACTAGATATTCAGACATATTTTAACAACTGTTGTTGGAAATAAATAAGTAAGCACCAGTTAAAAGGATTTAACTGACTTGTGACTTTTACTTCCAAGTTAAACTCTTATGTGGTGTGTTTATGGGATGCCTTCAGAAGGTACTTTGGTCTTGTTCCCATTCTCTGGGTGTCATAGTATGTATTCCCTTAATGACCTTAATGACATCCAACTGTTTTAGGAGAGTTGTAAATCAGTTGCTGCCATCAATCTGTCTGTAAGAATTGCTAAAAACCATGAAGCTGATAGAACATGATAGACTCTGTCAGTTACCTAGATTTATCTGAGAAAGTATTTATTTTAATACTGAGCAATGTAATATTATCAGTAGAGTTATAATATTGAATCATTCGAGTGCAGTGAATAATACAAATCCAAGCCCTCACTGTGAAACCCTCCCTTGTTATTTCTTTTCATGTTTTTTAAACTGAGTAATATCTTCCACGTTAAAGCAGCTGGCTTTTCAGACTTTATTTTAAGGGTTGCGAAACTGGAGAAGCCACAAAAGGAGGGCCTTTTCTGTTTTCCGCTATGTATGGGCTAATGTGCTAAAAACACATCTGGTTTTTAAACTTTGCTGACTAGTTGAACAATTTTCCATGTATGTCTCAGCAGCACATTTAAACACTTTTTATTTCTTTTTGAATGGATATTTCCTGTATTCAAGATGAAATGGGTTGTAAATTTAGTGAACTCATAATGAATCTTTTGTGATATTTCTAACTCATCTGTGACAAAACCATGACCAGGATAAAAAGATTTTCCATACATGTTAAAGAAGGCTGTTCATTAGACTTAAGTGCAACCTTCTTTGGAAAGTTATTTAGCTGTGATTGCTCAGTAAGACACTGTTGAGAGATATAATTTATTTATTAGGAAATATACTTTCACCTCCACTGTGAATTCTAATGAATACTTCTTCCACAAAACATTCAACAAACAGGGAGAATCCAGCACGGTGCAGAGGTCCAAAATTTTTGGAGAGACTGTGCTGAGTACCAAGCTGCTTACTTGAGATATGAAAAGCCTTTCTTGTCAGAAACTCATGAGCTCATTGTTTTGGCAAGATTTTGCAGGGATGAATAGTTCATTAACAATATACTAGTAATATACATTACCTTCTTACTGAAGAAACCACAACAGAAAAGCACACACACACACACACACACACACACACACACACACACACACACACACACACACACACACATACAAAACAACAAAAACATTTGTCATGTGGCCGTTTAGTACATCCAGAGGACACAGTCACTTAATGTAGGGAAAAATTAAAGTGATCTAATTTTCAGTTACTGATAAAGTATTTCATAAAAATATTATCTTATATAGTTGTAGTTTTTTGTCATGCTTTTAAAAGTTGAACAGACTGTACATTAGCCATATGTTTGGAGGAAGCACAGTTACATCACTGTTAATTTCCACATGACCAGTGTCCTCACAATGTTTCAAATGCTGTAAGTCTGTACAAGAAATGTTTTATTAGCTTGCATTGTGCTAAGCTGGCTGAAAAAATGCATACACTGTATGTATGTACATTGCACATTTACTGTAAATAATAAATACTAAATTAATATAGGTAGTTTTACTCTCATTAGTTACTACTTTTGAAACCTTGTATGCATTTTTTCAGCCAGCTTAGCACAATGCAAGCTAATAAAACATTTCTTGTACAGACTTAGAGTCTGATGAGGAGTAGGGTGTGGATTATTTTTTGAATTGAGTATGGGTAGTTCCAGCTGTAACATGAACAATATTAATGCACTTTTCCTAATATGTGCTGGTTTGACCATTGGAACATTGTCATAGAACTGTTAGATGATGTGCCCCCAAATTTTGTGTCTGCACTGCAGGATGATCATAGTTCTTAGAATGCTGTGTTGAAGGATTTTTTTTTAAATTCCTTTTTAGAG
The DNA here is from genome assembly GCA_039654325.1 of Tandanus tandanus. NCBI lineage: Eukaryota > Metazoa > Chordata > Actinopteri > Siluriformes > Plotosidae > Tandanus > Tandanus tandanus. The sequence continues at coordinate 17,768,044 of JBCNYH010000012.1, read as the reverse complement.
TAGGTGCTCTCCAAGCAAAAGAGTAACCATGAATGACATAAGTGTACAGTTATTGGTCAAACACATGAGCCAGTGTAGTACCAGCACCACTGTTTTTCTTTTGTTTTTTTAAATCTGTGAAAAAAACGTTTGCCATATAAACAACAACTCTTAATGGTAGCTATAAAAATGGAAAAATAGACCAGATCCTGCAAGTCATCTCATCATTTAATCCTACTGCATCCAATCCCTGCCACAGTGCTCCAAACCATCTCACAAGACCTTCTCTCATTTACCACCACTATCATTAATAACTCCATATCATCTGTTCATGACATCAGCATGTACAGACCGCTATCACTTTTCTCTTTTCCTACTAAAATTCTTGAACACACTATTTATAGCCAATTGCCTTTCTATCTCTTGCAGAAAAACCTTCAAGACCCTAATCAGTCTTCAGGCTTCAAAGTAGCACATTCCACAGAGGCTGATTTTGACTCTCAGAGAGAAGCTACATGCAGCAAAATCAGCCAAGATATCACTAGTCCTCATCCTCCTTGTCCTTTCAGCAGCATTTCACACGGTCAACCATGGTCTTGTCCCTCCTCAGGAATCTTGGAATTTGGTTCAGTATGGCAATGGCTTGCTTACTACCTGGAAGGTCACTCATATCAGGTTACATGAAGGGGATCCACATCTGCTCCATGCAGACTCTCTACTGGCATTCTTCAGGGCTCAATACTTGGTCCACTTCTGTTCTCCCTTTATACTAGGTCCCTTGGTGATTCCATATACTCACATGGGTTCTCATACCACTGCTATGCAAATAACACTCGACTCGTCTCTCTTTTTCTCCATCAGACAGTGATGTTTCTGTCCGAATCTCTGTGTGTCTGGCAAATATCTTATCATGGATGGCAACTCACCAGCTGAAGTTTAATCCCAGCAAGATTGAACTGCTGTTCATCCCAGTTAACTCATCCCCACATAAAGATCTTTTAATATCCCTGGACAACTCTTAGATCTCTCCTTCAGTCACTGCACAAAGCCTTGGAGTGACCATGAACAATCACTTGTCCTTCTCCTCTCATGATGCTAATCTTTCCCAATCTTGTTGATTTCTCCTCTTTAACATCCAAAGGATTCATCCATTTTTTCCACTAAGGCCACTCAGATACTTGTTCGGTCTCTTGTCATCTTAAGGCTGGACTACTGCAGGTCACTCCTGGCAGATCTGCCTTTGAGTGACATTTGACCTCTGCAACTGATCCAGAATGCAGATCAAGACAATGCTGATCATGGATTTTACATAAGTAGCATATGTACCTCGACAGCAACAGAGAAAGAGAGGGAGAGAGAAAGAGGTGGGTTGTTAGTTATGCTCATAATACTGTAATGGGCACTCTGTGATATAAAACAATCAGCTAGTCCACCATCAAAAACAAAAGTGACCCTGAGTCCCGAAAATTAACTGTAAGGCTGCTCCATAACTGTGGGGCCTTTGATCTATTTGGCCTTGTTGGATCATAAAGACAATAAGTTAGCTAAACTAATGTGGTGCGAGACCATTCAGAGCTTTAGAGGCGAATAGAATTATTTTTTTACCCAAATGAAATTTTAATTGGTTGCCAGTTCAGTGTAGATAAGATATGGGTGATGTGCTCATATCTTCTGGTTCTAGTAAGGACTTTCGCTGCTGCATTCTGGATTAATTTGAGCTTGTTTATGCACCTATTAGAACATCCAGAGAGTAACACATTACAGTAATCTAATCTCAAGGTAAAGAAAGTATGAAGAAGTTTTTCTGCTGCATGCAGTGACATCATATTTCTTATTTTAGTAATACTCCTGAGATGAAAGAAGGCTATCTGGGTAATATTATCTACATGAGTCTACACTATCTAGTGTAAAGTGCAAATTTGACTTTAATTATGAAACTCTGTACATAACATGGCATGACAACCTGGCGAGGTGAATACATTATAACTAAAATGCATAGTAAACAATATAAGATAACAATCCTAAATAGTTTCTGACTGTGGAACTGCAACTATATCCCCAATATTTAATTGGAAAGTTAGTATTAAATCTTGAGTGTGACCAGCACTATGAGTGGGTCCTATTATGGGCTGATTTACCTCTACTGAATCTAGAATAGATATGCATGCTGTTCTTAAAGAATCTTCTGTGTTATCAAAATGAATATTAAAGTCACCAACAATTAATGCTTCATCTAAAGAAAAATACAGGCTTGAAATTTGGAGTATGGCCCTGGGGGGTCTGTAAATAATAAATATCGGGATTGAGTGAGTAGACCTTTTTTGTTTGTTTCATTTATGTCAAGATTTTTTTTAACGCCTAGATTATTAGTATGAATAACTGCAACACCTTCTCCTCTGCCAGTTAGACAAAGCTGGTGTATATCACTGGACTCAGGAGGACTAGCTTCATTTAGTGCTACCCACTAATTTGATTTAGTCTATGTTTCTTTTAAATGCATTACATTAAACTCTGGATGCAGTATGGTGTAGTGGTTAGCACATCAGCCTTACACCAAAAAGGTCCTGGGTTTGAGTCCTGGGCTCAGCAAGAGTGTTTCTGTGTGGATCCGTATGTTTTTCCCATGATAGCATGGTTTTCCTCTGGGTAGTCCAGTTTTCGCCCACTTTCTCCCAGATGTGAGTGATCTAACGTTTCACAAAGATCAAAGGTGTGGGCTCTACATTTTGTATAGTGTAAATCTGTTATTTAAAGACATATAGACATGTGACCGGGTGCAATGATGGGAAGTGAAGTCCAGTCTATTTTTATTTTTTTTTTTTGGATTTTCCCCCATTTTTCTCCCTAATTTAGTCGTTTCCAATTCCCACCCATCAACTTTTTGCCT
>JBCNYH010000012.1:17709391-17719776 GCA_039654325.1 Tandanus tandanus | reverse complement strand
CCTTGCCACTGTCGCCGCGGGCTTGCTCATTAGGGATGTGTAGGGGGTTGTAGAAAAATTCTTAGATTTCTCCTTAAGTTAATTTTACTATGTAAAGTTGCTTTGTGACGATGTCAATTGTAAAAAGCGCTACACAAATAAAACTGAATTGAATTGAAATTGAATATGTAAAAGAAGACATAAGTGATGTGCACCAGAGGACATTGTTCGAGTGGCAGACGCAGATGAGGAAAACAGGCTTATGGACAATCAGATACAAAATGGGGACATATGCGTGTCCATGCACTCTGATCATGTGACCTCTGCAGACAAAGATGATGGCGTAGATTAGTACCTTTACGTCTGCCTTTTTGGAAGAAAAGAAGATGCCTCATCCATTAGGTTATGCATAATAACCAAGTGTAAATTAGGGATAATGTTAATGTTCTAAGAGCTAACAGCACAGATTGACAAACCTAGGATGCATACATGATGGATGTGAGACTGAAGAGTCTTGGTGGTTGGGGGGTGTTGATGTCGGGAGAAATCTATTGTCTTGCTTAATTTAGCATTAAGATCTATACTCAGCTTTAGGTTAGCAATATTTTGCCTATAAGGAGTGTTTATTTATAGAAGTGTTTAGGTATAGTAAAGATATAGTTAATAAGTAACCATGTCTAGATATAATAGCCCTGATAAAGTGCAAAGCTTAAAATAATCACGTATAACCTATAATTTAATCATGCAAAAATCATTGACATTAGTGTACTGATTGTTACGTCGGTTTCCTTTCCATACCTCGTTTTGATTATTTCCCATTTTTTGTGGCTCACTGAGCCAGTGTTTGTTTGGGACAATAAAACCCGCTTTAGTATATTTCTCTTGTCTCCGGGTGTCATCATAACAGAAGGCTAGACCGAGACAGACGGAATGGAGACCACGCCCACTTTCCCTCCGGACGTGTTCCAATCTCTCGTGGAGGAGGTACGGCGTGCCCTCTCACCTTTGGAGGCACCCTCTGCGAGGCCGGCGCTTGCTACTTCTGCCAAAGGTCCCATTATTAACCCCGCACGCTACTCCGGAGATGCTGACAGCGGTGAGGGATTCCTTCTCCAGTGTTTGCTGGCGATCGAGATGCACCCCGCTCGCTTTCCCACAGAACGAGCCAAATTCGCCTATGTCATCTCCTTACTCTCCGGAAAAGCACTGCAGTGGGCAGAGGGGCAGTGGAGACAGAACGGTGCCACCGTATCAACATATGCCGCTTTCACCACGCACTTCCGTGAGGTGTTCTGTCGCCCCGACGGTGATTCTACCAACCAGGAGAAACTACATCGGCTTCGTCAAGGGCGGATGGACATCGGGGAGTACGCCCTGGAATTCCGAACCCTCGCAGGGACCAGTGGGTGGAATGAGGCAGCCCTAATCACCCATTTCCGCCAAGGCTTAGAACCTTTGCTGCGGCTACAACTCTCCACCTACGACGATTCCATGGGGCTGGAGAGATTCATTCAGCTGGCCATCCGCGTCATGCATCGACGGAGAGGGTGCATCGTGGAGTTGCAACACTCTGCTCCCACCATGCCAACTCCACCGCCCGCTGAACCTATGCAGGTGGATTCGCTCCGGCTCACTCCCGCCGAACGACGCAGATGGACAAAGGAGAGACTCTGTATCTACTGTGGCCAGGTGGGACATGCCATATCGACCTGCCCAACTCGCCCCCCACGTCCGTCGGTGAGTCAAGAGAACATCGAGCCCATAAAGTCCCAGCCTCTATCCACTCCAGTAACCCTCACTACGCCAAGATGCTCTCTTACAGTCACGGCGCTCATCGACTCCGGTTCAGCGGGCAACTTCATCTCTGGGGACTTGTGTCAAAAACTCCCCGTGCTCCTGAACATCGGCTTCCTGCACCAAGAAGAAAGATCATTCCTGGTACACGAGAGATCAAATGCAGACCTCATCCTTGGACGACCATGGCTGGTGCTCCATTCACCGACAATCTCCTGGACCACCAGTGAAGTCCTGAAGTGGGGAAAAGGGTGCTTCCAGCATTGCTTCCTGCAGCTCCCCCAAAGAAGCCTTCGGGCCCACATCGACATTGGTACAACCACCATCGAGAGCCCCTCAGCCCAGACAGCCATAACAATCCCGGAGGAAGACGTTTTCAGTCCAGGGCTTGCCACGGGATTACCACCCCACAGACCCTGGGACTGTGCCATCGAGCTGGTACCCGGCGCATCGGTCCCCAAGGGGTGAGTATACCCTCTGTCTCTGCCTGAACGACAAGCCATAGAGGAGTACATAGAGGAAGCACTACAACAGGGCTATATTCGTCCTTCCACCTCGCCAGCAGCCTCCAGCTTCTTTTTCATTGCCAAGAAGGATGGGGGCTTGTGGCCATGCATTGATTACCAGGCACTTAACCAAGTCACCATCAAGTTCAGGTACCCATTACCACTGGTTCCCGCAGCCCTGGAACAGCTCCGTGGAGTGACTGTATTCAGTAAGCTGGATCTCCATAGTGCCTACAACCTGGTGCGAATCTGTTCAGGAGACGAGTGGAGGACAGCGTTTATCACACCCAGCGGTCACTACAAATATCTGGTTATGCCGTATGGGCTAGCTAACGCTCCTTCCGTATTTCCGGGTTCATGAAAGAAATCTTCTGGGATATGTTGGACAGATACATAATCGTGTACATTGATGATATCCTTATCTACTCTCCAGACCTTTCCACCCATGTTCAGCATGTAACCAAGGTGCTCCAACGTCTACGCCACCATCAACTTTTCCTGAAGGCCAAGAAGTGCTCCTTTCACCAGGCGACTGTATCATTTCTGGGCTATGTGATAACTCCCCAAGGGGTCGGTATGGAGGAAGAGAAGGTCAAGGTCGTCAAAACCTGGCCCGAACCCCGGACGGTGAAAGCCCTGCAAAGATTCCTGGGATTTGCCAACTTCTACTGCCGGTTCATCAAAAGCTTTAGTGCCTTGACAGCTCCTCTCACCACGCTCCTCCGTGCGTGTGAAACCCAAGACCCTAGCCTGAAACGACACAGCCAAGCTTGCCTTTCAATGCCTCAAATAAGCATTTCTCTCAGCACCGGTACTCCATCATCCAGATCCAAATAAGCCTTTCATCGAGGAAGTAGAGGCTTCAACCAGTGGAGTGGGGGCCGTACTGTTGCAGTGCCAAGATAAGGAATGTCGACCGCTACCATGCGCCTTCTTTTCTCGCAAACTGAGTCCTGCGGAACAGAACTACGACGTGGGGAACAGCGAGCTCCTGGCTATCAAACTAGCTCTGGAAGAATGGTGCCACTGGCTAGAGGTGGCTAGAACAAATCCGAGCCGCCCTGGAATCAGATCCGGCGCCGCCAGAAACATCACAGGGGCGTCAGTATGTACCCAGGGACCTCCGACTTCCCCTGGTACAGGCAGTACACTCCACCCCAGGTACTGGTCACCCAGGGACTATGGCTACTCTCTCTCTCCTCCAGGAGCATTATTGGTGGCCCAGAATGTCCACCATGACCAAAAGGTTCGTGGCCAGATGTGAGGCATGCATTTCAAAGACATTTGAAAGACATTTCAAAGACACCTCGACACCTCCTTGCTGGGAAGCTCCTCCCTCTGCCCGTACCTCGGCATCCATGGTCACACCTGGGGGTGTATTTCATGACGGACCTCCCACCATCCGAGGGTAACACTTGCATCCTAGTAGTTGTGGACCGTTTTTCAAAGGCATGTAAGTTAATCCCCCTCAAGTCCCTCCATACAGCAGTGGAAACGGCAAGGGCCCTATTCGAACACGTCTTCCGCAACTTTGGGCTACCGGAGGACGTAGTAACGGATGGGCCCACAGTTCACCTCAAGGTTCTGGAAGGCATTCTTCAAACTCCTGGGGGTGACCATCAGTTTGTCATCAGGGTAATCATCACCCCCAGGACATCAGGGTTTGTCATCACCCCCAACTCAACGGACAAACTGAAAGGAAGTTTCAGGAGATAAGAAGATTTTTGAGAACCTTCTGCAACCGCCACCACACCACCTGGAAGCAGTTCCTCCCATGGGCCGAGTACGCACAAAACTCCCTGCGTCAACCATCCACCGGGCTGACCCCTTTCCAGTGCGTACTCGGCCAGCAACCTCCGCTCTTTCCATGGAACAGAGAGCCCACTGACGTCCCAGCGGAAGATCAATGGTTTCGGAGGAGCGAACAAGTCTGGGGTGAGGCTCACCGACACCTCCAACACGCCGTTCGACATGGGACTACCACAGCAGACGCAAGACGCTCCGAACCGCCCCGCTACCAGGTTGGGGAAAAGGTGTGCCTCTCATCCCAGAACATCCGACTCCAGAACGCATGCAAAAAGCTAAGTCCCTGTTTTCTTGGTCCCTTCAAAATCATTGCACAAATCAACCCAGTCACGTACACTAGAACTAGAACTCCCTCCCACCTATAAAATACACCCCGTATTCCACGTATCACTATTGAAACCTTATCACTCACCCCTGGTTTCTCCATCCACAGAGTCGAGCAAGGCAACAGAACCCCCTCCACCGCTGGCGGCGGAGGAAGGCCCCATTCACGCCGTCCGGGGCCTCCTGAACTCTCGCCGGCGCCGTGGGAAGATCAAATATCTGGTCGACTGGGAAGGCTATGGTCCAGAGGAACAATCCTGGGTCCCCCGCACGGACATCCTGGACCCCAGCCTAATGGAGGAATTCCATCGTCAGCACCCCAGTCGACCAGCACCTTGCCCCAAGGGTCGCCCACGGCGCCGACAGCCCCGGAACCCTGGAACGGCTCCTGGAGGGGGGGGTACTGTTACGTCCATAGCAAACTCTCTCCCCGACTCTCACACACCGCGAGTACACTCCCCCGAGTACTAATCGTCATCACCTGCACCTCATTACCGGAACTGATTGTCTTCACTATATAAACCCCCGCTAGACTCACTTTAGTGTCTAGCCTCGTTGGAGATGCACGTGTTTCACTGCTACTCCTTCAAGCGTCTTGGACTCACCTTGAGTTCGGCGTTCTCTACCCGTTACGACTTCTCCCGAAGTTCTCCCGGACCCTTCGTGTTCTTACCTTGTGTGTTTTCGGTTTTGGTTCACCCCTCGTGGCAGGTTTCCTTTCCATACCTCGTTTTGATTATTTCCCATTTTTTGTGGCTCACTGAGCCAGTGTTTGTTTGGGACAATAAAACCCGCTTTAGTATATTCCTCTTGTCTCCGGGTGTCATCATAACACTGATGAAGTAACCATGCTGAAACTGGGAAAAGAATAAAGAAAATTTATTGAAGATTACAGATCAGTCAGTCTGTCCAGAGGAATTATTGGAACAGAGGGCTCAGTGGAATAAGAAGGAAGCTCAGGTTCTACAGGGAATGTAGGAGAGTAATCTGTAGGAGAATAATAAAAATCAACAGAGGAATCTGAGCAATATTCCATTGGGGAATTAGGAGGAGAAGGTTCTGGAGAAGAATATTCATGAGAACATAGAGGAATGAAAGAAGAATCTGAGGGGAAACTAGATATAGAATTAATAGATGGACAGTGTTGACAATGCCAAAAGTGGACCTGGGTAGTTTGGTCTCATGTTTCTGGTTGAGACTGTGTAGACTGATCATGGGTGACAGCAGGAAGATGGGAAGTGTGAAAGTTGGACCTGGACTGAAACCCAGGAGATCTAGGTTGGAACCAGGTGAACAAAAGGCATTTCGGGAAATCCAGGAGGTCAGGATTAGCACAAGCCAATTGATACCGTTAATGGCGATGATGGTCAGATCTCTCCCTCCGAAAAATGGCACGATGAGCTGACTGAGCTGGAGAAAAAAAAGGTAAATAAGGTGCACATCATAAGACAATATAATCCTAAAATATATTCATAAGCAAAGCTTAGCAAGTAACAGACAAGAATATTGAAATGCTTAAAGGCTCAAGGCCCGTGATATGCATCTACAAGGACAGTGTGGACATTGTTTCACTAATGGTTAAAAGAAACATATATAGCAATGTTTGGAAAGTACATATACAAAAGCAAATAAGAAAAAAAAAAAACTACTGACATTATGCTTACATTTTAAAGAATATTATGCATATATTTTAAATAATTAATTAAAGCTATAATAACAAATAAGAGAAGATCAAGGTACTTACGCCTGTGGAATTGTTGATAAAGGCACTGTCAGATCAAAATAATCCATGAGAACAGCTCAAAAGAACAAAATCAAATGAAGAAAGCACCAAAGTTGGCGCTTATAAGTAAACTGCAAATTTTTTATAAAAACTCCTAAATTAGCCTGAAAAAAAGGGGAATTAGATAAAGGAGACTGACGGCACCACAGGAAGGATTACATCAAATTAGGGTCTGGTATCGAGACAAATAAGGAAATAATGGGAGTTGAGAAAATATGTAAATTAAGGTGGGAAGAACTAAAATAGCTTAAAATTATGAAAATAATGGGAAATGACACAGCACATGTAAATTAAAAGAAGGAGGTGCCATTGGATGCTAAAAATGTATACAAGAAGGGGAATTCAGAGGGAAATTTCAGACCAGCTGGTACTCTTCATATATCCATGTTTTTGATTGCATGGCTGAATAAAAAACCTGGCCTCTCCTCATCTGCTTGTGAGACTAAGTTTTGATTGTTTCACTGTGAAAAAACAAAGAAGTTTGAAAGAAGTGCAGGGACCTAAACCGGCATATGTCCTTTCAGGGAAAATCCCTTGGGAATTTCTGACACAACCACACTTCGACACATGGGTAAACCCACAACATCAGGATCCAATTTTGCTGAAAAATAAGCTACTGGACTTAGTTTTCCGCCATGATCTTGGAGTAAGACTGATGTCATACATCTGTGTTTCTCATCCACTGTCTGAGTGAATGGCCTATTTGAATCTGGAATGTTGGAGTTGATTGTAAAGCTCTTTGTAGTTTTTCAAAGGCTTCTGTCTCTGGAGTCCAACTAAGCATACTGTAGGCCTGCATAATTTAAGATGAACATTCTGCAATATGAGCACATTCCTAAGAATGACTGGAGTTGTTTCTAAGTAACTAGTTTGGGTTTTCTTCTTTTAAACAGCTGCAATTTGGTCAGCATGTAGCCTTTTCCCTTCGGCAGAAAACAAATGTCCCAAAAATTTAACTTCCTTCTGGACAAATTGCAATTTGGACAAGCTAGCTTTATGCCCCTCATTGGTCAAATGACAAAGTAAAGCTACAGTGTCCACCTCACACTGCTCCTTTGTGTGTACAGCTAAAAAACAAAACATCCATGTACTGTAACAAAATGGAACCCTTTGGCAACTGCAGTGTCTCTAAGCTAGATTTCAGGGCCTCAGTATAGATCATTGAAGATTCACAGTACCCCTGACACAGACAAGTGAACGTATATGACTTCCCATTGAACGATTATGCAAACCAAAATTGGCTATCTGGATGAAAATGAACACTGAATAAGGCATTAGCAAGGTATATTATGGAGAACAATTTGCTTGCTTTTTACTTAGGTACTATAACTTTTTCTTCTTGTACTTATTGTTTTTATTGTTTATAAGTAATTGCCCTCTCAATATGTGGGTTGAGAGAACTTTTACTTTCATGAAGAGTTGGGACTGCAGCACAGCGCTTTGTTTACTGCAGGCATCAGCTGATTGCCTTGATGCTGGCCGGATAAGCGGCTAAACCCATGGATTTACCAGCTGAAATCTGGAGAAAAAAAACACTGTGAATGCAGAGGAATGGGAGGGAGGTGGCGAGACAGTGGAGAGGAAAAGGTACAAGCCATGTCCCCCATCTATTATAATGGGAAATGTGAGGTCACTGGCAAATAAGATGGATGAGCTGACAGTGCTAGCCCAGAGTCAGAGGGAGTATCAGGAGTGTAGTCTCATGTGCTTTGTGGAAGCATGGCTGCACCAGGATAGTCCCAATGACAATACATCCATTGTGGGCTCTCACACTGTCCAGGAAGACAGAGACTGCACCACTAGCAGTAAGCGGAAAGGATGGGGGCTTGCCATTCTTGTCAATAAATAACCATCAAAGAGCAGAGTTGTGGTCCAGACATTGAATTGTGTTCTATTGGACACAGACCATATTATTTGCCTAGGGAATTTTCCCATGTTCCTCCTTCTGCCAACCCCACTGCTGCATGTGACACTGTTCATGCCACCATAGCCCAGTTACAGACTCAGCACCCAAGTGAATTCATGGACATTACACTGTCAAACTTTGTGCAGTATGTTGACTGTCCCAGCAGAGAGGAGAGAACTTTAGACCTGCTCTATGCAAATACTAAGGATGCATACAGTTCCTCCCCCCTTCCCTCACTAGTGAAATCAGACCACAACCTTATTCATCTTTCCCCATGTTATGCGCCTTTTGTGAAGAGGCAGCCTGTGACTACAAGGACTGTTAGGAGATGGTCAGAGGAGGCCTGGGAGGAACTTCAGGATTACTTTGAGGTGACAAACTGGCAAGCACTCTCTGAACCCCACGATGAGGACATTGATGGTGCCACTGAGCGTACTTCACACTACATAGATTTCTGCAAGGACTCCATTGTTCCAGCTCAAACAGTCTATTGTTACCAAAATATCAAGCCGTGGGTGAAAGACATCAAAACCCTCTTTAACGACAAGAAGTGGGCCTTCAGGGCTGGCAACAGACAAGAGGTGAAAACAATCCAAAGTTTACTAAGAGTCAAGATCAGAGAGGCTAAGGATTACTACAGGAGAAAGCTGGAGTGGAAACTCCACCACAACAACATGAGAGCGGTTTGGAGTGGAATGAAGACCATCACTGGTTTCAGGCCTTCCAACAGCAGAGAAATTGAGGACAGTGAGGACAGGGCCAATGAGCTGAATGTTTTTTTAAACAGATTTGACACTCCAACTACTGTTCAGCCCCCTTTTAACTTGTCAGGAGCAAGCCTGAAACCCCCTGCCATGCCACTCTCTCTTACTCCATCTCCATACTGCACCTCTGCCTCCTGTGATAGACCTGACACTTTTCCCCCACTTGTCAGGCAAGGCAGCAGGACCGGATAGGATAAGACCCACGTCCAAGTGGCCCCCAGGATTACAGACCCATGGCACTTACTTCACATGTCATGAAGAGCCTTGAGAAACTCATACTGGATCAACTCCGACCCATGGTTAGTCTACTATCCGGACACCTTCAGTTCACTTACCAGCCCTGTCTCTGAGTCGAGGATGCCATCATCTACCTGCTTAACCATATCTACACCCACCTGGACCAGCTGGCAAGCACTGAGAGAGTCACATTTTTTTTTACTTTTCCAGTGCATTCAATACCATCAGGCCGGCCCTCCTGGGTGAGAAGCTGACAGCAATGCGGGTGGATGCCTCTCATGTCCTGGATTGTAGACTACCTGACTGGAGGATCACATTATGTGCATCTGCAGCACTGCGTATTGGATGGTGGTCAGCAACACCAGAGCACCACAAGGGACAGTCCTCTCCCCTTTCCTCGTCACCCACTACACAATGGACTTCAGCTACTGCACAGAGACATGCGATCTTCAGAAGTTTTCTGATGACTCTGCTGTAGTTCGATGTATCAGTGGAGGTGAGAAGACAGAATATCGGGCTGCTGTGGATTCCTTCATCACATGGTGTGAGCAGAATCATCTGCAGCTTAATGTAACAAAGACCAAAGAATTGATTGTGGATTTCAGAAGATCCAAAACACCAGCGACCCCTGTTTACACAATTTCCTCTGGGATCAATAAAGTATTCTGATTCCACCCAGTGCATCATTGTTGAAATGGTGGAGGATTACAGATACCTTGGAGTTCATTTTGTGAATAACCTTGACTGCGTTAAGAACACTACCGCACTTTACAAGGGCCAGGGCTGTCTCTATTTTTTGAGGCGGGTGAGGTGGGTAACATCTGTCAAACAATGATCAGGATGTTTTGAGTCTGTTGTGGCCAGCACTGTCCTCTATGTTGTTGCATGCTGGGGCAGCAGGCTGAGGGTTGTGGATGCACACAGACTGAACAAACTGATCGGCAAGGCCAGTAAGATTGTGGGGGTGTAGCTGGACTCTCTGACGCTAGTGTCTGAGAGGCGAATGTTGTGCAAAATAAAGACAATACTGAACAATACCTTCCACCCTATTCACAACCTGCTGATCAGTCCCAGGAGCACATTCAGTGAGAGAGTGATACAATCCACATGCTCTACTGAATGACAGGAAATCAGTCCTAAATGTGGCCATTAAACAGTACAACTCTACCATATAGCAACAACATCCACAGTTACACATTTGAATTTTGGACTACATTTACATTCTACTGTTTATCATATTGATAATACTGTACATATTACTCACTGACAGGATTCATTCTGTATCT
>JBCNYH010000012.1:17668179-17695458 GCA_039654325.1 Tandanus tandanus | reverse complement strand
GTGTGTGTGTGTGTGTGTGTGTGTGTGTGTGTGTGTGTGTGTGTGTGTGTGTGTGTGTGTGAAAGAGGGAGAGAGAGAGAGAGAGAGAAGTTAAGTATGCTCATAATAATGTAATACTTAAGTACAGAGTTTATCAGTGCTGAGCACAAGCAGGGGCTCCTGCAAGACTTGACTGCCAGCATAAATAAAAAGAGAGAACCAGAAGGAAGACAGACATGTGGGCACCCTGTGACATAAGGCAATCAGCCACTTTACTGTCAACAAACCTGAGAGAGAGTGGGGGAGTGACAGCATTCAAAAATCCCAATTTACCAGGAAACTGACAGGTCTGCTTATTTACCAATAAAAGGCCGTTAACAAAATGCTTCAATAAACGAGTAACTTTTCAGCCTTGTCTTAAACACAGAGACTGTGTCTGAGTCCTGACCATTAAATGGAAGGCCGTTTCATAACTGTGTGGCTTTGAAGGAGAACGCTCCAACCTGTGCAGTAGTCTATTTGAGGTATCAATAAGTAGCCTGCACCTTTTGATTTAAGTGGGAATGGTAGATCATAAACGACAAGAGGTTTGCTAAGATAATGTAATAACCACTAAGTGTTTTAAAGGTCGATAGTAGTATTGTACTCAATGCGTAATTTAATTGGGAGCCATTGCAGTGTAGATAAGATAGGGGTGATGTGTTCATATCTTCTGGTTCTACTAAGGACACTTGCTGCTGCATTCTGGACTAACTGGAGCTTGTTTATACACCTATTAGAACATTAAGATAGTAACACATTACAACAATCTAATCTAGCTGTAACAAAAGCATGAAGTTTTGCTGCATCATGCAGTGACATAATTTTTCTTATATTTCTGAGGTGAAATAAGGCTCTTTCTATTATCTATATGGTTATAATTTTTTCAAATTATAATTTATAATTTTATCTATATGAGCTTGATTTGAAAGACCGGGTCAATAATCACACCAAGGTATTACACACTACAAAACGAATAATCATCAGTTAAATAAGACCTAAACCAGGAGAGGGTTGTTCCCTTCACTCCAACATTTTATAATCTATCACCTAGATCAAGTAACACAAGCAGTGGTTTGATATCGGTCCGTAGTTGGACAACTGACAGAGGTCGAGGTCAGGTTTTTTAATCAGAAGTTTCATATCTGTTAAAAGGATTTGGGTACATAGTGCTAATGGAAGAATTTATTACATTTAATAAAGGGTTTATCCAAGATATATGTTTTTTACATTTTAAGTCTACATAATTATATGAAGCTAAATGCATATGGTTTCTAGAGTTGATATAGAGCAATCTGTTCAGCAAAGGGATGGAAGTTGAGTTAACAAAGTTAAATTTGCATCATTCATGACTTCTAGGGACAATATGATGCAATTCATATTATTTATGATGCAATACCAGCTTCAGATTTCATCATTTATTGTTTTGCCAAAAAAAGAAAGAATAAAAGTAATTTTCAAATTAAGTCATTGAGTATTTGTTCCAAATTGAAATTGTATCAATTTATTCCCAACAGACTATTCTCCTCATTTCGTAGCGTGTCTCTTGGCTGCACTGCTTCCAGTACGTGGATGTTAGATTTTTTAGATGTAGATCAAATTTCAGCCTCTATGTGCTGCCATGTCAATCTAATCTGCCCAGTGCCTTCAGAATTAGTAGTGCTGGCTGATTTCACTTAAACTATATTAGCGATGGGGCTGTTTCTTTAACCAATCAGATTTCAAATTCGCCTCACATGGCCAGCTAGCTGGCCCACAATAACGTCAGCATTTTACCATCCTCTGATTGGTTGGTCAGAGAAAAGAAAGGAGGATGGATTTTGTCTATAAATAATCAGCATCTCTGGTGAGTATGATGTAATTTATTTAAATGTTTTATGTTTTTGTCATGTTATTAGATAAATATTGATTCTGGGGAAGGGAAGAAAGGGAAGCAGGGCCTGTCCCAGGTTGTACCTGGGCTGTGTAGGGGACTGCTGACCATGCCTAAGGTACCCAGACTTACTGCTGCAGAAGCAATGTTATTCTCATTCTCACTATCTCTCTAAACTTTGGATGCGTACCTCTAATACTGTAATATTCTCGGACAGAGAACTATCTACACTCATGCATCGGCATGATCAGGATTTTGTAAACTGAAAACATACAAACTGATTCATCGACAATGATTACAATATCTCCACTAAAACTCAGTTTTGGGCAGATGTAATAATGTTTATTGAGTCTTTGCTTGGTATTCAGTTGAAAATAAAAAGAAAAATGTTTATTTACATTTTACAGTGCCTCAATTTATTTTGGAATCTGGGTTTTAAATTACATTTAAGCAATTTAAAAGAACTACCATAATTACCAAACTTACAAATCCCCGTTCTACCGAGACACTGTCATCCATAATTTCACTCATTCTCTAGTTCATGAATTAATTACAGACAGTACAGTGATGTACTCATTAGCACTGACACCTCACTGCCAGAAGGTTCTGGATTTAAACCCAGAAAAATAAGCAAATTAGGTTAACTGGCTGCTCTAAATTAAACATGAGCTTGAATGATTGTTTATTTCCGTGTAAGCCTGTGAAAAGTTGTATTTTTTGTTCACAAAGTCAGTTTGATTGGCTCAAGTTTCGGATGGTCAGTTGAAACTGGCTAAAGATAATGGAGGGATAATGCGGTTGAATATAACTGCACTGTAAAAAAATAAAATAAAATAAAAAGCAGGTCTTTTGGACGCTGTATGATGCTTGTACAATTAATTTTCAGATCGTTCATGTACACTGTATACTGTACTACAGCTCTCAGCAATTTTGCAGCATACTTTGCTTAGCTTAATCTTGCAACGCTTGTTACATTGTTTCCTTTATCTGATGTGAAAATCAGTATGATTTGCCAAAATCATTTTGGATTGTTGTCAGCAGGGTGGCATAGTGGTAGGCATGACAGCAAGTAGATACAGGGCTTGGGTCCCAGGCTCGCCGATGGCATTACTTAGTGGAATTTGCATGTTCTCCTCATGCTTGCATGGGTTTCCTCCCACAGTCCAAAGACATACACATTAGGCTCATTGGCTGTTGCAAATTGCCCCTAGGTGTGAGTATAAATGGTTGTGTGTGTGTTGCCCTATGATGGATTGGTGAGCTGTTCAGGTTGTACCCTGCCTTCACCCAGAGTTGTCTGACAGACTCCAGCCTCCCTGCAACCTTAGAATAATTAAGCGGTTCAGCAAATGAGTGACTGAATGATTTTTGAATGGTGCCTTGTCAGTGAAAGTAAATAAGAAAACACAAGCAGAACAACTGAGATAAAGGCATAAACACTTGTGCATTTAGCAAAATCTGTTGTAAAATAAAATTAGTGTGCAGTCGCAGCATTAATGGTTCTTTGTTTAATTTTATTAAGCAATGCAAGTGTATTGCTGTTAAAGTCAAATTAACTTAAAGAATATCAACAACAGAGCAGAAATAACATTACTGAGACCTACTTGGTCAAAATAATCCACATTATTACTCATTTGGCAAATCCAATTTCTTCCTTATTTTTGGCCAAACATGTAAGGCAACCAAAATTCTGTGCATTTAACAAGGGTTGACTGCTAAGTTTTAAGCCTCATCCCAGAAAACAGTGAGCTAGGCACAATAAATTCCGTAAACCTTATCTGCCAAATAACATCATTGTGCTACCAAGTTTCTTGATCCTAGCACTTCTTGTTTCTTTTTGGCAGGGTCTCAAAAACAATGTACTTGACAGGTGTGGTGAACATAGAGAAAGCCTAGTACCGGTTCGTGATCGTTTTTCAGGTTTATGAACAAGTGAAGGTCAGAGGGTGTGAGTTCTGGTGAATATGGCATGTCAGGATGACTTGGAAGCCATAGTCTTGGTTCTTGCCATCTCCACTACTGGATCATTGACCTAATAGTACAAGACCCTTCTGGTCAACATTACTGGCCCCTTTTTCTTGATGTTCTTATACAGGCATATCAGCAGGTTGGCGTAGTATTGTCCAGTGGCAGTGCGACCCTTTTGGAGATAATCCACCAGCAACACGCCAGTAAACGGACACCATGACCTTTCTGGCTGAGGCCGTAACCTTGGTCTTTTTTTGGGTGGGATGGGGCGTCCTTCAAATGCTTTCACTGTTGTTTGGTTTCATGCTGGCAGGGATGAACCCAGGTCTTGTCCATGATAATGAATTGAGCAAGGAAAATTTCCGGAACATATTTGAAAAGTTCCAAACTGTAGGTAGACAGGGTGCACTTCTCTTCTTTGGTCAGTTGACGTGCCACCAAGCAAGCGTACACCCTTGACATGCCGAAACAAACACGTTCCTCAGAATGTTGTCGGCTTGCTCCTACAGAAAACCCAACCAGTCTGCAATTTAACAAGATGACAGTCACTGATCTGAGGACCTGGTCAGTGTACACTGGTGGGTGAAGGTCGATGGCCTCCCTGACCTTGGATCGTCTTCGAGGCTCTCCCTGCCATGCTTGCATTCTCAGATGGAGTCCTGCCTTTCAACTGAAGATACTTAATGGAGAGGTACTCAAGTTTCTCCATTTTCACAACACCTGTTAAATACAGGGTGACCAGATGAAAAACAAATGGGTAAAGATAATCAAATTATTATTTAATGTGTGCAAATAGTGATAAATAAAAACTGTTCTGAATGAAGTTTCAGGTGTGCAAATAATAATTTCATTATCTTTAACCGTTTTTTTTTCTCCATTTGCCGAAATGCAGGAGGTTTTTTTTTTTTTTTAGGTCACCCACACTTCAGGGGCCTGCAAAAGGAAACAAAAAGTGTCAAAGGATCAAGAAACTTGGCAAGCTTAATTATGTGTTTTGGTAGATTGGGCATATAATATTTGATTTGCCTCAAAACTTATCAATCAGTAATGAGTTCATTTCTTTAGTATTGCATGACAAAAAAATGTAGAGATGTATTGAAAAAACATTAACCAAAGCAATCAAGTCAGAGTTTAGTCCATGGCTATGCTAACAAACTGAGCAATATTTTACCAGTGAACATAACTCACAGTAGAAATGCTTAGTCTTAATGTTAAGATCATCTGAACTGTCAGCTGCCCCTGTAGTGTTCCGATCTTCTAAACCATTAGAGGAAACATTATGATTTTATTATACTGGTATTTGTGAATACACGGGACAGGGCTCCCTTGAAAAAGTCTATAATTTTAATTACACTGCCCTAAATAAATAAAAGACAAATTAAAAAATATCATGAAATTATGCTTTTAGATAACTGCACTCCCAGCAGCCATAGGGAAGTAACAGTGCCCACCAAAATTATTTACCTGATCATTAAAAATGAGCAAAGATGGTAATAGAAAGTATAAATGAAATGTTCCTGCAAACAGGAGAAACTACTTATTAAAAACAATTTCATTAGACCCTCATTTTAAATAATATTTTTTCTCAGAAAATCTACATCTTTAAAGATCAAACCTTCCATGTTCTGTTTCACTGGGAGGGCAAATATGAGGGAAAACCAGGAAAGGGGGACTAAGCTTTTAGCAAAAAGTTACTGACATGCACAAATTATATAATATATATATAAAAAAAAAGATAAACAAGCAATTTAAAAAAATGTTTAGGCCCAAAATTAAAAAGAGGAACTGGATCCATATCAACACTGAGAGAAGGTTTTATGTGTGTGTGTGTGTGTGTGTGTGTGTGTATGCGGTGGTGGTGGTGGTAGGTATTAAGACAGCTCAATTAAAAGTTTTAGGACTGATTCTCTGATTGTCAAATTTAAAGTCAAGTGTTAAATCTTACTTTTTTATTGAGCTGCTTGGAAGGATAGCAAAATGAACCCTTTTCTGACACATACAAAATGATTCTCTGAACTTTAAATGTCATTGGAATCATCACTGGAATAGTGCTGTGGTGAGTGGAGACCAAACAATTAGCATGTTTGCCAACAAAAGGTTACTGCAAATATCTGCAGAAAAATGTAGATTCAGTATCTGAACATCTGATCCAATATGCCAGGGAGTCAGTGATGCTTTGGAGCACTTGTGGCATTGTGAATTATGCAAAGTACCAGGATGCTTCAGCCCACTCCCTGGCTGCTTACACCAGGACATTCAGATGTGACGAATCATTCTTCCAAATCAACACTGGAATGGGTATAGTAACACAAAGAACATGATTCAAACCCTTCTGGGAACCTGTGGTCTGAATTGAATTTCAAATGGGAAAAAAGAATATAAAGGAGCAGCATTTCTCTCAAACTGTCTCTCTGTTAGATAATTCCCGAAAAGACTCACGGCTGTTATCTGGTGTCACAAATTATTATCAACATGACATAGTTACTTGGGGGTGCAGAGTAGCAGGGGCATAAATACAAAAACAAACAAAAAACACCCACAAATGATCCCTATACATTGGAGTTCTAAATATTACTTATTGCTGTGTTCAATATTAATTTTTGCTCATTTCTATAAAGGGTCCTATGATTATGAGGGGCACAGTGTAAGAAAGGGAAGAAACAGAATGTGAGCTTTGAGAAATAATTAAATAATCATTCACAATACAGGTGAAAATCTATCTGCATACCACAATAAGTAGTCTTCCTCTAGAGAGCACTTCAAAATAGCTTAATACTCTTCAGTCTTGTAACACCCGTTCTTTTTTGGACAGTGTCCAAAATAGCTCAGAAGTGTCCAGAATTAGGGCACACTATAAAGACAGCACTGCTGATCATGCACTGTTAAAAGCAGTGTCATACCCATATCGTCACTCAGCTTCCAGTCCTAGAAGGTCATTCGTTGAAGTTTTGAATTTACAGAAGACAGCCTGAGCTTAACTAGCATAAAGTGCCAGGGTTAATTAAAACCACAGTTGTGAGAATGTGGAAAATTTCTTCCGAAAATAAGGTTAAGGTTATTAAAAATATTAAAAGGTGATATCTAATAATGCAACTATACCAACAGAAGAAATTCCCATCTGATCTTTCCAGCATGCTGAAATACACACTAACATGGACAACAACATGGGTAACTAAATGTTGAATACATGAACAGGAACAAGATATACTGCCAACTTTTATATCAACTAATGAGGGCTATGCAGCATGACCTGGATTAAAGTATATGACTATCTGTGTGATGAGCATTTCTTGATTTGTCTCCTCTTCCATTATATCAGTCATTTCACTTGTAAGAATCAACATACTGTATTTATCCTTATGAGCAGCTGTAGATGATTCTCACATTCCTTCACAAGTTGTACATGTGTTATGAGTGAAACTACTCCATTTTATCCAAGCGTGCAATCTTATTTCTTGACTATAGTAAAAATCCCCTCAGATCAACAGTCTGTAAGTCTTATTCCTCCTTTGTGTGCTGCAAGGTTTCAGGTTCTTTTTCCATTGTGTGGCAGAGTAAAGTATTCTGTTGGTGCATTAGGTGTGATGTTATCAGTCAGGTCCCATTTCTAAAACAATACACTCTGTCGACGGGGCTTCCCCTGGGCTGAGGAGAGAAAGAAAAAAGGGGAGATATGAATTACATTAAAAAAAATATATAAACTTAATTCTTTAAAAAAAATAAAAAATACCCAACTCTCCCATATATGCCACATTTATGGAGTATTTGTGATATTGTTGTCGCATGCACACAATGACCATTCTTTGACAAAAATTCCTGTAATTGCTTTAAAGTCGTAGACCTCTTAGTAGCCTCTTTGACCACTTTCCTTTCCATTTTTCCATCCAGTTTGGAGGGACGGCCTGATCCGGGAATGGTTCTTATAATAGCAAAAACTTTTCACTTCTTGATTATTTTTTACTTTACTGTGCACCTAGGGATTAATAAAGCCTTTGAATTTTTTTTGTATCGATCTCCTTACTTGTACCTCTCCACAACTTTATCCCTGAGATCTTTTGACAGTTCCTTGCTACCCAGAGTTGATTGTTTGCTTTCAGTTACACTGGAATGCTGTAGGAACAGCTGTTTTTTTGGTGAACTAATCAGAATGATTACAGTTGATCACAGATGGAAGCTAATAAGCTTGGTGTGCAATGGAGAAAGTGATTAGTTACACCTGATTGACCACCTGAGTATTTTTATACATCTTTTTGTTGTTGTTGTTGTTGTTGTTGTTGTTTCCCTGAGCTGTTGCAATTCTATATTTCACTTGGTTGTTATAAGCTCATTCATTTATTAATTTTCAGAACAATTCTGAATAATCATAATTAGGGTTGCCCATCTCAGCCGACTCTGGGTGAGGGCAGAGTACACCCTGGACAGCTCGACCGGGCCATCGCAGGGCAGAAACATGCTGACGGCAATGCAGCCTACTCTTTAAGAAAGTCAGCAATGGTTCTTTTACATGCCTCCCACCATAGACAGTGAGAGACATGGCTGGCCTTTGATAACCCAGTTAGCTGCACTGGGGGGACAGCAGTGACAACCCGGTGACATTGGGGCTTGAACCCCAACCTTGGGATCAGTAATCCAGCACCCTACCACTGGGCCACCACTGCCCCGCTGTTATAAGCTGCACTGAATAAATACAGTTGGAAAAATATTTTGCGTGTGCATCAATTCAGGGTGAAAAGCAACAAAATGTGAATATTTTGAAGGTGGTGATTTTTCCCCATCCGTAATTACTAACCTGGTAACACAAACATAATCCCCGTAAAATGGCATTAGTAACCGATGCTAAAGAATGAAAACCAGTAGAAAAATCCACAAAAAATTGACCAGACTTTAAGTGTCAGCAATTATTCACACAGAACATATTAAGAATTAATTATTAATTTCTTAATTAGGAATGATTAAGCTAAAAAGAAGTTATTTACCTTGATTAAGAAATACTAATAACCTAAGAGGAAGAGTGAAAGTAAAGGACTCTAATGCCACCTTGTGGTTTACAGTGACTTGCAAAAGTATTCATCATTCATACTTTTGCAAGTCACTGTAACTCCCTTAGCCTCAACCTGTATAGAATTGTTTTAAATCAAGACTTAGAAAATTAACTGAAGATATGAATTGTTTTTGTTTATGCACCACAAGCCATATGAAAGTATAATAGTGCTTAAAGTGTTCAAGGGAAAATTGGCATGCTAAAGAATATGAATTGGATAAAAGTATATCGGCATTTTCACAGGCTCCTGAAGCAAACTTAATAATTAGGAGTCCTAATGAGGGCATTTTTATTCTGTAATAAGTTATAATCTACATCATAATTAGTGACTGGATGTGAAAAAAAAAAATCAGTCAAAAAATTTTGAAAAGGCAAATGATATCGCATGTTCTAGGTTTTGTACAAATGGCCAGCAGCAACCAGTAAGATTACAGATGTATAGTATGTACAATATGCAGTAAATTTATTTTTAGCTTTTCTTAGGAAAAATAAAAATTTTGCACAAACAGTTGTGGACATGTCTCTCTACTCCATGTTTCAGAAGCTGGCTCAGATAAGTTTTGCTCTAAATTGAGAAACATTTTTAAGTTATAACATTTTTAACATTGTTTGACACACGTTACAGAAGTCATCATATTACATACATTGTTAAAATTTGTGGTATCTCGAGTACATTGTGATTTAGAGAGTTTTAGAAAACTCTGCAGGGTCTCTATTAAAGATTTTTCCCAAGAAGTGCCATGTAATCTAAAAATAAATAAATAAATAAATAAATAAATAAAAATCAGGCATTATAAGGCACTTATAAGAATTAATACTGATCATAATAAAATTGTGAAGATGATTAATTAAAATGCATTTACTACCAAGTTATATATTGCGTATTTGTAATGTAGAATCACCCATAATCATTTTATTTTACTTGAAAAAATTTGGATGGGTTCATTATCATTTTCATCATTAACGTCTGCCATTAATCACAATGTATTATCAGATGATACTGAATCAAATGATTAAATTTATATTTAAAATATGGGTGTTTGAGGGATTACAAAAATTTAGTTATGGATGTCTCAAACCCATGTTGTCATTATGGACTGTATTGTATTTGTAACTGTAGTATTATTATTAAAGTAACTTGAAGTATTATATGCTTAGCTAAGCTAAGTGCCACAATAATCTACACAGGCATCATTAAAATACCTGAATCTAGAAGCATCAAAAGCTCGTAACTCATTCAGAATAAGAATAATAAACTTGTATCTCAATGTGAATTAAAAAAACCCTTCTTTTTCAATATCTTGATAATGATTTACTCTGTATTTTTACAGTAAAATAATAAACTGACAAAAAACATGTTTTTCAGACAAACAAATGGTCGTCCCATCCCTTACTGTGTTAAAACAGTAAAGTTTTTTCACTCTCATGAAAATCCAACATTTTTGAGATATGAGTTTTTAGTAGCTGATATAGGAATTATTCATTTATTCATTCATTCATTCATTTGCCAAACCGCTTAATCCCACTAGCATGGTGGGGAGGCTGGAGCCTATCTTAGTCAACTTTGGTTGAAGACAAGGTACACCCTAAACAGCTCGCCAGTCTATCGCAGTGCAACACTCACACCAAGGGGCAATTTGGACAGCCGTTGGAGCCAAATAAATTCCGAACATGTGTTTGTATCCTTGTGTGAATGACAGTTCTGGTTCTCAGTTATCTTTAACAAGTCTTTAAGCATTAAAGTGCAATGTGGCCAAGGGACCATGCTGAAAAATCAATATTGGATACCCGTGATCTTTGGGCAGTCAGGTGGCTCTGCAGTAAAAACAGGCATGATTCTATCATAGAAATCACTGCCGGGGCACACAAACACTTCCAGAGATCACTGTCTGTAAACAGATTTTGCAATAATGCAGGCTTTTGAGCTGAGTGCAGATAAGAAGCCAGATAGTTCATTTCCTCTGTAGGACAGTGTTCATATCTTCCAAAAAGAATTTCAAATTTTGATCAGTCTAAACACAAAACAGTTCTCCACCTGGCTCAGTCAATTTTAAATGAGCTTTGGCCCAAAGAAGACGGAGAGAAGAGTTTCTGGATCATGTTCATGTATTGATTCTTCTTTGCATGATACGGATTTAGTCTGCATTTGTGGATGGCACGGTGAACTGCCAATGATGCAAATTAAACTAAAATTTTACCCTTGACCATTTACCAATATTATGTTTCTGTGAATGGCAAAATGTTTGTGAAACCTTAGGATTCCAAATTATTTTGAAGGTGCAAATAAACTCGATTTTTGAGGACCTCAGAAAAAAAGATTTGTTACCACTACTGGAAAAATTACAAAACCATCTTCAAAAGCTTGGAATGCACCAATCTACAGTCAGGCAGACTGTGTATGAATGGGAGAAATTCAAGACCACTGTCACCCTCCCTAGGAGTGGTCAACCAACATAGATCAATCCAAGAGCAATGCGTGTAATAGTCAGCAATGTCCCAGAGGAACCCAGGGTAACTTCTAAGCAACTAAATTGACTGATGTGAATGTTCCTGAGTCCATCATCAGGAGAATACTGATCCATAGTGGTGTTGCAAGGAGAAAGCCACTGCTCTCTAAAAAGAACATTACCTCCAATCTACAGTTTGCTCAACATCACATGGACAAGACAGAAGAATATTGAAAAAAATGTTTTGTGGATGGATGCAACCAAAGTAGAACTTTTTGGTTTGAGAGGTGTTATGTTTAGAGAAAGGCAAACACTGCATTCCAGCATAACAAATTTAGCGCTGTGAGATGGCCTCCACCGGAAAGGTTCAGAGACTTCTTCCTAATCACGTCTTTTATCTTTTCTTTTCTCAGGTTTCCCCTCTTTTCCTCTTTTTGCCTCTCCTATTCACTCTTTATCTTATTTATTTTCTGTTCCTTTTTGTCTCCCCATATTTTCTCTTTACTTATTTTCGTTTTTCTTTTTTCTTTTAGTGCCTCATTTGTCCTTTCTCCGTTTCTTATTTTTCTCTTCTCCTTTCTATTCTTCATTCTATGATTTTTTTTGTTCTCTTTTCTTCTCTTTTTGTCGTATTTTCTCTTCTTTTCTCTCCTTATTCTTTTTTTCTTTTCTTTTTTCTTATATTTTTTTCCTCCATTCTCTTCTCTTGTTTTTTCTTTTCTATTCTACATTTTTCTCTTTTTCTTTTCTCTTGTCTCTTTTTTCTTTTCCCTTCTCTTCTCTTTTTTCTCTTGTTTCTAACCTCATCTCAGTTTTTTCCTCTCTTCCTTTCTCTTCTCTTCTCATCTCTTCAATTGTACCATTATAATACCCGCTGTAATGTAATTATTGTGAGATTCTTTCTGCTCCATCATGGTGATGGTGATGATGATGATGATGATGATAATAACACTGACTCTCTGTGCAGGTCGCTTGTTTTGGACCAAATATCTACTCAGACTTTTTGAAGGCGATGCTCTCCACAGGGTTCAAGCTGCCTCAGAGTGGGATTCTGATCGGTATCCAGGTGAGTGTGTGTGTTGCAGCGCTACAGTAGGACAACCCCTCCCTCGTCCCCAATTCTCCACCTGCGTGCTATAACTTTATTCCTGCAGCACAGAGAACTTATTTACTGTGTTAGGCATCTGTTGTGGTTTGAGGTGATAGATAGTAAGAAGATATGGAGATGAATCTCAGTACTGCGTTATTCTTCTTTTCACATTGTAAGTCATTTCACCTGAGCGAGAGCTGTTATTTCAAAACTTTGTAAGAATTAAGATTCATCTTTTTTTTTTTTAGCTCTGTGATGTTACGCTGTCTCTTTTTTAGATAAAACTAAGTTTCATATTATTCAAACCCACAGAAACAAGAAACAGTGTCATCTGAGATAAGTGTATGCTTATTTATGACCTGGTAGCTTTCCTTCCAGCTCGCCTATTTATCTAGGCCTTGCATAACTATTCAACCCCTTATACTTTTTTAACCTCGTTTTTTTGTATTGTTATAAAAAGCAGCTGAACTTGATTGGACTTGGGACTTTATTGGACTTGGATTAGATTTGCTATATTTTTATTCACACAAAGGTAAAGAAGGGGCAGCACGGTGGCGCAGTGGCTGGCACGTCCACCTCACAACAAGAAAGCAACAGAAAAGGGTGGAGAAAGAGCCAAAAATATTAAAGATGCAAATGGTAACATCCTGTTTGAGGGCAGGGCAGTTAATCAGCGATGGAATGAGTACTTCTGTCAGTTGCTAAATGTGACTCTGTGAAGTTCTTTAAATGGAGGAAGTGAGGAAGAAAATCAAGAAATCCCAGTAAATTAAATAAACCATCCAATTACCCTTGATGAAATAAAGGCTGCACTCAAGAAAACCAAGGACAACAAATCCCCTGCATCAGTGTGGGTTTTGACTGAAAGGGGAAAAGTGGACCAAATACCAGCACTCAGACTATTTCTTGAAAAATCATGAAAATTTGCAATCGACCAACACATTTGTTTCCTAGATCTAGAAAAGGTGTTTGACAGAGCACCAAGACAGCAGATGTGGTCAGTCATAGGAGACACCAGAATTCCACCTGAACTGTTGAGAGCCATCCAGAGTACATACCATAAACAAGAGAGCACAATAGTTGGAGGAGAAGAACATTTTGAGGTGACAACAGGAGTGAGACAGGGCAGTGTACTCTCACTACTGCTTTTCATTGTGTATTTGGACAGAGTCATAAAAGAAGTGTCTTTGCCACACAAACAGAGTGTTTTGCGTATGCAGATGATATAACAATCTGCTCAGTCAAGAAACCAGATAGAACTACACTACCAAACAACACACTGCAAAAAAAGTACCAAAACCTGGTTCAGTGACCGTGGGATTACTGTGCTGGATTGGCCAGCAAACTCACCTGAGCTGAACCCCATAGAGAATCTAGGGGGCAATGCCAAGAGAATGATGAGAGACATGAGACCAAACAATGCAGAAGAGTTGAGGGCCGCTATTGAAGCATCCTGGTCTTCCATAACACCTCAGCAATGCCACAGGTTGATAGCATCAATACCATGCAGCACTGAAGCTGTAATTCATGCAATTGGGCTCAAACCAAGTACTGAGTACATATGCATGATTATACTTTTTAGAGGGCTGACATTTCTGTATTTAAAATCCTTTATTATTGATTTCATGTAATATTCAAATTTTCTGGGATTTTGGATCTGGGGTTTTCATAAACTGTAAGCCATAACCATCAAAATTATAACAAATAAAGGCTTGAAATATTTCACTTTGCATTTGCGTTTCACCTGTATTTCTGTTGTCAGGTCTTGCTTTTTGGTCTCCTTTGTTTTAGGTGCACTGATTTCTAGTGCTATTCTAGGGCTATTATTACATAATGCTTCAAAGGGCCTTAATGTTGGGAAGATAGAAGGTATCACCAGAGGGATTGGTTTTATGTAACAGACCAACTAAAGCTGTATCATCTGCATATTTAATACATTTAAAATTTCAATCATTAAGAGCAAATTCAAACCCTGTAACACATACCTCCTGACAGCTAGAAAGAAAAACTTTGGATCTAACACACTGGCCACTGTGGTAGTCAGAAGGTCAACAAGAACTCTCTCTATTGTTTTGAACAGTATGGGGGTAATAGCAATTGGGTGGAAATCTTCAGGCTTTTTGGTATAGGCCTTATTATAGAGAGTTTCCAAGATCTGGATACTCCAGTGACTAGGAGGAAATTAAACAGCCCTAAAAAGACTCCTAGTTAAGAAACACAAGTTAACTTTAAGTAAACAGGCTTTTAGGCCATCTGAACTGATTGCTTTATTCAGCTTCAATTCAGTAAGACTTTTAGCAACAGTATCCTTAGTGATATCTAAGGCCTTCAGTGGGGACTTAACGGACTTTATCCACCACTTAATACCACCACTATCACATCAATTATAGAAACCATCAGTAATATATACAAAAATGCAATATAACAAGGCCTGGCATTACAGAGAGCGAGGCATTTTTTTGACGAGTATTGAGGGTGAATACCATTACTACTAAAGCAAGAAACTCAGTTAACCCTTTATCTCCGAATGCATCGTCACAGATACACCCAAGTTACATTTCTGCTAGTAACTCCGAGCATTACTTAACTTGGATTTGGTAATATGGCCTCCATTATTTTTGTTTTGGGGGAAATTGTGGAGAATAAATCTACCAATATTATTGTTAATGTGTTTCCACATCCAAGACGCTTCATTCGATACCAAATTTGTAGACATATGCCCTCGTGAAGCTAAGATATTAAATATTTAAAACTTGAGGGGTACACCCAATTTCAGTGATTTGTTCAATGCATGTATATTTGCAAACATGTGTGTTCTCCATGGTGATATCATTAGGCAGTATTTGGTACCAAATGAAAACTACTCCAACTGGCTATGTATTATAATGCTTCTTAGCACACGTTTTAGCACACTAATAAATTATTGTACCTTTAGTCTTCATACTTCACCCTACGTTTGTTGCAAAATGTGAATCAAGCGAATCATAAAGATGGTTCAGGAATCTTTACAATATGCAATTTTTCTATCAGAATTTGTTAATATTTCTTAGAGTGTGGAATAATTGAGTCATTTTACACGATGTAAGAAAAAAGGTAAGTACGTGTACAATGTGGAATAATCAGAATCAGAATACTTTGTTCATACGTGCTCCTGTGACTGGTCTGAAAGATCTGTTCGATCTGTTGGCATCTGCACCCCTCAGCCTACTGCCCCAGCAGGCAACTGCACAGAGGGTAGCGCTGGCAAGGATGTAGAAAAACAATAGCCGCCTCAAAAAATTAGAGACTCTGGCCCTTCTTATTGAGTGTGGTGGTGTTTTTAACTCAGTCCAGTTTATTGTCAATATGAATTCCAAGGTATTTGTAATCCTCCACCATTTCCACATTGACTCCCTGGATGGAAACAAGGGTTGCTGGTGTGTTGGATCTCCTAAAATCCACAATCAGTTCCTTGCTCTTTGTCACATTAAGCTGCAGATGATTCTGCTTAACCCATGTGATGAAGCAATCCACAGCAGCCCGATATTTTTTTATTTGATACTTTATCATATTCTTTATTTGGAATGGAGCAACTGTGTGCACACAATTTCCTCCGGGATCAATAAAGTATTCTGATTCTGATTATTTCACATTGTACACGTACTTACCTCTTTTCTTACATCGTGTAAAATGACTAGATTATTTCACACTCTGAGAAATATTAACAAATTCTGATAGAAAAATTGCATATTGTAAAGATTACCGAGCTATCTTTATAATATGCTTGATTCACATTTTGCAACAAAAGTAGGGTACATACATAGCCAGTTGGATTAGTTTTCATTTGGTACCAAATACTGCCTGATGATATCAACATGGAGAACACACAGGTTTACAAATACACATGCATTGAACAAATCACTGAAATTGGCGAGTACCCCTCAGGTTTTAAATATTTATGAATGAAGCATCTTGGATGTGGTAACACATTAAAAATAATATCAGTAGATTTATCCTCCACTATTTCCTACAAAACAAAAATAATGGATTTTTCTTCAGTTTGTCTCCAATTGTCCTACATGTTCAGGGCGGTGGTGTCACATGACATGCCTTGATCATCAAATGCTATTACATATTGCTCATCTTTTATTATTTTTATAGAGCACTCTGAATGGGCTTTCAGATGATACCTTACTTGGGGTTGTTGATGGATAAGAACATGAAAAAAAAATTAAATATGTTAAAATTTATGTTTGGTGTTGGGCACGACTCGGCTTCAAATAGGGTACCCCCATAAATACAGCTAGAACACCCTGTGTACTCGTAAAAATTGTTTGAACACCCTGTTGTAACCAGCTGTTCTGATTTACCTGTTGCTTCATTCTGGGGTTTATGTCGCCATGATCGATGGTGTTTTGGTTTGCACTGAGCTATGTTGTTCCTGGAGAAATGGCCTGTGCAATTTGCTGCAGTTCTGTTTCTGTTAGGCTCAGGACGAATTCCCTTGGAGTTCGTTGGGGGGGGATTTGTAGTGTGGTGATGAAAGTGACTGGAGCAGTTGTCACGGGAGCACGTCCGAAGCTGCAGGTGGGGTTGCCACATCATGGTGATTTTACCGGGCTTGCAGGATATAGTGCGTAAATACCCACTACAAGTAACACCTGAAGACTAGGGGGGAAGCTTAGTCAGTTCTGAGTAGGCAATTAGAGGGAAAGAGCTGCAGTGGCATGTGGCTGTGGGAATTGCGGAAGCTATTGCTAGTCGAGCATCAGTTTTGTGAACTTCTCTCATGCTATCTATGTTATCTGACAGGTCAGGTTTTCTTAATATGGATTTGATCAACGAATTTTCGAGAGTTCAGACGAAGGAATTATTGAAGCATTGTTCACAGGAGCAATTAGTGAGGATTGCTGAACATTTTAAAATGAATGTTGGTGATAAGCGGATGAAGGAGAGTATGAAGAATATTTTAAAAGAGAAGCTAATAGAGAAGGGTGTTCTCCATCAGCAGTTACCTGCTGTTACTCCTGTTCTGGATACATTGGGAGCTGGGGTGGGTGCTGTCTTAACTTTTGAGACATTCAGAGAGAGTTGTTGTTGCAAATGGAAGTCAAAAAATTTAACCCTGAGGAGCACAGACTGAGTTTGAGTAATGTGGGTGGTATGAGGCAATTTCCTGGTGGGTTTGCTGGGCCCTCGGATGGGTTTGATGTAACTACGAATCTGAGCTTAGTACCCCGGTTTTGTGAGCAAGACCCGGACATGTTTTTCTCTCTTTTAGAGCGGTTAGCCTAGAGTAGGGAATGGTCAGACACCGAGCGCACCTTACTTACTGTTGCAGTGTTTTTTAACAGGCAAAGCCCAAGAGGCATACTCTGCACTTAGTGTAGCGGAAAGTAAGGTGTATGTTTCTGTAAAGGCTGCTGGATTAAAGGCGTACGAATTGGTGCCTGAAGCATATTGCCACAAGTTCAAATCTTGGGAAAAATCTGTTAGACAGACGCATATAGAATTTGCCAGTAATTGCTGCAAAGGCGGAGGGCACTGGAAAGCTGAGTGTCCTGTTAAGGCTGGATCTAAAAGAGGGTTCAGTAATGCGCAGGTTAAGCCTGTGGCACTTTCTGCTCCTGTCAGCATTTCTCCTGGTGTCATTTCTCCCTATTCTGTTTCTCCCTCTTCTCTTTCTTTGATATACAGGTGGAAAATGCAGTGAATTACAGCCCTGGGTACCCGGATTTTTCAGCGTTTGTGTCCGATGGTCATGTATCACTGGTGGCGAGTGATAGGAAGATACCAGTAAAAATCTTGAGAGACACTGGGGCTTTTGATTCCTTCACTGTTAGTTCTGTCTTGCCTTTTTATCACTGCATTGACACCAGAGACTGCATCTTAATATGGGAAATGAGGTTAAAGATATTACCTCTTCCCTGTACACAAACTGGAGTTGGACTGTGCACTGGTTCAGGGCGACATGGCAATGGGCGTACATCCCGTGCTGCCAATCCCAGGCGTTGATGTTATTCTTGGGAACGATCTGGCAGGTAGCCGGATGTGGGCCAATGGTCCGCCGCCTCCTGTGGTAACCTCCTCTCCTTCTGTTCCAGAGAAACCCGATGAGAGTGCGCCGTCTTTTCCTGGTGTTTTTACAGCCTGTGCAGTGACCCGTGCTATGCGCTGCTGGGAGGCAGAGCAGGGAGCAGAACATAGTGACATGGGGGGATGAGGCTCCTCCTGTGTCCATACCCAACTGGCTTCTCGCTTCTCCATACTCGTCTGTTTCTCATGGTGAGCTG
Source organism: Tandanus tandanus (assembly GCA_039654325.1). Classification (NCBI taxonomy): domain Eukaryota; kingdom Metazoa; phylum Chordata; class Actinopteri; order Siluriformes; family Plotosidae; genus Tandanus; species Tandanus tandanus. The sequence goes on along the minus strand of JBCNYH010000012.1, from coordinate 17,676,749 downwards.
GTGGAGGAGCAGCGTGCTGATCCATCGCTCAGAGAGCTGTTCCACATGGTGCTGCCTGGGGTTAATGGGAAGAGTGCTGCCAGGGGTTACCTCCTGCAGGATCAGGTGCTGGTGAGGAAATGGGTGCCTCATGGAGAACATTTTATTGGTTAGCCTGTCTTTCAGGTTGTTGTTCCATGGAAGTTCTGGGAGGAGGTGCTGAGGACTTCACATGATCATTCGGAGAATTGGGAGTTTGTAAAACATACAAGTATGTCCTTAAGTATTTTTGTGTCCAGGTACATTAAAAATTCTCAGTGACAGAAAAATTGGGGTGGGCATTTTAAGTGACGGGCAGTGGTGGCCTGGTGGTAGGGTGTTGGATTACTGATCCCAAGGTCGGGGGTTCAAGCCCCACTATCAAAGGGTTGTCACTGCTGTCTCCCCAGTGCAGCTAACTAGGTTATCAAAGGTTGGCCATGTCTCTCACTGTCTATGGTGATAGGCGTGAACTATTGCTGACTTTCATCAAGAGTAGGCTGCATTGCCATCAGCCTGTTTCTGCCCTACGATGGCCTGGAGAGCTGTCCAGGGTGTACTCTGCCTTCGCCCAGAGTCGGCTGAGATGAGCGCTAGCCTCCCCGCGACCCTAATTAGGATTAAGCGGTTCAGAAAATGAATGAATGATGAATGAATTTTAAGTGATCTTAGCTGAATAAATGTTTTAACACTCATTGCTTTGTGGGGGTAAGCTACACTGTCACCAAATCTATTTTCTACAAATGGCATGAGAAAAGTGGCCAAAAGTTTTATGTATACCTCTGCACTGACAGTTTGATTACCAACTCCCCTGGTCCTTAATCTGACATGTATCCCCATAAAATAAATGATTATTTTTCTACAGAAAGCATTCCTTTTACATATAAAAGAGCAGCAGATGTTTTCCTTTGGCTTTTTTATCTTTTTAATCTAAATTTCATTTACTGTAAATTTTCTCTTTTCAAAACATTTTTCTTTGAATTTTTTAACTCGATGCCCTGACATCCTCCTTGGTCTTCTTTTATGTTATCCGTCCTACAACTTTCCATTGTGTTTATGTGGTTTCATGTTTTTCTTCTATTTATATGAGAGAAAAGGTATGGTATTCATTAAAATAATTTAATTTCATTTGTTTGAGGTATTCAGCTATAAAAAACAAAAACAAAAATTGGTTTGTGTCATATCTGTGAGTTGTTTATTTATTAGAAGGTAAAAGGCCAGGGTGAAGATTCTTTGAGTGTAGTGATTCAATCATTTTGTTAGGTTTTTATTGTCACAATTTTTATTTATTTATTTATTTATTTATTATTATTATTTTTTTTTTACATTTGTCTCCTTACACCACCACAATGGATTTGAAATTAAGCTATCAAGATGTGATTGAAGCACAGACTTCTTACTTTAATTTAAGAAATTTAACAAAAGCATTGAATTAACCGTTTAGGAATTGCAGATATTTTTGCACAGTCCACCTTTTTTACAAGCTTGCAAGTAAATGGACAGTGGATTAAATTTACAGTTTCGTGGCCAGTTATGTTTCTTGTTATTTCATGATAAATTAATGAGATGAAATGCCTGAATCATTTCTTTTAATAAAACAAAGTGTTGAATTTGTATTTGACAGCTCTTCATGTGAACTCTCAATATGTGTTCCAAACATGCATCACAGCATGCAAAGAAGGCCATCATTTAGCTAAAAAATTTTCAATAAATACAGCTATCAGACTTCAGGAGGGCCAAATCAACAATTTTGTACATTCTTAAAAAGGAGGAACACAGTGAAATGCTCAGAAACACCAAAAGACCATGAAAAACAACTAAACTGCATTATTGTAGAAAGATGAATTCTTAAGTGTACAGAGCAATACTTTATGATCACAATTAGTGAAACACTGCAAAACTGATTCAAAAAGTTTCAACATACAGCAAAAGCAACCCAAGAGATTCTTGAGGTAAATAAATGGATTTTTCTTAAATTGTGAACACAGATGAATATTGTTAGCACTGTTTTAATTTGTGTTAAATGAATAAAGAGGAAAAAGAAAGACAGTTTTGCAGGCAGACAAAAAATCACCCACTCGATTAAAGGATCCTCTCCCCCTCTCCTGACTATCGACTATCTAATCACTACAGTGATCAGAGTTCCTCTCACTGGGCCCAAAGAAAAAACCACAGATCCACACTAAACATGCTCATTCTGAAATGTTTCTAGTTGATTACAAAACAAACAAGGGTTTTACACATACATATACATAAACATGGATGTATTAAGGCAAACATTATTATTCAGTTCAAACAAAGAGATATCTGCGGTTTATTGGATTGGTCAGTTTGGAAGCTGATAAGTGCACATCTAGCACTGGTAGAAGACAGAGGTGAACAGAAGTGATAATATGTGCAAAGACAGGTATTTCTGGTTTCGAGAGCAGTTTTTTCTTAATATGACACAAAGAAAGGGAGAAAAGGGGAGGAGGAGCCACATTTTAATCGATCAATCATGTTTTTTACTTACAGAAGACAAAACTGAAGGCATTCTGGCTGTGAAAAAAGGAGACACTATGAAATCAAAATTACTGTAATTCTTAAGCACTTAATGCAATCTTTTTGAAACTCCTCAGATCAAAGATGAAATTCTACACTCACATCTTAGAGACCTCATTTCAAATCCATTGTGGTGTTGTCCAGAGACAAATGTAGAAAACTTATTGAACTGTCCAAATACTTTGAACCTATATGAAAGAGTTTTTTGGGTCTACCTTTGGGGTACATTTTGAGAATAGTTCAATTTCTTTTCAGTTCAGATCTCATGGTTTTAAAGCTATCAGAATAATTAGCAAAATTCCTGTAATTATGAACATTTAATTACTCATAACTTTATTAATAAGCAAACTATTTAGATGAGCCATATCTCATTGAAAATATATTTTGAGTCCTCAAATTGTTTTTTCTTACTTGTGTGAAATTGCAATGCAGAAAAATTCATGCATTATTTCATGATTCTTTTATTCAGATCAATTCAACATGCCATATTTTTCCAGTGAGCACTTCTGACATTAAAATACTATATTACAACCATCCTAAGATACCATAAAATAAATACCAAATAAATATCTGCACAGAAATGTTATTTATTGCCATTCTGTGCTACTACACGCCATGGTTTTTTATATTCAAAAGAAAGTGTAAAATAAAGGAGAATATATAAGAATATGTACCGAATCCTCTTTAGCCCACATCAGTGCCCACATGTTGGGGTTCTCCCCACTTAATGAAAAGGTAGCCTCCTTCCATCTCCAGGTGGGGGGACGGGTCCTGACTGTTGTTTGTGCTATACAACAAATGACAGTACCGAATACCCACTCTTTTTGGAGTCCCTAGTGGGTGTGCTAGACGTTGTCCTAGAAGACTTCAACACCCATGTGGCCAATGCCAGTGTGACCTGGAAGGGTGTGATTGGTAGGTACAGCCTCTCCGATCTGAACCCGAATGGTGTTTCGTTGTTGGACTTCTGTGCTCGTCATGGTTTGTCCATCACGAACACCATATTCGAACATAAGGGTGTCCATAAGTGCACTTGGCACCAGAACAACCTAGGCCGCAGTTCGACAATCGACTTTGTAGTCATGTCATCAGACTTGCGGTCGCATGTTCTGGACACTCGAGTGAAGAGAAGAGCTGAGCTGTCAACCGATCACCACCTGGTGGTGAGCTGGCTCCGATGGCGGGGGAGACTCCAGACTTGGGAGACCCAAACATGTAGTTAGGGTCTCCTGGGATTGTTTGGCAGAGTTTCCTGTCAGAAGGGCCTTCGACTGCCACCTCCAGAAGAGCTACAACCACATCCCAATGGAGGCCAGGGCATAGAGTCCGAATGAACCATGTTTCGTGTCTCAATTATTGAGGCGGCAGCCCGGAGCTTTGGCCAGAAGGTCATTGGTACATGTCGTGGGGGCAACCCCCAAACCATGTGGTGGACACCTGCGGTGAGGGGGGCTGTCAAGCTGAAGAAGGAGGCCTATCGGGTCCGTTTGACCTGTGGAACTCCCAATGCAGCCGACGGGTACCAACAGGGCAAACGTGCTGCAGCCCGGGGTGTTGCTGTTGCAAAATCTCGGGTGTGGGAGAAGTTCGGTGAGGTCCTGGAAAAAGACTATTGGTCGACCTTGAAAAGGTTCTGAACCACCATCCGATGCCTCAGGAGGGGGAAGCAGTACTCCACAAACACTGTTTACAGTGGAAGTGGGGAGCTGCTCACCTCGACTGGGGATGCTGTCGGGAGGTGGAAAGAATACTTTGAGGACCTCCTCAATCCCACCAACACGCCCTCTGTGGAAGAGGAAGAGCCTAGGGGTTCGCAAGGGGGTCTGACCATTAGCTCCTCGGTGGCCAGGCTCCGGGGGTGGATGAGATCCACCCTCAATACCTCAAGGCTCTGGATGTTGTAGGACTGTCTTGGTTGACATGTCTCTGCAACATTGTGTGGTCATCGGGGGTCGTACCTCTGGATTGGCAAACCGGGGTGGTAGTTCCCCTTTTTAAAAAAGGGGGCCGGAGAGTGTGTCGTGGAATCACACTCCTCAGCCTACCTGGGAAAGTCTATTCAGGGGTACTGGTGAGAAGGATCTGACTGATGGTTTAACTTCAGATTTAGAAGGAACAATGTGGTTTTCATCACGCCGCAGCACTCTTGACCAGAGCTACACACTCAACAGGATCCTGGAGGGGGCATGGGAGTTTGCCCAACCTGTCCACATGAGCTTTGTGGACTTGGAGAAGGCTTTCGACCATGTCCCTCGGGCTATCTTGTGGGGTATGCTCCGGAAATATGGTATACCGGACCCGTTGCTACTGGCCATTCAGTCTCTGTATCACTGGAGCCAGAGCTTGGTCTACATTGTTAACAACATGTCAAATTTGTTTCGAGTGGGGGTTGGACTCTGCCAAGGCTGTCCTTTGTCACTGGTTCTGTTCATAATATTTATGGATAGAATTTTTTCTAGGCGCAGCCAAGGAGTTGTGGGGTTCTGGTTTGGTGGCCATAGGATCTCGTCTCTGCTTTTTGCGGATGACGTTGCCCTTTTGGCTTCGTCAAGCCAGGACCTCCAGCTCTCGCTGGAGCAATTTGCAGCTGAGTGTGAAATGGCTGGTATGAGAATCAGCACCTCCAAGTTCGATGCCATGGTTCTCAGTCGGAAAAGGGTCGAATGCACACTCTGGACTGAGGTCCTGCCCCAAGTGGAGGAGTTCAAGTAGCTTGAGGTCTTGTTCACGAGTGAGGGAAGGATGGAGCGGGAGATCCACAAGTGCATCGGTGCAGCCTCTGCTGTAAAGTGTTGCTTGTACTGGTCCGTCGTTATGAAGAGGGAGCTGAGCTGAAAGGCTAAGCTCTCAATTAACCAGTTGATTTACGTTCCCACCCTCACCTAGGGTCACAAGCTTTGGGTAGTGACCAAAAGAACAAGATCGCGAATACAAGCGGCTGAAATGAGCTTCCTTCGCATGTTGGCAAGGCTCTCCCTTAGAGATAGGGTGAGAAGTTCTGTCATCCGGGAGGAGCTCGGAGTAGAACCACTGTTCCTCTGTGTTGAGAGGAGCCAGTTGAGGTGGCTGAGGCATCTGATTAGAATGCCTCCCGAACGCCTCCCTGGTGTGGTGGTTCGGGTACGTCCAACCGGGAAGCGACCCCAGGATTGATCCAGAACACGCTGGAGGGACTAAGTCTCTCGAGGAAGTGGCTGGAGAGAGGGGCGTCTGGACCTCACTGCTTAGGCTGCTGCCCCCATGACCTGACCCCAGAACAAGCGGAAGAAGATGAAGATCATCTTAAGCTTCTGATGTCTAAAAAGTAATATGACAGACTGACGAGTGTTAGCAAAGTATGGACATAGAAAACAAGACAATTAGGGGTTAGGGTTTTAGTCGTTTACAATTACAAGGAACAAAGACAAAACATTGGGATATGATAGACAGGAAGAAAAAGAGTGTTTAGTTACCAGAGTGGGATAATGAGTCAGCCAGTAGAGGGGGAAGAGGATGGATTCAACTTTACTCCTTCTCTCTGCAAATATTCCAAACGCATAGGACCCATCTTATGGGGCATTGCTTAAAGGGAGCAAGTTGGGCATTGTTTAAGAAAAAGGGTAATGAATAGTGGAAAAAGAAAGAAAGAAATAGTAAATGATCAGATGAGAGACAGACAAACAGAAAGGAAAACACAGACAGGGTCTTTAACAGATGACAACATACGTACATGTTTTGTCATAAATGCATGTCTACTGATATCCAGTTGTTCCAATAGGAATTAGTAGAAGTTATTAAGTACTCCTTAACAGCCACTGGCTGTTGTGCATAGTTCATCATATACATGACCAGAAAGGGATCATGAGTCAACTGCAGAAAGGGTGGATGGATCTACACTGCAGTGACATATCAGTGTACAGTACACTGGGTATAGAAAAGAATCCCAAACACCCCCCCCCCCCCCAATCTGACCATAACTGTATTGAACTTGATGTGGCCTTTCTTGAAAGTGACCTTAACTTGACCTGCTATCGGTGTGACCTCCAGGCAAAACTATGTGGCATGAAGCCCAAGCTTTTTTACGTCTAAAATCTAGTGCGTTTTTACAGCACTGGATGCTGTTCCTATGGAATTACTTCATAAAAAGTCAAAGTATGCGGAGAGTTTTATGACGCATTACCACACTCGCTGCTTGTTTACTTGCGCTGGACAACCCAGCCTAACGAATTCACATTACTTCCGGGAAAAAATGGTTGTTTTGTATTGGTTTAGCCTCCGCTAGTGATCCACGGGATAAAATTGCCCAGTTTTGTGCTTTTTATGGTCATTTATGTAAAATAAGCTCTGTATCGATTAAATGTGTTACATTACGCACAAATTTTGCTGTAAGGATGACCAATACTGGTACTCTTTAATAAAAGCTTGCACACCTTGTATACTTTGTACATTATGCGCAATTGTTATTAGTCTTTTTTGAGAAGAAAAGAAAAACGAGTAATAAATCCTCACATAGGGGGTGCCATTGTACTGCGAAAAGTGACACGTAACTCACATAGAAGAAGCTGTATACGTACAAGGAAGTGATGTGGATTAGAATGCTAATCCATATACCACGTATATATCACGTTAATGTAAACAAGCAGACGCCTGCCTGATGTATGTAAATGTAATGCAGTATTATGTTTAGATGTTTATAGTTTTAGATTATTTCAGAAGTTTACTAGGTCTTATTTGTTAGGTTAATACCTGTACACTGCAATTATTGCCCGTATCTAGCTTGGTACTGACACGTCCACATCCTATTCTTGCAATTTCATGAATGGACCAGCTTTTTCAAACTGGCTAATGCAAACTATCAAATGGATTTTAGCAAATTGCAACTTCGAAAATTTAAGTAAAAACCACTTAGTATAACAGGACAGTTTGTAAGCCTTTCCTTTCATTTCCTTTCATTAACCAGCAATTATTATTTACTATATATAATAATTTTATATACTATGTATATAATATTAATTATTATTATATATGACATGACCAACTACATGACACGGCCAATTCTCTGATCCACCATCTTGCACACTATACCAGCCCTTTTACACTTCTGGTTATGGTTAGGTTAAAACTTGCAGCAATACTTCTGCCTGATAACATTTCTCTCAGGGTTGTGTAATGCATAAAGTGTGTGTGCCTTCTCATCTGCAATACTATAGATAAACCCTTCTGTACATTTTGATTGCAGTTGAGTTGAGTTGAGTTACTTCTGCCTGCAGTGACACCATGTGCCCTCCTTCTATTGTACTGTATTTGTCAAACAACACAATTACTGCTATAATAATAATAATAATAATAATAATTAATTTTTTAATTCCTTAATCCAAGTTTTCATGAAATTCTACCTCAATTTATCTTTGCACAATATACTGTTATTACGCCTAGTTGTAGTCATACCAGTGCCACACACAGTACCATGCTACTTTGGCGTTAGTTCAGTTCATTTCAAGTATACAGCAAGGGTTGGGTTAATCTTTGCAAACTACCGGCTACAACTCACCTGAATCTGAGTAGGCTGTTGTACGTTTTCCTGGGTCTTTCTGAAGTTGGATCTCCTTCACTGAGAAGATGGAGGCCGCTAAGGAGGAAAAATTCAACACCAAAGCATACACTGGTCAAAACTGTGATCTAATTTCCAAAGGTTATGTTCTTCCTGCTAAACTTTTAAACAGGTGTTATATGATGCAATGTTATTAACTTTAAAGTTCTTTCTGAATAAATTCCAGATATGTGAGATTATCACCAAAATAATAAATATTTAGTGTTTATTTAAAATTACCATATACTGTGGGGCAAAAAAGTATTTAGTCAGCCACCAATTGTGCAAGTTCTCCCAATTAAAAGATGAGAGGTCTCCAATTTTCATCATAGGTATACCTCAACTATGAGAGACAAAATGAGAAGAAAAAAATCCAGAAAATCACATTGTCTGATTTTTAAAGAATTTATTTGCAAATTATGGTGGAAAATAAGTATTTGGT
>JBCNYH010000012.1:17634967-17647891 GCA_039654325.1 Tandanus tandanus | reverse complement strand
CCTCCTTAATTAATTTTACTATGTAAAGCTGCTTTGTGACAATGTCAATTGTAAAAAGCGCTATACAAATAAATAAAACTGAACTGAAACTAAATTGTTTATTTACAAAATTTAGGCCTGTTCACAATTATTCATACCCTTCATTGATAAGGTGTTTGAGAGCATTACTGGAGTACAGGGTAAGAGCAATGTAAACTTGATACCCTCCCCTTGCATTGTCCAATCATTTCAAGCCACGTCATGCTCATGCACTATAAATTAGGTGGACTGTGATGCATTCGGTCTCATTTCCTAGTCAGTGGGGAACCCTAGACATGGCAAAGAAGAAGGAACTTTGTGAAGATCTTCGGTTGTGCATTGTTACTGCTCACAAATAGGGTTTGCAAGAGCACACCTTGACAAGGACCCAAGTTTTTGGTCATCAATACTATGGTCTGACAAGACCAAAATTCGAACACAGGGACATTGCCTTCATTTGGAGGAAGAAAGGCCAAGCGTTTAACCAGAAGAACACAGTCCCAACTGTTAAACATGGTGGTGGAAACATCATGCACTGGGCTTGTTCTCTGCCAATGGGTCTGGTAGCATAGTTAAAGTCAATGGTATCATGAAGAAGGAGTAGAATATATTAAGATTCTGGAGGGGAACGTAGAGCAGTCAGCAGAAACACTTGACCTTGGGCATCACTGGACCTTTCAGCAGGACAATGATCCAAAATACACTGCCAAAATAGTCAAAAGATGGTTCCAGGACAACAATATTAATGTTTTGGATTGGCCAAGCCAGAGCCCAGATTAGAATCCAATAAAAGAATCTTTGGAAAGACCTCAAGCGAAATATGGCGGCAAGGAAACCTTCCAACCTCAAAGAGCTGGAGACATTCTCCAAGGAGGAATGGGCCAAAATTCCCATGGAGAGATGCAGAAACCTCTGTGTCAATTCCACGAGGCGTTCGGGCGCTGTGATCAAAAACAAAGGCTATGCCATTGACTACTGACTGTGGGTATGAATAAGTCTGCACATGGCTTTGTCGGTGAACATGTCAAATAAAACACAAAAAAGATTGTAACTCATGAAGTAAATCTGCAATAAATTATTTTACAATTCTGTCAAATTCTTCATGTAGGTTGGCAAAGAATTTAATCACTGTTGGATAAAAGTTTAGCAAAAAACAGAGGGTATGAATAATTTAGGGCTTAACTGTATGTTTCCTGTTAACAAACCTCATGATAACAGTCGGCATTTTTCCTTGACAGATGGTGGCATGCCTCTATGGTGTTACAGTCCAGGTGAATACCCTTAGACTTCAAGAAAGAAGCCATTTGCTGCTCCGCGGAGTTAGAATTCAGTTGTGATGTGAAGCCCAGTGACAATCACATCATTCATTCGTGCATATTGCTCCAGGTCCGCCAATCAGCTCTCAAAGTAGGCTAGTCTCTTATCCTTCGCTTTCACCTCCCCACCAGGTTAAGGATGCTTTTCTGCTGCAGCCTGACAGCAGTAACTTCCTCCGATAGGAAGTCAAGCAACTTTTTAATACTGTCAACATCCTCAGCCGGGTGGATCTTCTTTGAACCCATAGAAACCAGCTGGTTTTTGCCAATCAGCTGTTAGCCATTTGGCTGATAGAGCCACCACTAGCTAGCTTAGTGGCTAGCTGGCCGGTAGCAAGCTCAGCTCTCAGTTTTTCTATCATTCCACAATGTACGTTTTAAACAAGGCAGAGGTTAAACTGAGGTTTCTAGCAAAATGTACAGTGTCCAGAAACTAATCAAAATCTATCTATAAAAAAAAAAATACAAACAAAAAAAAACAACACCAACACAGGGCCAGGCCAGTCCAGTGGAGATTTGGAATATTTTAAAGCTAAATTTAATTGTAAACTAAAGTAGCGTATGGTATCACCACAGTGACTGCCTTTACTTTTATGCAATATGAATATACAGTATTGCATAACATTCCTTCTGTCTGTACCAAAGGCTAATTCATAATTAACAACATTCAATTAGTAAATCTGATCTGAATTTTAGAGGAATTTCACATCCCATATTCAGTCTACAATTCCACTATGATGTTCTGTACAGATACATAAGAGAATCAAAGAATGTATTAAAATTTTATGTGTAATTTTTTTTCTTTGGTCATTTCATGTTTTAGATTTTGAGTTTTAGATTTAGACAGGAACTTACAAACAAACAAACAAGCAAACAAACAAACAGTTAGAATTTTTGTCCTCTTTGACTTCCATCCACTTGTCATGGTCCATCGTGACAGACAGAGAGATAGCCGCACATGTAGTCCAGCCACCAAGCATACTGTTAGGTGTTCAGCCCATTACATGACATCCCACAATTAGAGATAAATGTATATTATTACGCTGAAGGAACCATAGAGTTTAGTGGCTGGGGTGCAGGTGCAGCAACCAGTGAGGGCAAAATGTGTTCATATAGCAGGCCTGTTTGGGAGAGTAGAAAGCTAACAGTGCTTATTCCTCAACAAACACCATTCCAAAAGCACAGCAGCATCATGATGTGCAGACCCTTTTTTTTTCAGCATGAACTGGGCAACTAATTAAAATTGAATAAGGAATGGATTGAGCAAAAAACAGGGAGATACTGCAAGGCTGCTTCAGTCTGATAAAAATAAATATATAAATAAAACAAAACACACTTTGGAAACACTAAGGAGATCCCAAGCATAAGGACATAGCAACAAAAGCTAATGTACTAAAGGTAAATGTTCTACAGTGGTCAGGTTAAATTTCTGATCTCAATCTAATCAAGAATCTGTGGCACTGTTTGAAAATTACAATTAACAAGAACAGCCTGAAGAACTTGGAGCAAAGCTGCCAGAAAAATAGGTGAAAATCCCTCATACAGTGTGCAAAGCTAGTAGGAATACACTTCAACAGATTTAAACCTGGGCGGCATAGTGGTGTAATGGTTAGCATGCCTGCCTCACTGTAATAAGGTCCTAAGTTCAAGTCCTGGGCTCAGTGAGGGCATTTCTGTGTGGATTTTGCATGTTCTCCCCATGTTAAATAACTATTTGCCAGCTGAAACATATCAGTTACTGCAGTAATTATCCAATAAAAGGCTCTTACCTATTTGCTTAAATTCATTTGTTGATTTCTTTTGACCAGGAAGTGTATATCTCCATTGAGATCTAATTGCACAATAAAGGTCAATCACTTCCTTTGAGAAAGCCTTGACAGCATTATTGCTTTATGCTGTTTGTCTATCACCAATAGACTGACATTTGCATGCAAGTCGATGAACATAACCGACAACACAAGAAATTACAGAAATGTACAGAAAAGTCAGAGGCATGCAAAGGAGAAATATAGAGACTAGACCTGTGTTGATAGCTGCTTATGTGATCACACTGAAATATTCAACATAAGTGATAGATTTATTACTAAACCCTTCACAGTATCAGTGGGGTGACCTCTTTAACGAGCCAGTATTTCTTTATAACAAAAATATATGAGGTTATTTGTAATATATAAATATGATACCAAATTTGTTTCTTGTTGAAGCTTGCTTGCTTATTTATTTAATTATGAAATTAATATCAACACTTGCCCAAAAGTGAAAGGAAGGATAGACAGAAAGAGAAAGATAGAGAATCACCAAGAGAACCAGTCCGGTGAAGAGAAAGGTAGGGTCGGTCCAGGCCATCTCTACGCATCGTTCCGCGCCCCAAACCCCCTGCGTAGTGGCGCAAGAATGAAGGGGCACTTTGGGATGCAGGAGGGGGCACAGGGCAAACCATGGACTCTAAGAGAGAATGAAAGAGATAGAGAGAGAGGGGGATGAAACAGAAAGACGAGCAGCTGTCGGAGAATTGGGTACTGAGCCATGCAAGGGAAAAAGTCCAACACAAAACTAACATATAAAGTTATAAATAAATATAATCATTTATATAAGCAGGACAGTTGGGCATAAAGTTCTGGTCAAACCAGGAACAATCACAAAGGATAAAACTAAGGAGTTTAGGAGTACAAGTGTGGCTTCAGGGTCCAACAGTGAGTTTCTAAAAGAGTCTGCCTATATCTAAATAAACTGCCATAATCCTAGTTCTAACACTCCTGTTCCCCTCTTCCATCCCTTGGTTCATCTAGTTTGGGAGCCATTCCTAGAGCATTCAGAAAAACTTAACTAAGCTGACAAAGTATTTGAATATAAATGTGCCCAACTTATCTTGTTGTTTTAAACCTCTTTTCCAGCTCATTGTTCATCATCACATTGTCTGCAGCTTATTTTTTAACTGAAGTCTGTATCAAGCAAACTGTACATTACATTTACACACAATAAAATTCCATTAACCTTTCGCTGCTACACACATATATACAGTGCTATGCTGGGCGATATATTGATACGAAATAAAATAATAATAATTCAATTTTCTTTTAGAGTACAATGCACTTTACAATAGAGTACAATACAATGCAATGCATACAATGCACGTGTATTTCTATGTATTTAACCACATTGACTACAGCACTCAATTACCTCTGTATTAGAGTCACTGTGGCTATTATTATTTGAAATATCTCTATTTTCATCTTCCTCTTCATTATCTTCTTCACTAAAACTAGTATCTTCTTCACTAGGACTATAACCTACATCTCTGCTGTCATCATCCGTGTAAATTTCGTCCTCGGCATGTCTCCGCAACTAACCACCTGGCAAACCTCTCTTTTCCGGTTTCAGGCAGCAGCTCTGAAACGTGCTGCCACCTGGGGAATGCAGTAGATATTACAGACCTCATTTAGTGCTAGTTACACAAAGTGGCATGGTGCTGAGTCATAGTTAAAGATAGTATTACTATGACGAGCAACACTCGTCAACAGAGCAGTAAAGGGGTTAATCTTTCATGGGATCAAAAGTGATAGTTTTATATTATGTGCCAACCAGCATCAGATGCTAAGCGGGCCACCTGCATGGAATAAACTGAACTTTGCACTAAGCACTATGACCGTGATTCAAACTCACTTTCCTTTACTTCATTTTTATTGAGGCTTGACATGCAGTTCTTTCTAGAACCCTATGTGTGGGAGGTGGGGGTTGAATCACTCTGAAGGGGTTTATTTCGCTGTTTGTCTGTTCCAGCTTGCTGTACACTTTCCTGCTTATTATATTACTACTTACTAAAGAAATCAATAATCTGACAAAATATTGATTTGAAAATGATTTAGTGCTTCCACTTATGATGTTCTCAAGAACAGTATATGAGACTTTACAACTGTGTGTTAGAAAGAAATAACAGACTGCCGAATGCCATAACTGACCAATCAGAATAGAGTACTTAAATGAGATGTGTAATAGCCAAGTGTAGAATTTTGTGAAAGGTTAGATTTCAGTTTCATCGCTAGGTGGTTCTCATAAAGTCAAAGTAGATTCTCTGATTTTATCCTGGCACATGCCTTACATATCACAGCCCACCATCAATACGGCTGGCTTCAGAGGTTTCCAAATGTGTTTTCTCACCATTTTCACGTGTCGTTGGTGGCTCATCTGCTGCTGCATGTTCAGCAAGCTCTGACAGGTTTTCGTCCACTGGCCGGGCACTGCGCAGGCTCATAGACAAGCGTCTCTTAATAATCTTCATGCGGTCCATCTGATCTCACTTCATTTAGAGGCCTGCAAGGACAATCATGTGTCAGGCATATGCAATAGCTTCCAGCATATTGGCCTTTTCTTTTTCTTTTTGTAACATAACAATATAGAATCATAACAGCATTTATGTTTTTTTACACCTTTTGGAATAATAACAGTAACTGTGACTGATAATGGAAAGTCATGCAGAAGAAGTCCATTCATGCAGTATCTATGGTTCACAAAGAGGGGTCTATCCTACAATTTACTAGTATCTTTACTGTTATGGTCATTATTCGGTCATCAAAAACATACAAACAAACATCAAACACAACACATTTGAATAAAGTGATACGATGACAGGTACAATCTTCACATCCACATTTAGGAAAATTGTAAACATGCAGATACAGGTCGAGCTTCAAGAGCATTACAAGTTAATGCTCACATCAAATATCACATTAAAGAAGTAGTTTAAATTTCTGTGACTTTGAAAGAACTTCTCCCATGACAAAGCTAAAAATTACACAAAACGATGTAGAAAACAAAAAACATCCTGTGAGCAGCAGTTCTGTGGGTAAAACTGCCTTGCTGATAAGAGAGAAATGGCAAAAAAAATGCCAGAAAAGATATAGATATTCATATAATCACTCTTTACAGCTGTGATGAGCATAAAAGCATCTCAGCATGCACACAACATGAAACTTTGTGCTGGATGTGCTACAACTGCATGGCTGCCAACTTTAAAAACTGTAAAACAGATTTAGGCAGAACAACTTGGCATGAATACCAAGCTTTTATGTCTAAAACTGGATGCTGTTCCTATGGAATTCCTTCATAAAATGTCAAAGGATGACAATGGATGGGAGCAACGCCTCGCCAAAAGAAACCAGTCAAAGGTAAGAGCCTTTAGTATGCGGGGAGTTTTATCACCCAAAATGTCACTGGCTGCCTATTTACTTGCGCTGGACAACCTAGCCCAACGAGTTCCTGTTGCCACTATTCCACATTGGTTCAGTCCCCCTTAGTAATCCAGATGATAAACTTGCCAAGTATAGTGCTTTTTATGGTCACTGATGTTAAAATAAGGTCTGTATCTCTTTAACATATTACATTACGCATTACAAATGCCGATACTTTTCAACCCTATTAAATGTCTTTGGAATGTGCTGGAGAAGACTTCATGGAGTGGTTCAATCAATTCAAAATGTTGGTGAAAAATGAACCTAAATGTGATGTTGCTTATGTTTGTTATAACAATGCCCTGGTGAATACGCACTGAAAGCAAAGCTAAAAGCTGTCCAACAAAATATTATAGTGCAAGACTTTGTTTTTGGCTACGACAGTGTAATTAGTATTTGCAGTGTAAGGTGATGAAGGGAGATGAAATATTGTACAACTTACAGCAAAACCATAAGGTTTGGCAAATCTCACATTGATTTTCACTTCTGTTAGACAAGAACTGAGGCTATCATCTGCACAGTTTCAACCAAACTACGCACTTACTAAAACCAGATGATTAAGGCTATTTTTAAGTATTCTAAAATACCAGCCCATCTCATACAAATATTTATCTCCCAGTTAAAATAAACAACATAAGCAGTGGGCAAGGAACAAACCATCAAGATGGCAGGCATGAGGCAGTGGGCAGCTTGGATGAGATGGGAAAGTGTGATGAAACAAACGCTAACTTGGACAAACATCTGGCCAGCAGTGCCAGGACACTCAAACACATATTGAATAGTCCAAAGGTCCCAGGGGTGGCCACTATTGCTGGCACCATGACCAGGTGACAGGTGGCAGTTACCAAGGGTTTCTCCTCAGCCATAACAACAGGTATCCCCCGGTCTCCCAGAAAGCTAACTACATTTCTCAAGACAGAAGAGCAGGTGAAACTACAGATTAAACCTGTGACAGGTCTACTTTCCCCAGCAAAGGAGTAGGAGGTAATGATAGACCTGTGCAAGCACCTTACGTTTACAGCATATATCGCTATAACATCAGTGCAATCAAACATTGTCATTCTGTCAGAAGCCTTAAAACAGTTTGCCCTGACAGAAATGAATAAGCTCTGGGAAGGTCACATAGAAACGTATTTGAACAGTTAACATCAACATTAACTGAGTCTCTTGAGCTATATCTGCATCCATTGTGCTGCTGCCACATAATTGGCTGAGTAGATAAGTTGCATGAACGTGCAGGTGTAAAGGAGTTCCTAATACAGTGGAGGGTAAAAGTAATTAATTCTCTAAAATTGAAATCAGAAATTTTTGTAATTAACCCAGTAAATAACAATATACCGCTATGAGATCAGCAACTATTTTATCCCCCTTCAAGAGATTGAGCTAATCTCATGAATTTACTCAAAGTTATCACATCAACCTGTGTGCTAAATCCCGTACATACATGCTTCTTTAAACAGATACTACCAGAAGTAATCAACCCTTTATTAAATGTAATTTAATTCCTTCCTTAACACTGGTTATGTACCTAAACCCTTAAAACTAGATGTTATAGAACCTCTGATTAAAATCCTAACCTTGAGCCCTGTCAGTTGTCCAAATACAGACCAATATCAAATCTCCGCTTTATCTCCAAGATCTTAGAAAAAGTCTTAGTGAAGTAGTCATGTTCATATCGATGTAGAAATACCATCCATGAAATTTATCAGTCAGGATTTAGGCCTGATCATGTCACAAAGATGGTACTCTTTTAGATGGTAAATGAGCTCCT
Organism: Tandanus tandanus; assembly: GCA_039654325.1. Classification (NCBI taxonomy): domain Eukaryota; kingdom Metazoa; phylum Chordata; class Actinopteri; order Siluriformes; family Plotosidae; genus Tandanus; species Tandanus tandanus. The sequence goes on along the minus strand of JBCNYH010000012.1, from coordinate 17,639,558 downwards.
GCTGGCCTCTGATCAGGGCTGTGTCTCCCTGCTTGTGCTACTTGACCATAGTGCAGCCTTTGTCAACATTAATCATACGGTTTTCATTTATAGATTAGAAAATATTGGAGTTCAGGGAATGGCCCTCTCCAGGTTAAGATCCTATTTAACTGACTGTTGTCAGTTTTAGCTGTAAATGGTAACTTCTCTGTACATATTATTGTTAAGTTTGGTGTTCCACAAGTTTCTGTGGAATCTGCAGATGAAAAATATGTAAAGGACATTAGACAATGAACTCTTAAAAACTTCATCTTAATAAATTTGATGAGAGAAGTACTTGTGCTCTTACCAGTTAGCTAGAAATAACCTTTCTGTCCACATAGTAACTCTGAATGGTCTTTTGGTTTCATCATGTGCAGCAGTAAAAGACCTTGGTGTGATTATTGACCCCAGTCTTTCATTTGATTATCATGTATATAATATTACTCAGATAGTCTTGGTTCATCTCAAGAATATTGCTAAAATTAAGACATATGATATTATTGCATGATACGAAAAACCTTGCCCATGCTTTTGTTACCTCAAGATTATTGTTATCTGTCACCATCTGGATGTTCATATAGGTGCATAAACAAGCTCTCGTTAATCCAGGATACAGCAGCAAGAGTTCTTACTGAAACCAGAATATACGACCATCTCACCACATCTTATCCACACTGAACTGCCTCCCAATTACATTTTACACTTAATAGAGGAGAGTGGAGTAAGATGATCCCTATTCATATTTGGGCTAATGCTCCAAAAGCTATGGCAGCAATAATGATACTTAAACAGTAACATCTGCATACAAATGTCTGTCACACAGCCCCTTACAAAAACGAGTGCATCTGGAATGTGAGTTTCAACAAGTAGGGTAAGCTGATCATCACAGTAGGGTAAATTGATCAGCCAAGTATATTACAAATTTTAATAATACTAGAAACACAAAAGCTTTAGTGAAGCATGAAACAACTTTCATTAAGCAAAAAGTTTAGAAAACCTTTTAAAAAATAAATCAGCAATTCTTTGTTTAAAAAAAAATCTGCAATAAAAGTTTATGTTGATATATTACATATTATTGTGCTTGACATCATGTTGGCCTATTTTATATCTAATTACTGTATATCAAATAAATATAAAAATATAATGTATGGTTTAATAATTATATTATATACATTATATTATGTCATATACTAATTGTCCTTATTTATAAACAACAGCTGTGACACTTGTATATTATATTACATGTTTTTACTTGTAGATAAGTTTAAATATCTATAAAAAATACACACACACACACACACACACACACACACACACACACACACACACACATATATATATGTATGTTACAAATCATATGTATTATTATTAGTAGTATATTATGTTCATGTATTAAATTCCGCTGTGTTATGAATATTTTATTACTGAAAACAGTTTAATGACAACATAATAAAATAAGCTGTAAGTTGATTCCCCTGGTCAACATGCGTGATCATCTTACCCCACAAACGTCATTTTTATTCAGCTAATCTAATGGTCATGTAAATAAGAAGTTTTTTATAATAACTAGCATGGCTATGTGGCTAAGTAGCTGAACAGTTCAAAAAAATGAATAAACCAAGCTCACCTCTAGTATATAGAGTGTATTGTTCCCACTATGTTCCTATTACTGTGTATATATATTTTCTTTTATTAATTTATATTTTTATTTCTTTTATTTATATAGATTTTTTTTTTACTTTCTATTTTATCTAAATCTTATTTTTATGTGCAATATTTGTTTCTTATGTGCAATATTGAGGGGGCTCTGAGTCCAAGAATTTCATTGCCAGTTTCACTGTTACCTGTATATGACAGTAAAACTTGAAACATGGAAAGGTTGCCATGACCAAAGCCATGGGCCACGCGTTCCTTGGTACTTCACTTTGTTTTAAGAGCGCAATGTCCCCAACTTGAATCTTGAATGAAGTGAATTTCAGAGGGTCCTTACCCTGGCTTTTGGGTCAAAAGCATTGCTGGTGAATGCAAGATTGGTGATAAGGGATCTGTTGAGATGGGGACCAAAGGTCTTACATTGATGATTGTTGAGACATCTGCCATCTGGGTACAAAGAACCTCATGCGTAAAATGAGAATGTTTATTTTGAAAAGCACTGAATCTAAGATCCTGCATGTCACGCCAATCATGCGTTCCCACACTCCCCTCATGTGGGATGTATGGGGAGGATTAAACTTCCATGTGCAACCGATGCTACGGAGATATTTGAGTACAGTGGACTGGTCTTGGTTTCAATAATTTCTGTTATAGTTTCTGTCATCTCCTTTGTGCGTGCACATGTCTTAATCAATTGTGGTGAAAGACTATCTTCAATCTCAAAACAGGTGAAAGAAGTCAGAGTGTACTAATGAGCGGTTACATTAATCATCCCGTATGGCATGTCTTTATGGAATGTTCTGGTTGGCCTTGGGGAAAAACTCACAACAGGCATACCTTTAAACAGGACTGAGCAATGTTACCTCTACCACGGATTTCAGCACATTGTGAGATCACCTCAAGTGGAGTGCAACATTGTGGTTTAGTGGATGGTTCCTGTATGGGTGATGGAGAAGAAGGTTGCGAGTCTGCATGCATCACAGAGTAGTGTCTTTCACATTCACTGCATTTCACTGTTGCAGAACACTCTTTGGCCAAATGGTTGGGAGAACAACACCTAAAACATCTTGTGTTCTTTCAAAATGCCTTTTCGTTCAAGCAGAGTTTTCATTCTAAAGCCAAAATCAGAATACTTTATTGATCCTGGAGGAAATTGTGTGCGGTGAGGGTTGGAATGTAGATCAACTGGTAAATTGAGAGCTTTGCTTTTCGACTCAGCTCCCTCTTCACCACGACAGACTGGTACAAGCCCTGATTTACAGCACAAGCTGCACCAATCCGCCTATCGATCTCCCGTTCCATCCTTCCCTTACTCGTGAACAAGACCCCGAGATACTTAAACTCCTCCACTTGGGGCAGGACCTCATTCCAGACCCGGAGAGTGCATTCCACCCTTTTCCAGCTGAGAACCATGGCCCGGGACTTGGAGGTGCTGATTCTCATCCCAGCCACATCACACTCAGCTGCAAATCACTCCAATGAGGGTTGGAGGTCCCGGCTCGATGAAGCCAAAAGGACAACATCATTTGCAAACAGCAGAGATGAGATCCATTGGCCATCAAACCAGAACCCCTCAACACCTCGGCTGTGCCTAGAAATTATGTCCATAAAAATTATAACAGAACTGGTGAAAAAAGACAGCCTTGGCCGACCCCAACCCCCACTGGAAAAGAATTCGACCTGTTGTTAACAATGTGGACCAAGCTCTGGCTCCGGTGGTACAGAGACCTAATGGCCCGTAGCAACGGGTCCGGGACCCCATAATCCCAGAGCACACCCCACAAGATAGCCCGAGGGACACGGTTGAAAGCCTTCTCCAAGTCCAAAAAGCACATGTGGACAGACTGGGCAAACTCCCATGCCCCCTCCAGGATCCTGTAGAGTGTGTAGAGCTGGTCGAGAGTGCTGCAGCCAGGACGAAAACCACATTGATTATCCTGAATCCGAGGTTCGACTATCGGTCGGATCCTCCTCTCCAGTACTCCTGAATAGACTTTCCCGGGTAGGCTGAGGAGTGTGATTCCACGATAGTTAGAACTCTGGTCCCCCATTTTAAAAAGGGGAACTACCACCCCAGTTTGCCAATCTAGAGGTACGGCCCCCGATGACCACGCAATGTTGCAGAGACGTGTCGACCAAGACAGTCCTACAACATCCAGAGCTCTGAGATATTTAGGGCGGATCTCATCCACCCCCGGAGCGCGACCACCGAGGAGATTTTTGACTAACTCAGTGACCTCAGTCCCTGCAATGGGCGGACCCCCACCTGAACAGCCCAGGCTCTTCCTCCTCCATGGAGGGCATGTTGGTGGGATTGAGGAGGTCCTCGAAGTATTCCTTCCACCTCTTGACAACATCCCCAGTCGAGGTGAGCAGCTCCCCACTTCCACTGTAACCAGTGTTTGTGGAGAACTGCTTCCCCCTCCTGAGGCGTCGGATGGTGGTCCAGAACATTTTCGAGGCAGCCCGGGCTGCAGCACATTTGGCCTGCCGGTTCCTGTGTGCTGCCTCGGGAGTCCCACAGGCCAAAAAGGCCTGATAGGCCTCCTTCTTCGGCTGGACGGCCCCCCCCTTACCACAAGTGTCCACCACCGGGTTCGGGGTTACTGCCATGACAGGTACCAATGACCTTCCGGCCACAGCTATGGGCTGCCGCCTCAATAATGGAGGCACGGAACATGGCCCATTCGGATTCCACATCCCCTGCATCCTTTGGGATGTGGTTGTAACTCTGCCGGAGGTGGGAGTTAAAGGCTCTTCTGACAGGAGACTCCGCCAAACGTTCCCAGGAGACCCTAACTACACGCTTGGGCCTGCCAGGTCTGGAGGGCATCCTCCCCCGCCATCGGAGCCAGCTCACCACCAGGTGGTGATCGGTTGACAGCTCTGCTCCTCTCTTCACCCGAGTGTCCAGAAC
>JBCNYH010000012.1:17563411-17577362 GCA_039654325.1 Tandanus tandanus | reverse complement strand
ATGGATGGAGATAGGGAGGGGGATATGCATATATACACATATATATATATATATATACACACACACACATATACACACACACATATATATATATATACAAAACATTAAAATGATGGAATAGTCACATGCACCAATAAATAACACACCTTCTTCAGAACTGTTAGTGATTTCATCTAATAGACCTGTAAGACCAGCATCACGCCTGTAAAGGGAGTCGGAGAACATAAGCAACATCAAGGCCTTTGAGCTTAGAAATCAAAATCAAATTATACCGTCAATGCACTTCCTGATATTCCTGGATGAGTTTTTGTGCGTCTGTGTGTGTACGCGCATATGTACCAGGCTCCAGCACTTCTCATCCACAAAGTATCTCTGTGATCCAGGAAAGCTGCTTTACTGCTGCTCTCTGGGCGACTGTGTGGTTTCAGCGTTTCTCTGGGAAAATGAAGGCTGGGAGGAGTCCAGTGCTAAAAAAATGGCAACAGATATTTTGTTACTCTCAAGTTATTTAAATGGAATAAACAGGATTGGTTAGCAGTTGGACGTGGTAAGACAAGGCTGTGTTTACTGAGTCAGTATAGCAGGGTGTGCACAGTGAATGGTAGGCAGGTTAGTCTACATGCCTGTAGAGTGTGAGCTTTACCATCTCAAATCAGATCAGACTAATTCAATCAGGTCAGTAAAGTACAGTCATCAGGATAAAATTCATGATGGCGTGCATATGGGCAGTTTTACAGTCACAGGGCCAATTGAAATTTTCATCATTTCAGCTCTCTCAAAAATGTAACAATGTTGTTACATTTTTGGGAAAAAAAGTGTTTAAAATCACTTAAAATCATTACGAGGGTTATTTTAACATTGTGACTGAATATTTTCACAGTACAACGAAATAAGTTATATCACTGTGTTCACCAAATTCTTGCCTCTCAAACGCTGTCAACCTCATTGCGATGGGAAATACGGTTTTCAAATCAGAAATCCAAAAGCAAGACGCACGCCATATACTTTTTTTCAGTTAAAAAGGCAGTGTAAGAGTGTCCGTTTATAAGAGGTGTGTATTGCTTGGAATGTTCTGGTGTAGAGTGGGCGATGTTATCAGCAGAGTGGCAGAGAACATTATCTTTGAAAAACATTTTCTCCTACTCATAATTTTCAGTCTACATGAATACATTTTACATCAAAACAGAGGGAAATTTGTTCTGGTTCTGAACATGTAACTATCGAGCCAACAGCACTTGCAGAAGTTAAACGGCAGGCCTCTGACTGACAGCATCACCCTGAATGTCTCCATAAGAGTCAATACAAAAAAGGTGTTTAAAAATCACTAAAAATCATTATGAGGGTCATTTGTAGATCGTGACTCTTTGAATATTTTTCACAGTACAGCTAAACAATTTATATCACTGCGTTCAACAAATTCTTGGCTCTCAAAGACTGTCAACCTCACTGCAATGGGAAATATGGTTTCCAAATCAGAAGTCTAAAAGCGAGACACACTCCATGTGTGTGAGGTAAATATATATGGAGTGTGTCTCGCTTTTGGACTTCTGATTTTGCGGACAAAACAGACACTGTTAGCTACACAGAGCTGTTAGCTGACTCAAATCACAGAGCTCACCTGATTTGCCTCAGTGTCATGGTTAAAATATGCAAATATAAACTATAAAAGTTATTGGTTAAGTATATTTTTTCTTGCATTTCCCATAATATATACTAAAACACCTTACTTACATTCCTGAACAGACCATAACAAACACCGCTAGCACGAGAGCTATTAACTGTGCAGATTAGAACTGTGCGATATGAGTGTATATCAGATGATGACAGAAAAACGACAATCGTTTCATATTATGCTGTATCGTTTAAATTGTGGTGTCACAAATTACAGTGCATTTACGACAATGTTGTCCATCATTAGGACAGTTTATTTGGGATGCAGCTGTGTGACTGCCTGAACGATGCCCCCTTTCACCACTCCACCCTTCCCTGCAACTCTGACGAAGATAATTTATTAATCCCACAAGTTAAAATGAGGCGTTTTATAAACTTTACAAAGATAGTGAACACACACACACATCCAGAACAGTGAGAAGTTGGGGTACTTATTTTTATCTAATAATGTGACATCTGAAGGTAAACAGTAGCACCAGGTCTTATTTACATTCATAGCAAAGAGGGTGAATAGATATGCATGCACCACTTTTCAAGATTTTTTTTTTGTAAATCCATTTAGATTGAAGGTGGTAAGGTAAAAGATAGGGGTGAACACCCAAGGGGGTGAACACCCAAATGAGAAGGTATTTCTTCAAGGTTTCTTTCTCGTGTTGTCTGAGGGAGTTTTTTTTTTCTTTCTACTTTCCCCCCGGGATTGTTCATTAAGGATGGGCAGGGTTTATAGAGAAATCATAAGTTTAAATACTTTACCACATTTATTTTACTACTTAAATGTGCTTTGTGACAACGTTTATCATAAAAAGTGCTATACAGATAAAACTGAATTGAATACCTTTGCAACCCACTGTATTTTTTTGTCCTCACAAAACAAGACAAAAAAGCACAATGCTGTATTTCTTTTTTCTGCATCTGTTAGACAATACAATACTGTTTTGATACAAATCTGCTGCAGTTTATGTTACATGACGTTATTAAAGGGTACCAGTGGTGAATTATTGTTACTAGATATTTAAAACATCCATGTAGCACATCGACGGTTCCTTCCAGCAACATTAGTACATAACTCTTTTCAATTTGCAAGTGAGTGTTACGACTCTAGGCATGCTCAGAGTTGCCTTTCTGATTGGCTGTTCCTGCCTGGTAGTGACGTGAACTCATTGAATTGGCTGGGCTGCATCACTGACCCGTGTAACATAATACATTATCAGCCAGTGCTGAGCTGCACAAACAACAAGCGCAGAGATCACAGAAAACATTTCTTTTTGTTCCTAAACCAATTGAAGACAGTAAAGCCGACTTGGCAAAACTTTAGCAGCATAAGCCATTTTGGACCTAGCACACTCTGGCAGCATTCTTGTCTTCAGGGTCACTAGCGACTCAATGTCTCCACAAGAGACGTCGACCGGCCCAACGTGTTGTCACTTCCGGGGAAAAACGACTGCTAAGCTGCTAACCCTCACAGTTCAGCACGCCACTAATAATCCACAAAATGCATTTAATGGTCATTTGTGTTTAAATAAATGTCTGCATCACTTAAACATGTTACATACGCATAAATTATGCTGTAAGGATAACCAATACAGGTACTTTTTACTAGATGTATCTGACATTTAAGAGGAAAAATCATTGGTATAGCCAGTCACTCTGCTGAATAGAAATCTCCACAACTAACCAAAAGAAACAGGCAGGCCGCCAAAAATGTTTACGGTTTGATCTATAAACTGTGTATCTGTTAAGTAAAATAAACTGGGTGAACTGTGACTGTTGAATCAGCGCTTTGTTCACATACACCTAGAGATATATTTACACTTCTCTTATACTTATACTATTTACTGAACTTTAACAGTGATTTCATGGAGAAGTTATTACCCGAAGAGGCAGACAGCTGGCTAAGAGCCAAAACAGAAGACTACAAAAAGCTAAAAATAAAACAAAGAAATTACATTGCTGGTTTCGTGAAACTAAACTTCTGGGTTTTTTTTTTTTTATATTTAACCCTGATTAGTCTTTTTTAATATGTGCGCGCCGTATTGTAGTAACTTACTCCGTTCCACTGGTCAAAATCATATTGAAACACCAATCACAACAAATCAATGATTAAAAGAAATAAAGATATTTAACTCAAATTATATACATTACACACGTCTACATTTATCAGTTTAATCCACCATCCACCTGTATGTGAGATTTAAAAAAATACATCTTATTCAATTTATTAATTTTATACTATTCAAATTTATTGAGCACAAGCTGTATAAATAAGCTGCAACTATTTTACTCATAATTCCAAGAACGTTTATAAAGAACTTTAGTAATAATACTCATTTTTGTTCACTATTTCTCCAGAGATATATTTAGAGTAATGAATACTTTATAATGACGACACTGTTGTTAGAGACACTTTATGATGCTCAGATGATAAACTAATAGCTGGTGGATTTGAAATGAACATTTAATATTTTACAGGATTTTATTTTTTTATAGCACAGATTTTGGAAAAGGGACAAAACCATCATGGTAAGATTATAAATAAGAATTTACCAGAACTTAAACAGTACTGAACATGTTTACATCCGGGGTAAATGGTGCACCACACACCTTTAACCTCTGACCCAATCACGTGCAGACACTACAGCACAAAAACAAGATGTCATTACTGCACTCGGTGGTATATATTTTACTAATCTACCCTGCTCAGTTTACCAGTCTGACCCATTTCCTTTATCTAAATCAACGTGTGTAAAACTGCCCAGCTGCAGCCTGTCCTCTTGCCCTCCTGTAGCACTGTTTCCCCGGAAAAGAGCTGGTGAGGCTACCGCTGGACAACCAGAGCGTTATGAGCACCGTGTCACCTGTTTCTCGGAGCAATCCGCTGGTTTTCCCCACACAAGCTCGTTGTTTGCCTCATATAAAGTAACCTGTCCGCCTGTCAGTGGCGGCGGGAAGAGCGCGAGGGAGCACATGGTTCTCACGCCGACCTGAGGAGAAGAGAAGCCGGGCTTAGTACAGCCACACACGCCATCAGACTTCACGCTTCCAGCAAAAACAACACACCCATATCCTGGGGTTACTAAACCTTTTCATTTTCTGCTAGAACTTGTTGAATTATCTATTAATACCGTAAACATGAGTGAATTCATGTAATCTTTATTTCGAGTAAACGGTATTAGCCAAACACAGCTAGCAGTTCATAACTTGTTGCTAAACAGAGCTTAGATTAAAAACATTCACACTAAAAGCTCGAGCGATGAACACCGATGTGTTTATGAGTTTCTGTGAAATAACTGAGTGTTGTATTTAGTGTGTAAACAAATATCACTTAAAAATATTACCAATGAAGAACAAACAATCTGACAAACCGGACACTTCAGCTGCACTCCAGAACTCGCGCCATGCTCTGAACTACGGCACATCAGTAGGGACAAAAATCCTTAGGAACGCGAAACAGACCGACACTGCCACCTACAGCATGAAATACTTATGGAAGTAAATCTCTCACCATGTTTTGAAATGTAAAAGCCTTTTAATTACTAGCACGGTGGTAACCTTAGTAACCACCGCAAGAAGGTCCAGTGTGTAGTTTGAATAATCTCCCAGTGCTTTTGTAAAACTGGTACTCCACTTTCCTCCCTCAGTCCAAGACATGACCATTAAACTAACTGGCAGATCCAAAGTGCCCCTAAGGCCGGATAAAAAAAAAAAACGTTCCGGGTTTCTCATCGGAACTTTCTGAAAACCTAAATGAGGCCAAAGCCCAAAAGCTTTTAAAGCTAAATGTAGGTAAAGTGACTGAAGCGTGACTTCCAGCCATTTGTTTGCGGAGATTTTTGAATAATAAACAAGAATAAATAACAAGAACCTTTTAGAACTACTTGTTTATTAAAATTTTCTGCTTCACAATACACCCTAGACGACCAGTCTTTCACATGTACATTTAACATGCATTAAACTCAATATCTGAAGAACTGTCTACAGAACAGCAGCCTTGCAGTTCCAACAATCTTGAGAAAATATAACTATTTCAAACAGAACTAAACCAATCTAAGAATCACAATCAATCGCATTCTGTGTCTTGCATTCTTTACGTTGTCTGTGGCGTTTTCTGAGTTTCTGAGAGTGGTTTCGAGTGCATCTCGTCTGCCATCTCCATCGAACTCTGAGCCTCCCACGCATTTGGCTACCAAAGCCACACAGCATGATAATGTGTGTTAAGGGAGATGTGTAGTTTTAAATGTGATTAAGCCTTAAGTTCTGGTGAAGTGTAAACATGGTGCACATTGTGATATTGTAGATGTGCCAACCGTCATTATAGACTTGAAAGATGGAGTAAAAGTCAGTGTAATATCCATAATTGAGATCAGACAGAGCCGGAATGTACATGCAAACCACCGTTTCTTCTCACAATTTACCCACAGAGAAGAAATTAGGATTAAAATAGTAAGTGGCTGAATTATAGTTGTTTACAATTAAATTATTGCTAATTAGTAGACAGACATTAATTAAGAAACGAAAAATTAAGATTTTAATTAAGGAAATCGGTGAGTCAAGCGGGCTAATATACTCGGACGCCCTATTATCACCCACTGCATGATAGCATGTTTAACTTTAGTTACTGTACACAATGACAAGTTGACAGCTGTTTTAATTGTTCTAAAGGAATACCGGTATTATGTTAATAGATTGTTGTATATTTATAAATGCCTTCCATATAAAAACTTATTTAAACATAGTCCTGATTCCTTTGAGCACAGGGCTAGCTTTAGTTTATGCCTTATTTCCAGTATTCTGATATTTATGTTTGGGTTGTGCGAGGCGAATTATTCCAAATGCTTGTTATCACTTCAAGATCACATGTGTAAATATATCTCTTTTAAACGTGGTCTGTTATATCACATGAAGCATGTTTTGGTTGGATTTCGTTATGTGAATTTTACTATCAGTGTAAGTTGATGCAATGACAAGTTCTGTAATTTATTACTGGGACTGAAATGCACCAAAGAGCTAAATATGTACACATTACAGCTGATTGTCAGTTTTTAAAAAACATGAACAGAACACTGTTATAAATAATGACAAGACATACCTTCCCTGTAGTCATTTCCCAATAACACCAAAACCTTGGCGTTTACAAAATACTTTTAATTCCTGGACTTTCCACCTTTTAAAGTCATCTAAACTGCACCGGTTGCTCATGTTCATATTGCATTCCCCCATTTACACAGATCCGCTTGGTAGCCCCGATCCCACACTGCATAGCGCGAGCCGAGTTGCGAAAATGGCTTATTTTCAGGTGCGGACGCTGCTGAGAAAGCAGGAATTTTTTATCCATACTGAGTGTGGATGTGAGTGTGAATGGTTGTGTGTATGTGTTGGCCCTGCTATGGCCTGGCGAACTGTTCAGGGTGTAGTCTGCTTTCACCCAGTGTCGGCTGAGATTGGCTCCAGCCTCCCCATGACCCTAAAAGTAAGATTAAGTGGTTTGGCAAATGAATGAGTGAATTACTAGCCCTCATTTATTTATTAAATTAATTAGTTATTTTGCACTGAAATTATGGATCAGAATTGATTTCCTGTATACTCAAAATCTCAAATTTTCAACAACTAATTTTTACTTTTATTTTTTTAACGTGCACAAATTCAGGATAAAAAATTCAGGGGCTAAAAAAATAATATTTATTTCAGTGGTACAAACTCGATAAGAGTTTTAGGGCCAAATTCAGAGCACAAACTTTATGTCACCAAATTCAGCATCAACATCCAGGACACCAGGGATAAACAATCATTTCTCGCTGTGTAGTGGGTACATCCTAAACCCCTTAAATTTGTAAAAACAGAACTTTATTATGTTTGATGTAATTTTAGACCATGGTTTTTAACATAGTCATGTTTTTTCATGATTCTAAATGTGAGAAATGTTAGAAGTAAAACAAAATCTGTCTCAAAAAGCCCACGAAACCTACGCTAGATCACCCTTACTTTACTCAGGATCGTTAGGGTTACTTGGAGCAAGCAGTGTAATCACTTCACACTTTAAAACAGAAAACACCTTAAACCTTCTTTTTCTTGTGTTTCCTGTAGGAAATACTAAAACACTTTTACTAAATAATACTAAACGCTTTTTTGCTTATGTTCTCATTTAGTATATAAACAATTATACATCTCAGGCTCAGTGGATGTCACTAAAATTAGTATTCTGTGACATTCCCCTTGCCTTCGATGCATAACACTATGTATAAAATGTACTAATAGAATATAATAAATGTAAAGGTCATAATAGGTTTATGCAACCCTCATGTCTCAAGTGTCTCTTTTTTATAACACACTATAAACATTTCTCATTGTTTTCACATATAATTAAAATGTAGAAATACACCTTTAGTTGGAATTTTTCTGTTCAAAAAGTATGCCACTGTTTTCCTCTCACAACTTTCCAGCAACATTCTGAACCTGTTCAACCTTAAATCTCTATGAATAATAATCTGGTTTTATTGTGCTGATAAACAAGCTGATATCTTCATCATCTTCATCTTCTTCCACTTAATCCGGGGTCGGGTCATGGGGGCAGAAGCCTAAGCAGTGAGGTCCAGATGTCCCTCTCCCCAGCCACTTCCTCCAGCTCTTACAGGGGACACTGAGGCGTTCCCAAACCGGCCGAGAGACATCGTCCCTCCAGCGTGTTCTTGGTCGACCCACGGTATTTGAAAATCTACAGTGCATAATACTGTGAAAAGATTCAGAGAATTCAGGGCCATGTCATTTCATGCTTGAGAATTCAGCATGCTACTGTGACAAATATAGCCATATGGGCTTAGGAGTGGTTCAGAAAATTGTTGCCATTAGAAGTGCAGTTGTCACATAAAAAAAAAAACTTTAAATCATTAGATTTAAGCAAATAAATGGAATAAATTGGGTATATCAGCATATCTGTATTCTAAGAAACAATGTGCCACGTGTGAATTTTCGTGTCACTGCATTTTATTTTGATGTTGTCTTTCTTCTTTGAGCAAGACTCGAAAATGAAGTAGCTACAAGAACATCCTCCGGGAAGTGTTGTAATGAACCATTGTATTTTTGGTGTCAACTAAATGAAATGCATTTCCTGTGGAAAATGCGTGTGAATGCTGATTAGCTGAATGGATCGCTGAAACAATGCTGGAAATGGCTGAAATTATTGTTTAAATGCAGTTGAAAAATGTAAAAGATGAAAGTCAAAAGTAATTGCTGAAGCAAAGCTTTAAATGGCTGAAATTTAGACCAATGCAGGTTAATGCAGAGAGAAAGGGTAGATGTAGAGGCTGAAAGTTAAAACCAATAGCTAAAGCATTCATTTGAATAGCAAAATTGCAGACAATTTTTTTAAAAAGCAGTCAGGGTTGAAGAAAGTTGAATAAACATAAATGTCCATGAGGCTTCTATGTGGTGTGGAGACAGTTTGTAGTAGGACTTTGACAGAAAAGTAAGTCAAGAGTTTGATAAACAGCACAGACATCAGCATTACCTGTTTGTGTCCAACTGCATTCACAGGTCTCTACAGAGTCAGATTTTGCTCTGCGCACCTCATTTACAGCATTTGGCAGACACCGTTATCCAGAGTGATTTACAATATTCATTTTTTACACAACTGAGCAATTGAGGATTAAGGGCTTTGCTCAAGGACCCAACAATGGCAGCTTGGTGGTACTGGGGCTTGAATCGCCAACCTTCGGATTAGAAATCCAGATACTTAACCACTCAGCCACCTCTGCCCCTCTACACCTCTTGAACTCCTCATATTACTTCAAAAACTATAAGTCCTATTGATAAAATAACTGCCAGCAGCAGTAGACTTTACTGAACACAGACATGTGTCATTTGTGTAGATAAAGTGAAAAATGGAGGAGTCGGGGGCTCCACTTAGTGATCAGAGGCTGCTACCGCAAAAACAGTAAATCCTATGGCTTAGGGAGTCACACTGTGTGACAGAGCATTCTACAATTTGAGGTACAAATTGTGTGTGAGAAACGAAAGGTGTTGGCAGGAGGAGAGTTGAAGCACAAAAATTTCAGAAAAAGTCAAAAGGTTAGAAGCCAGACTGCGTGACATCACCCACTCTAGCGAGCACAATACACACCCATTATAAACTTAGAAACTGCCAAAAATGAGCATGAAATATAAACTGCTGTCATTCAAAAACTGTACAGGATATCAAAAAGTTGAATATAAGCTTAATAGCTGAACTTATTGGGACTTGTTTAAAGTTTGAAGTCTCTAGCACAAAGTATGCTGTAGTTAAGGTAGTTAAGGTTCAAAGAGGCTGAAGTTTTCAAGGATTTGAACATTCCTTCCATTCATTTGAAAGCTGAATATTTTAAAAAGTATAAATAGTACAAAAAAGTCGAATACAAGCAGAAATATCCTGAAGGAGCTGAACGATTTGATGGTTGAATGTTTTTTCTAGCACAAAGTATGCTGAAGTAATGAGATGCCAAGAAACGTATGGAAGAATAAGTTTAACTAGAAAAATTCCTGAAGAAATTTTGAGATCTGCCTGCAACTGCTGCTGCAAAATACGGGAAAACTGGCGTGCTTTATTTTATTTTGTGTGTGGTGCATGTTTAGACAAAGCTGGTCATTGCCATAGTCATAGATCTCAGGATCAAAGGTTGCACTTGGATGTTCAGTCCAACACAAAAACAAGTTGTTTCCTGACGCTGTACCAACAAAGACAGCAGGCCCCAACTACATGTACCAGGAAAGCAGATGAGAAACAAAAACATTTAGAGGTAAAAAGTTAAAAATGTCATTATTTAATCATCAAATAAAATTTTGAATAAAGTTAATCATCATCATCATCATCAACATCATCATCTTCTTCCGCTTGATCCGGGGTCTGGTCGCGAGTCCAGACGTCCCTCATGCCTTCGGCTGCCACCCAACTCACAACACACCCAACCCCTATTGCCCCTCCCACAGGTGGTGGGTCCATGGGAGGGCGAACCCATGTCTCCTTTTCGGGCTAAGCCTGGCCGGGCTCCATGGGCAGAAGCCCGACCACCAGGCGCTCGTCTTTGAGCCCCTCCCCCAGTCCTGGCTCCAGGGGGGACCCTGGTAACCCGCATCCGGGCAAGGGAAACTGTGTCCTTGTGTTTTCTTTATCCATAGGGGTCAATAAAGTTAATTAAGATCATAATAATCAGCTATAGAAGAATTCCCACAAGGTGTATGTACTGTACAAGGTGCCGAAGAAAAGGATGTCATCACAAAGCGCTAATGCATGGATTTCCAAGTTCCTAGTATTTGCAAATCAAACATGTATACTTACAGTTAAATTTTCTTTGTTGTAACTATAGAAAAATATGTTAATATAATGTTGGCACCCTTGAGTATTCGACTTATGTCAGGGACTTATGATGGAGACAAACACTCATCGGCTGAAAGTGACTTATAACTTTCAATCATTGATAAAAACTTACTTTAAGTAAATGTTCAACTTGTTATGCATGGTTGACAAGTTAAATATCTAGGGTTAATGTATTTTAAGCCTATCTGATCTATCTAATCTGATCGGCATTTGAATACAAAGATTTTGAGTCGGGGTAAGACAGTATACTTGAATGGTGTTTAAATCAAGTGCATATATTTATGATGAAATTTCTAAGTTGGACATATAATTAGGCCGGTAGATTATACTTTCCAGTGGATATTTTATTATCTGGCTACATGTCCTGATCCTGCTGAGTGTCCATGTAACCACCACAAGTACCAGGTTCTGTATCAGAACTTGCTCATTTGTGTTGTTAGATTCTGGCAAATATGCTATAAATCTATACGAATTAATATCACAATCACAATCTATAATCTCTTTTGTTTTGTGACGTTTTTCTCCTCAATTTCCTTTAAAAATGCATCACAACACAGATTTTTTCATTTAATTTTTATTTTATTTTATACTGTATTAATTCCGCAAGGGAAACTTTGACTTCTGCATTTAACCCATCCAAAGTGAGCACACACATCTAAACAGTGAGCACACACATTTGGAGCAGTGAGCTGCCACACATTGTGGCGCCTGGAGAGCAGTTGGGGGTTAGGTGTCTTGCTCAAGGGCAATTCAGCCATAAATGTGGAGGAAGGGAAGGTACAGCTCACTTCCCCACCACCACACATTTTTCCTGCTGGTTCGGGAATCGAACCAGTGACCTTTTTAGAATCAGAATCAGAGGACTACATGCTCTGCATACACTGGAGGAAAAAATTGTTCTCTCAGTGACATCATCAGCAATAAAAACAGTTCAGTGGCACTGCATCTTTTGGTGATAGTGGTGGAAACTGAAAACTGTCAAACCAACAAAATATTACATTATTTGTGCTCAGTAAGATCGTGACAGCTGCACTTTAACTCAGTCAGCTGCTGCTTCGGGAAACGCAACCTCAAATTTTATTACACACAGAGGAAGCCATACATTCATTCTATACAGTCACAACACAGACTTCTCTGGGTGGTCAAAGTACCATTGATATGAAGACGTATGTTGAGATTTTAGAGAAGCATATGTTGTCATCAAGGTAACATCTCTTGCTGTGAACTCCATATTTATTTCAGCAGGACAATGCCAGGCCTGATTCTGCAGGAGTTACATGCAGGCATGCCTTCGTAAACATGGAGTGTATAAGTTTGACTGGCCTGCTGCCAGTCCAGATTTGTCTCCTAGTGCAAATGTATGGTTCATCATAAAGAGGAGAATCAGGAGAATCAACAACAACAACAGACTGTTGAGGAGCTGAAGTCTTGTATCAAGCGAGAATTGACAGAATCCCTAATTGCAAAACTTTAACAATGAGTACCTATAATTACCAAAGATTAAAAAGTGTAATTAAAGAAAATATGATGTAACACAAAGGTAAACATGCTTTTTTTTATTTACAAAATACAATTAATTTGGTAAGTAAACACACTGAAAATCTTAACCTCTCCCAGGAGGTTTACATCTTTGTTAACTTGTTTGTGTGCAATATAACACAAAAAGTTATGCAGAAAAAATTCTACAGTAGAGTGTGGTTCATGTAACATACCATTATGTTTTAACGATGACTGTGCATGGGATCATGCAGAAAGAAATTACTGAAATCCAAAAATTGCCTATTCGTTAATATGTGCCAGAATGTTCATCAAATGTCCACAAGGGGGAGACATTTCATTATAACTATGCCAAGTATTAATAATCCATTTGTGATTGGTAGAGGTACCTTGCACAATATGAGTGCCCCTCTATTTTTTGGTTTTTTTTTTTTTGTTTTACCTTTGTTAGTTAAATAAATGATCATGTGAATGAACAAATAATCAAATATATGTAAAAAAAATTTTATATTACTTTTCTGTAAATGAGGTTAATATATTAAAAATAGGGCAGCACTGTGGTGTAGCGATTAGCACATCTACCTCACAGCAAGAAGTTCTTGGGTTTGAGTCCCCAGCTCAGGCGTTTGTACTGTGTGGAGTTTGCATGTTCTTCACGTGCTTGTGTGGATTTCCTCCAGGTACTCCGGTTTCCTCCCACATTCCAATTATTAGGCTAATTGGCTGTTCCAAATTGTTCCTATAGGTGTGAGTGTGAGTGTAAATAGTTGTGTGAACATTGCCCAGTGATGGTCTGGTGAGCTGTTCAGAGCATACCCTGTCTTCGTCCAGTGTTGGCTGAGATTAAATGGTTCCGCAAATTAATGAGTGATTGAGTGAGTGACTGAGTGAGTAAGTGACTGAATGAGAGATTGATTGAGTGAGTGAGTAAGAGATTGATTAAGTGAATAATTAAATAATTGAATAAGTGATTAAATGATTGAATGAGAGATTGAGTGAATGAGTGAGTGAGAGATTGAGTGAGTAAGTGAATGAGCGAATGAGTGAGTGAATAAGTGATTGAATAGGTGAGCGGGTGAGTGTGTGAGTGAATGAGTGATTAAGTGATTCAGTGAGTGACTGAATGATTGAGTGCTTAAGTGAATAAATGAAAGAGAATGAGTGAGTGAGGGACTGAGTGAGTGAATAAGTGATTGAGTGAGTAAGTGATTAAGTCATTGGATGAGTGTGTGAGTGAGTGAGTGAGTGAGTGAGTGAGTGAGTGAGTAACAGGGTGAGTGAGTGAGTGATTAAGTGGTTGAATGGGTGGGTGAGAGCGTGACTGAGTAATTGAATGAGTGAGTAATTATGTGATTAAATGGATGAGTGAGTAAGTGATTAAGTGATTGGTTAAGTGAGTGAGTGAGTAATTGAGTGATTGAATGAGTGTGTGATTGAGTG
>JBCNYH010000012.1:17517326-17531609 GCA_039654325.1 Tandanus tandanus | reverse complement strand
ATTCACCACAACACCTACCAGCACACTTCCTTATTTGTAGTATCACCGACACACCTAATACACCAGACATACACTTTGAAACAAACACCTTAAAATTGCTGATCTTTGGGCTTGTAATAAATTGGTGATGCAGAATTAAGTGGTTAATGAACCAAGTAAATATTGGCCACTTTAAGAACATACATTTACAAGCTGGTCATGATGTCAATGAGAATCCAAATACCAGGGCCCCATTCTTTGTACATGGCTCTCATATCAATATAATTTAATATATAAATAAATGGTTTGAAATACAGTACCAGTCAAAAAATGTGGACACATCTTAAGTTAGCTAGTGTGTCCATACTTTGACTGGTACTGTAATTGTGGAGAAATTTTACTCAAAGCAAGTTCAAGGACACAGGTGTTCCTATCTTTTAATAATCACCTCTAACACATACTCATCAAGCATGAAATAAATTACAGTCTTACCTGTAGTGTACATACATATACAGTATGTACATCTAATACTTGAACTCATTTATGTCTTAACCAAAAATAGGGCTACACACTTTTCCATATATAAGGATAATTAAAGGTGCTGATTCTTATTATCTGGAGGCTTTATAGCAACAACACCTACTGTCACTCTCCTATCTACATCAACTATACATGTCTATTTTTGTCTAGAATAATTATGGCTTCATTTCAACCACAAAGATTATAGAATGATCTAAATGGTACTTTAACCATTACCTTGTGGGGTTGCTGTGGGAATAGAAGGTCTTCTACAGGGATAGGAATCACAAAGCAAAGCAAATATTATTCTAAGAATAAATAATAGAAATTGTACTAGTACGAGTTGTAGAAAAAACAACAACAACACTGCTATGCAGAAGACAGCTGTGTTCACTAGAACTATCCATGCTGATTATCAGGAGTATCATCTTCACACATTCTTCCCAATAAACGTACAGACACAATTCTATTAAGCATCTCTTTCTTCAAGACCTATCCCTCATTGTCTGTGGATTTATATAAGTTGCATGTAAACATTTTCATTGGCCAAAATGAAAATTCCTGCCAGATGTACAAAAGGTTCAGTAGCACTGATTTGGTTTCATTTTCTCTTCATGAGCCCATGTTGATAAATGCCAGTCACTCATTTTAGGCTCCTTGTCAGCACAGCTAATTTACATCAAGTAATGTCCACCAGGGTAGATGAATGGCAAAGCACACAGAGAGCAAATGACAAAATGATGACTAAGTGTGTAAAGAACACCTCTATCCAGTAATGCAGTGCAATGCCTTCCGTGGGCACAGACTTACAGTCTTCCACTTATCCTAGGGTGCCATATCTCTTGTACCAATTGAGTGGCTTATCTTATTGGATTTTCATTAAAATCATGAATATAATACAACTGAGTTTCACAAAAATTCTTGAATTGTAATAAATACACTATTTATTAAAATGTTTATACTACAGCCATCCCTAATATTTTACCCCTATTAAGAACAAATTCACAACCAATTTTGGTGCTTCACCTGCCATTATATCTCAGCAATACATTTAAAAAGATGGTGGTGCACACAGACGCTCCTTATAGATACATCCTAGGGACTGCACTGCAAATTTTTTTGTACAAATGTGCAATAACAATAAAGGCATTCTAATTGTAAAAATATTATTTATAGAGCACACTAACATAGTTAGTTACTTGGTCAACTTGCTTTTCGAATCTCATGGCTCATGTTTTACCAGATTTAGAGGTGCAATAAAGACAGAATTTATGAAAGGAAATCTAACAGATCATTGGTACAACTTCAGAGTTACCACTTGTTCCATGAATTAAGTACATCATGCTTTGACATTTCTGCAATCACACAAATTTTGTAATAGTTTTAATCGTTTAATGTATCAGTTTTGCTAGATTGATATTCGATAGCCTTAGTTTCCAAAAACATATTTTCTCTAGAATTAGTTTGCTATGGGCAGCTTTAATTATTCAATAGATAAGGGAATGTGTGAAGGTTTCATGTTTAGTTATATTTTGCATAGGGCCTCACAAAACCTAGGACTGGGACTGTTTCCACCAGAAGTACAAAGCAAAGTACACTTTAGGGTGCTAAATGTTTAAACCTTTTTACTTTTTAAAATTATACACATATAATCTAATATGCATCTCTAGTTAATGTAATTTGCAGTCTTTCTGTATTCACATAGTAGTAAAGCTCTTACTTTTTATTTCTAAAATGTGATTCTATCTTTCCACTTTTCTGACTGATGCTGAGACAGGGATAAGACATAAGAGATTTTAACAATTTAAAATTTTGCCCTTGACTTGTCTTTGTGAACTTACATAAACATTGACATCAAATGTGAATTCAAATTTCTCACGGTATATGCTTGTGATAGAAAAGCATTGGTTATATGAACAATTTATAAAGAATGGGGCCCAGAAAAATGCCACGGAAAAATAACAAATATTTAAAATATTTATTTTTAGGAACTTAAAAATAGAAAATTTGACAGATTAGGATGTGATTCATTAATAATAAGAAGGTAGTAATATCTGCCCAAATCACCAATATTAGCTGAAAAACATGAGAAATTTAATACATTAATGCAAGCATGATGACTTTCACCAAACTGAATATACATTTCACTAAAGTGTAATTTTAGAATCTTTAATTTTAACAGTTTTTACAGTATCTTTAACTTCATCCTCCTATTGCCTCCTGATCTTGCGATTTTTTTTTCCTTTAATAGGGACACGCAATATGTACATGACAGATATTCCGAAGATGACATTTTTATTTTCTGTACTTCCTGTAAAAAACATGGTGTAAAACAAAAAACAAACAAACAAACAAACAAAAAAACCCAAAAAGAAAATTTTTTTTGGATGTATGAGAATTTTAACTTCATAGTTTTGAGAGTTATAATGGACAAAGTGCATGAAGTCTATTTGTAAGCTATTTAATTTTGAATTCATTGTTTTTATAAATTTAAGAGGAGACTTTTTTTTTTTTACCTTGAATGTGTGTAATAGCCTTGTATTGCTTGTAGGCACTTTATATAATAGAATGTTAATGTTCACTAACTTATCACCTTCTCATGACTCTAATTTTGGGTTGGGTTTAGTTCAGGAGCAATTGTAGTTAAAATAAATGCAGAATGTGTATAACTTTGGAGAATATCCTTTGTTAAGAGTCAGCACAACATAAGGGAACTGTCATGAGTTTTCCCCTTTTCCTCCTCCTGGAGTTGTACTTTCCTACAAAGTTTTGTTCAGGCTCATCTAACGCACATGACTCATTCATTCAGGGTTCTCTGAAGATGAGAGCATGCGATTAGGTTTTGGGCTGTAGGAAGGTAGTGCTTGGGGAATTGAATGATTAACAACTGAAACTGTTCAGAAACCACCATGCACAGTGTGTTCCATAAAATATGACTCCACGGTCATGAAAACAAACAAACAAACAAAAATTTGTGATTGGATGATACCTGTTATCCTGGATCAAATCAGTCCTAATCCATTTTTAGGATTAAAATGTTTTTTTTAAAGGCAGGTATTTGTCTTCATAGTGCCTTTTCAAATATCAGTTAGAGGAATCTCTGTTTTACAAATTGGAGCCATGAAACAAAAAGGAATGTTAATCATTGTCTTATGTATGTATGTATGTGTGTATGTATGTATTTATTTATTTATTTAGTATTTTGTTTTTGTATGATTATTTTGTATAAAACTTCCGTTATCTATTGATTCCTTAGACTCTGTGGAGCTACCTACCTGCTCCACAGTACTTGATTTGATCCTGGATAACCAAAAAGGCATATATAACTTTATAACTACTTTAAATAGTATGGGTGCTGAACTTAGATTTGCAGAGATTTTTTTTTTAATCTTGTTCTAACTCAGTTAATCATGTTGACCAATGTACATATTATAGTGAAAATATCTAAGTGACATTATTGATGTAAATGCAGATATATTAATAATTCATTATGGGATAGTTTTCTGGGCAGAGATTAAATATAATCTTAATGTTTGTGATTTAAAAAGATTTTCTACTTCCCAACAAGGCTTAATCTCTGCCCAAAAAACCCACCATTGTGTAATGTAAAATTATGTAATAGTTGGCATTATGGGATCCTTTTGTGTTACTTTTCAGTGTCATTTTAATTTTGTACAACCCAACCTGAACACTGGCCAAGGATGAAAGCTCATACTGATTACCCAGCGCTAACTGTACTCAGCACTGTACTGTGGAAACGTGAGGTAGACACATGGTACCTGGAAAAAAATAAAATAAAATAAAAAACATTTTGTTTGATTTCTGGATAACAAAAACCTAAGTCTTGTTTCTATTAGGGCAAAGCTCTGTAGCTGGAATATTATTCACTTCCATTAAGGCGTGAGGGTCTGTCAGTCTCTGATAATTTCATAGCTTTATGAGAGTTTTACTGTTGATGATTAACTGAATGATTATCTGAAGATATTTCATATAAAGGACATGATTGTGGGGAGTTAAATCAATGATAATATTAGTTGAATAGCATTATGCATCATGAAAATGTCATTTTCCAAATAAGTATGTGGAATTTTAAAATTATTTTTTGTATGTACAGTGTCTACTATTCTAGAGAAAGTGACTGTATCTGCTTTCACCCATGGCCTTGGTTTCCCTAAATAGACAATCTGAAGACCACACTTTCTTACTTTTTTGTTGTAACTCATTGAATAAAGATGCAAAAGAGCCAGAATCAAGAACAAATCCTAAAGCCTTGTTTAAGGTTCATGTCTATAAATATGGCACAATGCAATGTGTAGATGTTTTCACACTGATCTGCAAGAGGTTTTAATAAAACAGTTCAAAGAATCAGAAGAATCAATAAATAGGACATCGCCTTACAAAAAGGTAAATCCAGAAAACCAACCTTTCCTTTTTGCTCCTGATCTATCAGATTTACTTGTTGAAACACGCGTTAATCATGCGGTCCACTCAGTATACAAATGTGCAAAATTCAATTCGGTTCTACATGATTTTCTTTCTTTTACAATTTAAAAAATGATCGATTATTAAATTTGTGAAAAATTTAAGTATCTATTAATATCAGACTCCTTTTTTTTATATGAAAAGGCACTGATCCATAATTAAGAGTCCAACCCCTGTCTACATGTAGTTTATTTGTTTACATTTAAAAAAAATATATATATATATTTGTTGTTGAGCTGCTTTGCATTAACATGTTGAATCTAACAGGGGACATTGTGCTTTCTTCCTTTTTTGGAGGATTGCAGTGGACTCTTCACTCATCCTTGTTCCATGTTCCCAATCCAGTGAAAGATCCCCCTTTTTTAATTAAAGTATGCCACAACTGATAGCAGTACTGATATATGTGATATAGGATGTTAATGTGGAAGATCAAGTTAACTGATCTTAGCATTATTGTCTAGAACTGTATATGTTTTAGGCTTCTACTCTGGGAATGCAAGTTATGAATTATGGGGTTGTTTTGGGTGCATAATTGTGGGATATCTTTTGGAGGGGTGCTTTAAAAATCTAATTATGTCCTCTGACAGAATATAAATGTAACTACTATTTAAAATATATTTAAATAAATTATGATGGTGATCAAAATAAAAACCTTTACTAGACCACACTAAGTTTTGTTTGCTGTTTATGTGCCTAATGCACATTTGGTACTCTAATGCAATTGCTCCATGATTTTCTTATTAAGAGATCACAGAATAAGATGCTATTATACGTGCAACTGTAGTTCTCTAACTGGACATTCACCAGGGCACTATTGAACTACACCAAATTCATCACAAGCTCTCATAGCATACAGCAATATGTTGTTCTTTTAGTGAGAATGAGAATTATACATGATTCTCACACTGCTCCCACTTGAAGGTAAATATTTCTCAAAATTGTTAATTTATTTTCTATTAAACATAACCTATCAAGATATAGCTAATCTAATTAATTACAGGTAAGAATTACTCATGATTATATTTACTTACTTTATTATGCATGAGAACTATGCAAGCTGTTGGTAATGTTTTATTATACAAGGATAAGAATCTGTCACTAAAAGTGCTGATATAGGCTTTTCCTTCCCTGTTCAGGATAAGAAACTCTCATTGTCTTTTCTCTCCCAGGTTGGAAGCTCTTGTATGATATGAGAGATTTGACTGGTGGGTGGATTTTGGGAAATTAATGAGCAAATGTTTTATGGGCTCCCACCCAACCAGCACTTGTATGTGGGACCCATGTGGGTAGTAAATGAACTGAACGATGGATCCCATATGGTATTGTCCATGGGTTCCATAGTGGCCCCATGTCAACTGCTCACATGTGTATGTGGGCCCCACCTCTATTATGTTTGGGGTACATAGACACCATTAGGCATGGGCCCAAAATTGGCATCTTACCTGGGGTACACTTGGTTCAGTGTGTTCCACTTTGCCAAGCCCAAACCACTTGGGTTACTAATGGAAAAATGTATTTATGTGAGCACTTAGCATGGACTGCATAGAAATAAAAGTGCTGAAAAGTGATATTTCAAAGTGAAAGTGAGTAAATGTTACTTGAAGCGAGATACTGGAGTTAAAACACAGGATTCTTGGGATCCTTAAGCTCATCACGCATATTGCTGAGATTATTCCATCACCAAGATCCACCAGGCTAAACATCAGGTCCACATTGTGCTGTGTGTGGATCAAGTGCAGCACTTGCAGACTCTCCTCCACATCCAGGCAGAAGACTGGCAAGTGAAGGTGGCTGCTGGCCAAGAATAGCAACATCAACCCTGTCATAGACTGCATGGTGGTGGATCAGTTTGCTGCCCAGCTGTGGGAGAGAATAACAAAATGGGTACAGTATCGCTAAAGGAGGTGATCCAGCTGGCTGAGTACCATATGGTATGGTTTCTTAGTGGAACTATCAGTGCCAATGAGGACTGTGGTGAAGCCTGAGCAGTTCTGGAATCCGCATTCTCTCACTGAATTCTGAATCCTCTGGTCTCTTCTGATGGAGCAGGGACATGACTGGCAGTATTTGCCTCATCCACTAATTCTGGGAATAAATTGGCCAGGATTTCAGGCATTAATAACGCTCATATTTGCGGATGGGTCCTCCAGCAGGTTCACTTTCTGCCAGATAAAGGTGATTTTGTGTGCAGACTTCTCTCTCCTTTTTGTTCTGTAGACTAACACTTCAGTCATAGGGATGAAGCTACAGTATCGGGTGCCACAGCCACTGGTGGTGCACAGAATGGACCACAGGTGGTCCACAGGCTCTGATAGTGGTGGCAGATGCAAACACACATAGACACACACACACACACACACACACACACACACACACACACACACACATATATATATATATATATATATATATATATAAACAAAAACAAAAAAAATGCATATGTGTTCACCACCTTTGCTATGAAGTCACTAATTAAGATCCCGTGCCACTAATTACTTTTAGAAGTCACGTAATTAGTTAATACATAAATCTTACATAAATCTTATTCAAATTGCTGGACTTCCCGACCCTTAATGGGTGCTGTACTATTCATCATGCCAAAATAGTTAAAAAGAAACCTACTTCCAATGTCACTCACCAACCACAAGATGAGATCAAATGACCTTTAAAAAGAATGGCAAGGGGTAGGTGCAGCTGGGGGTAACAATTTCCTCTGGGTGGGGCTGAAATTATGCAAAGCCAGAAAAATGCTCTTCATCAGTGAAAAACAAAGAAGAACCTGGCTGAGGTTTTCTAAAGACCATAAGAACGAGTGAGGCAATCTTCTCTGATGAGTCCAATAAGTCTGATGAGCTTTTCCCAGCACTTGGTTAATTAAGGGGCAGCCGTAGCCTAATAGTTAGAGAAGTAGCTTTGGGACCGAAAGGTCGCTGGTTCGATTCCCGTATCAGCAGGAAAAATGCGTGGCGATCGGGGAGTGAGCTACACCTTCCCTTCCTCCAACTTCATGGCTGAAGTGCCCATGAGCAAGCAAGGCACCTAACCCCCAAGTGCTCTCCAAGTGCCCCAATGTGTGCGGCAGCCCACTGCTCCAAGTGTGTGTGCGCGCGCTCACTGTTTGAGCCTAACGGTATGTGCTCACTTTGGATGGGTTAAATGCAGAGGCAATAATTTCCCTTGCAGGATTAATACAGTATAGCAAAATCAAAAAAAAATCAAAAAAAGTTTGGATGGAGACCTAGAGAGACCTACAAGTGAAATTTGATGGCAGATGGGGTTGCTTCAATAAGGCTGAAATGGGGCAAATTTATGTTTGTGAGAACACATGAATCATAACTCTGAAGATTGGGTTTTCCAGTAGGACGATGCACCATGCCACACAGCCAGGTCAAAGTGTGGATGTATGACCAAGAGCTCATGACCCTGTTATGGCCAGCCCAATCTAAAGACCTGACCCCAGTGAAAACGTCACGGATGTGATTGGGAGGAAGATAATCACAAACCATCAAACAAAACTGATTATTGTAACAGGAGTGACATTAAGGCCTCCATGAGCAATGTGAAAAACAAAGGGAGTGCATGCAGAAAACAGGAAAGCTGTGATTAAAATGTCACCGTTATTTGAGCAAAAAGTTATTTCTGAACTCGTTCGAATTTCAAGCATTAATATTCTGTTGTTTAAAACTGAATATGATTTTGAGTTTTATGCATTATTTAATGTTTCTCGAGGTGTACCCCACAAGACCTGTGGTATATACTTCACCCCATGGCAGAAGCCATCGTAATCAGAATATTTACCTTGACCTACTTTTCAAGGTCACAGGGGCAAAACTGTATATTAGGTTTCTGAACATTTACTTGCCGTGGGGCTTTCAAATTTACTGTTTGTTGTATATTGGCATATTATGAAATGGTCCTTTCTGCGGGAACATCTGGAGCCCTGTGGTCTATTTGTTTATTTTTTTACTTTACCTCTCATTGTTTCTTTTCTTTTTTTTTTTTTTTAAGTTATGGCTGATGGTGTATTATACTGTATATATTCACAGGTCCTTGAGTATTTGGACAGTCAATTTTGTACTTTTGCCTCTGTATACCACCACTCTGTACTTTAAAATTACCACAATTAGCAACCAAACTGCAGTTATATTAAAAGAAATCCTTCTTTTCCAGCTTTATGTGCATTATTATCCTGATTTTAAATATTTTCAATAAAAAAAAAAAAATGAATGAATTAAAAATAAATAAATAAATAAATAAATAAATAAAAATAAAAATAAAAACATTTATACTGGCTTTACTGTGTGGCTACCAAAGTTTTTTTCGGTGATAATGACTAACAAATCGCATGAAGCCCCGATCTCATTTGGATGATATCGCTGACTGTCAGTGAAGAATCCACCCGTTGTGGACAATCGTGAAACCCGTTTCCAAATGTGGGACGATTACACATGATAATCTACTAATCGGTGACTGTCGCCAACTATCTGTGATTACATTGCTGACGTCTCAGTCAACCTGCAGCTGTCCGTGACGGTCTGCAACCATGTCTGCGACCACAGTTGGAAATAGTTAGCGATATGGTTGCCAACTACAAAGACAACAGCCAACAATGGTTGCCAACCACTGCCAAGATCATCACTGACAGTTGCCAACTCAAATAAAATTATAAATAAATAAATAATAAATAAATCACGGGCAGCCGCCAAAGAATCGCCCAAATGAGATGGGCCTTAACATTTGCCAAATGCACTAACTTACCAGTTAGCAAATATGTTAATACCGTGAAGATTAACAAATGTTTGCCACTCTTTTGGAATGTTTGGGACCTTTTGCCAACTACTGGTAAAATACCAGGAGAAACTTGGAATTGAGCCATTGAAGCCTATAAAAAAAGCTCTCCCCAAATATAGAAGATGGACTTCCAGAATGTGGAAGTGGATCTCTGTCAGGAAGAAGCCCGTGCTGCTGCCATTAAGGAAGAATTGCTTTATCTGGCTGCAATTGCAGCTATCCTAGCAGAAGGATGGAAGAGGAAGAAAAAGAATGATTGATGGACCCAAGCCCATAAAAAGGTGAGCAAACCCTCCCCTGAATTGTTTACTACTTGGCGAACCAAAAATAACTTGAGACTCATGTAACAACCACTTGTAAATGTTTGCAGAAAAACAAATTTGCAAACAAACATGTTCAAAATTGGTGACAAAAACTTTGAAACCCTAAAAACTGTTAGCGAACTGTTTAGCAACCTTTTACATTGAAGAACCCCAAAATTCACTACGTTCGTCAGCATTCATTGCTCCGTGAGTGTGCAGCTTTGTGGAACAAATTTTTTTTCCCCGGATTCACATTTTCGGATTCTGCCTTTCACAGTGGGTTAGGCTCATTGTAGCTTGCAAGCTTCTCTAGATCACTGTCTTAACTATTAGACAACCAGAACATGGTAAAAGCTGAAATGTGAATAATAAACTTAGTTGTCCTCCACATTCCAATTCTTATGACCTTTAGAAAACATCCTGGCTCTTCTCATAGTTGAAAGGATTTTTCTTGATTTGCACAATTTCAACCCTACCTGGAAGAACCAGTTTCATTCCATGCTTACAGTGCCCTTAACCCCAGCTGCCATTTGCCATTCTTTTTGTAGATCACTTCATTTCATCCTTTGCTTGATGAGTGACACATTTCAAGGGGTTGATCTTCCTTCCTCGTCTGTAACTTTGTTGTCCCCAGTGTTTTCCAATTTACCTTGTTTTTATGAATTGCTAAAATATTGAGGATGGATGCAATCTGATGCTCTTTGCATCCCTCTAGAAGACAGAATTGAACCCTTCTGCTTCTCATTCATATCATTTAATCTTGGAACAATGAACAGATATTTTGGTATTCCAATTAAATTTAAGGTACTATGAGCAATGTTGTGGCCATTGAACCCTACCACTAGGACAGTGAGGACCACAGCAGTGAATTTTATACTTTTCTTCATTAAATAAGATTTGGTTCAAGTAATTTCTTAATCAGTATTTCATTAATTAAAAAGGAACGCTTGTGTTGAAATTCCCCAACAAACACTAGAAAGATGCTGACTTGAGTGGTCAGATTTTTTTCCTGGAGCAGTATATGCTCCCACTCTCTCACACACCACCAGGCTGCTGATACCAGGAACTCAATTTTAAAAGTACCTGAAACTAGCACTGCAAAGTGAGTTTAATCCCAGTATTCGACACTGTACATTAACATGTTTAGCTATACTGTATGAAAGACTTCACACTGTACTCATCGTATTAGTCTGATTTATCTATGGACAGTTTGATTGTGTACTAGATGTACAAACGGGAGGGAGAGGGGAAAAAAAAACAATGTAATATTTTCAGCATTTCACATCATTTTAATTTGCATTTTATATTTTTTTTCATTCCTGTTGCACTTCAAATCTAGAATATTCTGAAAACGTGCACAAAAAAGGTTTTAGGTTCTCCTTTACAAAATAAACATTTTAACCAAGCAAACTGAGAAAAGAGGAAACTAGTGTTACTTCTAGAATGATCCTTCTAGTTGATTAATCAGTCACACCATATAAACAATGAGTCAGTTTGGAATCCTTTGCAGGCTCCCCACCCCAATAGGTTAAAAAAAATATTCTCTCTGTTTAAAAGAAATATTAATCAACTCATCACATCAGTAATATTTAATCAATCAGAAAGGTCTGACGTGCTCTTGCCCATCCCGCTATCAAAATGGCCTTCGGCTTCTGGGGGAAAATAGCAAACAGGAATGACAAGATATTTGACATTTGACCGGCAATCAACAAATACACTGCAGCCTTCAATCCACTGATATACTTCACAAATTGGGTGACAAGGTAAATAACAAAAGGGGAAACAAACGATGAAAGAACCAGGAAATGCGCAGTGGAGTTCTTCTGCACAATAACATCCAAACCCCAGAAACTTCCTGGACATAAATTAAAATAAATAGACTAATTTGTATGGTACACTGAAAAACCTGTCAACTTATTACTTAATGGTATTAGTGCCCTCCCAATATATTTTGTAAGAAAAATCTCACAAAAATCTTAGCTTTAAAAAAAAAAAAATAAAAATAAAAAATCAGATTTTCCCCAGTACTTTTAAATCATATTGTGTACAACAGGATACGCTGAAAACCAAAGTGTTAAAAACTATACGCAAAAGGGATTTTAAAAACATGTCCATGAAATAAATAAATAAAATACCTATGCATATTAACTTCCAGAAAATATATTTATGAAGCACAGCCTGCATGGGTGAAGACAAAAGCTGGGTTGAGAATACTTGGTTGCTTTTTTGTTTTTGCAAAAAGTGAGTGCAGACACAGTCACACCTGTGTATGCGTGTGTGTATGTGTGTGTGTGTGTGGGTAGCAGGGGTGGGGGTAACTGGCTAATGGAGATATGGCGGCATACATGAAGCTCAGTTTGTAGCCAGTCCTGTTGCCTCAGAAGAAAGTCTGTAAAGAAAAAGCAGTGAATCATTGAACTGTTACATAAATGAAAGTGAAAACATTACACAATGACATGTGAGTGGTACTGAGTGTTTCTATCCCAGCTTTTTGAATAAAAGCATAAATATTTTATATTTATGATATTATAGTATGTGCATGTGTGGGTTCCCTCCAGGTACTCTGGTTTCATCCCACAGTCCAAATCATGCACATTAGGCTAACTGGCTGTTCCAAATTGCCCCAATGTGTGAGTGAATGGCTCTATGTGTATTGGCCCTGTGGTGGTCTGGCAAGCAGTTCACGATACTCCCCACATTTGCCCCGTGTCAGCTGAGATAGGCTCCAGCCTCCCCACGACCTTAATAGGATTAAGCGGTCTGGCGAGGGAGTGAGTGTTATTGCAGCATGCATCTTTATAAATGTGATTAAAAAGCACATTATGGGTGAAAGGCTCACAGATACCTCTGCATCTTTTTAAACTGATGCACATACAATGTCACTCGGCAGATCAACACTCCAAGGAATGCACTAGACGCTCCATTTTTGCATGCATAAGCAACAGGAAGTCTAATAGGGGAGAAGGAATATTCCATCTCCACCTCCATTCTGTGAACACTGCTAATTTTCTTCTCTTGGCTCGATGTGGTACGGTCAGGAATTTCAGGCAATGGAGCCAACATTTCTCTGCATGTTTGTGTAATTAGTTATAAAACAAGTTACTGAATGCTTGCCTGTATGTAATTATACTGTGAGAACCCTGCAAGTGCATGCATGTTACCTAGCATTGATGAGGTATTCGGCCAAGCTGATGCTGGCTGGGGAGCCAGTGATGGTGACTTGGCGATCGTTAGAGCCTTCTACAGGATTGGCGATCTTGATCTGAGCTCCTGACATCTGGCGAATCTCATTTATCTTGGCACCTTGACGGCCAATGATGCAGCCAATCAACTGTGAAGAAAATCATTTATTTGCATCTGTCAGGATCAAGATTTGAATTAAACGCTGTTTAATATTCATACAAACACAAACTTACGTCATTTGGAATGGTCAGTTCATGAGAGCCAGTCTGTGTGGTGGCATCCATGCCAGCTGTAAAGGGTCAATAATACATTATTAATTACAACATAAAAATTTATACACAAAGATACTGAAAACCAAATTTCAGCTCAAATTAACTTGGGGTTCCTGAGAAGCAGTTTGTGAATTGCTCTCCACCCTCCTCGATAAACACACACAAAACTTTGCAGATCTCATTATTAGAAACTTGTATTAAACATGTCTGACATTAGTCTAACGCTAATCCATCCAACTAATCCTGAGTTACAGTTGAAAATGTAAAGTAAGTGTTGCCAAAATAGAAAAGATTGGTGTCTGGCATCCGTATTGTTTAAACACTGACATTTTAAATAGCAGTTCAAAATGTTTTGGTAAACAAAAGATCATAAGCAAGGTTCATTAGTATGTGAAATTTCTGTGGTGGCACCTTCCATTTTTATATACAAATGTGGATTCATTAGCTAAGCAAATAATGAAAACCAGTGTGCTAGCCAGTAAACCTAACTGAAATGTTTTACATCACAGCAGTTTACTTTAAAGTATGATGTATTTACCTAGATAAAATGAAATTAATCCCAAATTTAAAAGCGTGTTAAATTCTTAAAAAAGAAAAATAAATTGTTTCTATTAAATCATGCTATTTCATGAACCTTTTTTTCGTGAAGGGGGGGGGGGGGGGGGGGGGGGGGCCCCCCCCCCCCCCAACCAGGGGGCCACCCCCGCAAGACAAACAGTAACAAACAACCAAATAAAAATGAAATGACATTCTTT
>JBCNYH010000012.1:17501889-17512536 GCA_039654325.1 Tandanus tandanus | reverse complement strand
GTAGAACCGCTGCTCCTTCGCGTTGAGAGGAGCCAGTTGAGGTGGCTCAGGCATCTGATTAGAATGCCTCCCGAACGAGACTCTGGTGTGGTATTTCGGGTATGTCCAACCGGGAAGAGACCCTGGGGTCGACCCAGAACACGCTGGAGGGACTACGTCTCTCCCCAGGAGAGCTGGAGGAAGTGGCTGGGGAGTGGAACGTCTGGACCTCAATGCTTAGGCTGCTGCCCCCGCGACCCGATCCCAGAACAAGCGGAAGATGAATGAATGGAACCGCAAGTGAATTGCATTTGTGTTGAGTTTTAATGTATTCAGAAGTTTACTAGTTTATATCTGATTTGTTAGTTTAATATCTGTATACTGTTATTGCCATTAACATGCCTTATATGAACTGAGGGGTTCATGTCCTCTTGATTTTGCACACCCGTGAGAGTGAAATAAACTATCAAACAGATTTTAGCAGATTGTGACTTTGAAACCAAAAAACAAAACAAAAAAAAACACCTGATAATGAAAATATATACATGTTCATGTGTGACAGAGAATGGAAGGCTTTCATTTCACTTTGTGTGGTGATGCCATAATTTTTTGCCAGCAGTTGTAAAATACCATGATATTTTTTTTCTTTAAAAGTAATCCTGTAAAGTAATTTGAGTATTTACCTCCAGCATGACAACACAGATCTGTTTGACACACTCGATGATGGACAAAGGTGTCCCAGCAATGGTAATGGCTCTTTCAGTGGAGTTAGGCAGCATGTCCCCTGCCACCTGTACCTGAGCTCCCGTTGACTTAAAAAGTGAAAGTAACACATCATCTTCAATCCAGACATATAACAAACTACTACAATATAACAGAAGACAACAAAAATGCTATGTGTTATAAAAACTAATGAAGAAATAGTGGAGTACAGTAGAAGTCTACACTTACCTCTCTGATCTCTTTGATCTTGCAGCCACCTTTACCAATAAGAGAACCACACTGGCTGGCCGGAACAACAATGCGCAGTGTGACAGGAGGCTTTGAGGTGGCTGTACTGTTGGACATGGAGCTGCTAATGTCCTAAAAAATATGCAGAGGACAAAAAACTTAATCCAAGTTAAAGAAACCTAGGACCTACTTCCCAAACGCTTTAATTTCACCAGGGACAATGATAAAAATTGGTCATATATTGATTAAGAACACTAACTGGCAAACCGCAAAACTACTATACACTGTGACTAGGGCTGGGCAATATCACAGTATAACCATTCATATGGTCATATAACCGAATATCCTGAGTACCGTGATTTATCAGAAATACAACCTTTCCCTAAGAAATTGACTTTTTTTTTTTAGGTCATATCGCCAGTTCTAGCCTCAGCCATCATCATAATACTCCTCAAACTGGCAGCATTATCAAATTATATATTGCAATACTAATATGCCCTAATTTAACCGGCGGCATACGCTAACCGGAGTGTAGCCTTTTTCAGTTGCTCCTGCCCTTCCCAGACTTTTAACTTCTTTTTTTTCTTACTTAAGCTTTTTTCCCCCCTTGTACTTCTTATTGTTCATAAGTAGCTGCCCTCTCAATATGTAGGTTGACAGTTTTTATTCTTTTTAATCACTGCAGAACTTTTACTCTCATGGAGAGTTGGGACCGCAGCGCAGGAACTAAATGCACGCTTTGTTTACTCCAGGGATCAGCTGATAGCCCTGAAGCTGGCAGGAATTGCGGCCAGACCTATGGACTTATTGGCTGAAATCTGGAGAAAAACACACCGTGGATGCAGAGGTGGAGGGAGGCGGCAAGACAGTGGAGGCTTACAGAGAGGAGAATGTATAAGCTGTGTCTCCCGTCTATTATAATGGGGTCAAAAGTTTACATGCACTTTAAAGAACATGTCATGGCAGTTTTAAGGTACCAGTCATTTGTACAACTCTTATTTTTCTGTGATAGGAGCGCATACATCTTTGTCACACAAATGATTCATGAAGTTACGCCTTTTTAAAAAACGTGACCAAAATCTGCTGGGTCAAAAATATACATACAGAAATATGAATGATCAATTTTTGTGATGTGGAAAGTTTCAAACAAATTAGCTTTGTGGCATGGCCTCTTAACTTCTTGTGATTATAATTGGGTACAGCTGGTGACTTCTCTGAGCCCCTTGTAAAATAGGTCTCATGTGGTAGTGTTATTAGACTCAGCCACACATGCTACAATGGGAAAGTCAAAGGAGCTCAGCAGGGATCTGAGAAAGCGGATCACTGACTTGAACAAGTCAGGAAAGTCACTTGGAGCCATTTCAAAGCAGCTACAGGTCCCAAGATCACAAGCAATTGTTTGCAAGTATAAAGTGCATGGCACAGCTGTGTCACTGCCACGGTCAGGGAGAAAGCGCAAACTATCACCTGCTGCTGAGAGAAAATTGGTCAGGATGGTAAAGACTCACCCGAGAACCAGCAAAAAGCAGGTCTGCAATGAATTGGAAGCTGCTGGAACACAAGTGTCAGTGTCTGCAGTCAAGCCCTTGCTCCAGAAGTGGAACCTTAAAGCTCGACTGAAGTTTGCTGGACAAAAGAAAAGGCCTTCTGTAGGAAAGTTCCGTGGTCAGATGAAACAAAAATTGAGCTGTTTGGCCACAATAGCCAGAAATATGTTTGGAGGAGACAAGGTGAGGCCTTTAACCCCAAAAACATCATGCCTACCGTCAAGCATGGTTGGGGTAGTATTGTTGCTCTGGGGCTGTTTTGCTGCCAGTGGAACTGGTGCTTTACAAAAAAAATAAATGGAATATCGAGGAAGGAAGACTACCTCAATATTCTTCTGGACAATCTAAAATCATCAGCCACAAGGTTGGGTCTTGGGTGCAGTTGAGTGTTCCAACAAGACAATGACCCAAAGCACAGATCAAAAGTTGTGAAGGAATGGCTAAGTCAGGCTAGAATTAATGTTTTAGAATGGCCTTCCCAAAGTCCTGACCCCATCGAGAACCTTTGGCTATTGCTGAAGAAACAAGTCATACACTTGAATGAAAATGGCCAAGGGACATGTAAACAAATATTAGCATTGCTGTTTGTATATTTTTGACCCAGCAGATTTTGGTCAAATTTTCATAAGAACCATAATAAATTCATAAAAGAACCAAACTTCATGAATCTTTGTGACAAAGATGTATGTGCTCCAATAACTAACTATCACAGAAAAATAAGAGTTGTAGAAATGACTGGTACCTCAAAACTGCCATGACATCCTTGTTCTTTAAAAGTGTATGTAAACTTTTGACCTCAACTGTATATATAGATATTTGTAATTTTTCTTTGAGACCTTAACCTTTATCTCATTCTTACTTGGTATGGAGCAACTGTGTGCACACAATTTTCTCCAGGATCAATAAGGTATTCTGATTGATTTATACAAAAATTAACTTTATATCCCCCTCATTTCACTAAGGAGTACAACAGAACCTTTTAACGATTGAGTGAAATAAGAATTTAATCTCCAAGCATAACATTGTTTATAAGAAGGAGGTTCTTGTCCAATATTTTATGGTACGACTCCGTCCAACGTCTCCACAATGCGGAGATGCACTATGCCAATAACCTAAGCAGAGAAACCTGCAAGGAATAATGTTTCCACCTCCATGCTTGATGGTGCGGATGATATTCTTGGGGGCTATAATAAGCATTATTCTCCCTCAAAAGAGCTCAGTTTTGGTCTCATCTGACCACATCATGTTCTCCCAAAACTTCTCTGAATCATTCAGGATACAGAAAGACCTGTACACGTGCCTTGTTGAGCAGGAGGACCTTGTGCGTGCTGCTGCATTGCAATCCATTAGTGTAGTGTTTTACCAATGGGTTTTCTTGGTGACTGCGGGTCCCAACTACAAGATCATTAAACGCTCCT
This sequence comes from Tandanus tandanus, assembly GCA_039654325.1. Taxonomy (NCBI): domain Eukaryota; kingdom Metazoa; phylum Chordata; class Actinopteri; order Siluriformes; family Plotosidae; genus Tandanus; species Tandanus tandanus. The sequence continues at coordinate 17,508,641 of JBCNYH010000012.1, read as the reverse complement.
CCCGTGTAGTTCTGAGCGGACCCCTCACCTTTCTAATAACATCCTTACACCATGAGAGGAGATCTTGCATGGAGCTACAGACCGAGGGTGATTGGTCATTTTGTATCCATTTTTGAATAACCACACCAACAGTTGTCTCCTTTTCACCAAGCTTCTTCCTGATGGTCTTGCAGCCCATTCCAGCTTAGTCCTTGATATCCTTTGTCAGCTCATTGTTCTTACCCATAGTGGTGGAGAGGTTGAAATGGAAGACACTGATTCTGTAGGCAGGTGTCTTTTACACACATAACGGGTTGAGCTTAAAACGTTCTTAAAGTATTAGAACTAATCTGTGTGTTTTATGGGCACATAACCGGTCTACGGGAGTCAAAATCTTTGCTGGTTGGTGGGGGCTCAAATCTGGACTTTGTTGATATTCTGTCTCTGTTTTAAAATAAATCTACTATAAAAATTAAAGACCATTTGTTTCTTCATAAGTGGGCAAACTTACAAAACCAGCAGGGGATCAATAATAAATTTCTCCCACTGTGAACAGTAATGTGTACTTTAACCAAGATGGATGACGACTTCTTTTATAAAGAAAGTTGTCTTTTTTCATTGCCTGTTCATTGGCTAGGTTTTGTGGAGCTCTGCAGTAAAGTGGTGAAAGCATCTAGTAATTTCTTAACCCATTCATGAAAAGGTATGGGAACATGGTGAGGGCAATAAGGCAGAGAAGTACTGCTGCACAGGAGCCTATCAGGAGATACTATAGCAGATCTACTGGCAGTGACTGGTACTGTATTTAATGTTTACCTATAACTCCTGATAATCAAAAGCAAACAAGTGCGTCTGAATATGAGGTTAAAGTGTACCTCTTCGAGTTTATCGATGATCATGGAGAAGGCTTTAAAAATGGCAGTGGTGGGCCCTGCCAGGGTGATGATGCGCTCTGGGCAGTTTCCTTCTGAGATGTTGATGCGAGCTCCACTCTGAACAAAAGCCAAGTATGAGTGAGAAAATTATCAGCAGTTGGTATGTAGGTCAGTGATTTAATAATTTTCCTGAGCTATAATGATCACTCAGATAATACACATCAATTTAATTTAACAAATTTAAATGCCTTTTCACACTGCAACAAATCTAACCAAATAATCGGAATGATTTACAAAACCATAACACTCACCTCTTCCCGCATCTTCTTCACTGATTCACCCTTCTATAGAAAACAAAAAAAAACACCAGCCTCACATGTTACTCATGTCATACATGTATATGCAAGGAGGAGCATTAATAACTCAAACACTGGGTAGGTTTGTGCAATACAATGATTTTTTTTCACCTCATGCCATTTTACAGTCAAACAGATTAAACAAGAGCACTTGGAGAGCGCAAACTTCTGCCAAGCACAGCAATCACCTTTATAAACCAAAAGTTTAAAAATCTTTGTCCCACACAACGCTAATAAATCATTAAAAACATCCTGAATTCAGAACTTTAATGAATTCAACCTCAAAATCTAATAGAGGCTTCCTGGTAAATATTGTGTGCGTGAGAAACATGACCTCTGTTGTGGAGGTAAATATATTGATTTTATATATGAAAGTCCTGAGCAGGAGGGAAAAAAAAAAAATCTACATCATAAAAGCCTATAGAAGAGGCTAATTTTCATTAGCACAGATCCACTTCGCTTGTCTTGTGTATTCAAACTGTGGTGGGGGCAATATATCAGTAAATTATCATATCGCAATATGACCATCATATTGCCAGTTAATGGAATACAAGTTTCATGATTTGTACTAGACACCCCCCACCCCAAAAGGGAAAAGACAAAAATAAATAAATCCACTTCAAACTACTGTCAGGGTTTATTACTTTATCATTAAAGTAGAGGGGACTGACCTTTCCAATAATGCTGCCGACCTCTTTACCATGCATAAGCAGCCTGATGGTGAGAGTGACATTAAGTCCACCTTCAATCACGCTGGAGTCCATCCCTGTGCGTTGAAGATATACCTGGTTCCACTATATGCTCTTTGTTCACCTCTGTTGAACCTACCAAACAAACAAAACCATCCAAAAATTTTAAGATTGGAACCTTGTGCAAGCTTAAAAAGGGATTCATCTTTGAAGCAGAACACAACATAAAATATTTCAGTCTGAAGGAATGGTCGTATTTCTATTCCAAGGTTAACACATTTATAAACACATGTATAAAGACATTCCCTGACAACAACAACAACAAACAGTAAAAGGTCAGTGAGCAGAAAAAAAAAAATCCTCCCTTTTTGTATTAATGCTTAATTATTAAAAAGAAATAAAACCCAAACTAAATTAAAAAAAAACATCAACCTTTTTCCATGTAGAGATAAAAAAATAAAAATAAAATAAAAATAAAAAACTAACAACCAAAAAAACCAGCAATTACTCCACACACAGGGTGCCGTTGTAACGCAAACAGTCATGTGATCATATCTCTGCTGGCAACACATAACTAGTTCACATATGAATACATAGCATGATATTCTCTTATGAACATGCACATGTTCGTTTTAATGTACGTAAAAGAATTGTACTTGTGTCGAGTTTAATTCTATTTAAACGTTCACTAGATTACATGTGATTTGTTAGTTTAATATCTGTATACTGTTATTGACATTAACTTGCCTCATATGAACTACGGCAATATTTCATGCACTTGCGAGACTGAAAGAGCAGCCTTTCAGACTGGCTAATGCAAACTATCAAACCAAGTTTAGCAGAGTGCAACTTCGAAAATAAGTAAAACCCAACTGATAATGAAAATATACATATGTCCATGTGAAACAGGAGTTTGGAAGGCTTTCATTTCTTTTCACTTCAAGGTTTAAATATAAGTTTTAAGTATTAATTACCCTACAAGTTGTTTGCTAGCTTATCTTCAATTCTAAAGAAGCCATCAGCCTGCCGCATTAGTAATAAGCTTGTGTTCAGGAACAGCAAAACAATTTTAACCAGACACTAATAAAAAGGACATTGGAATTAAGCAACGCTTAATAAAAATAAATAAATAACAGAGTGACGATCTGTGTTAAAAGACAAGCTCAATTACTCTCACTTGTTCCCCTTAAGTTTCTACTCATAGTGACTGCCCTTTAACTTGGAGCCTAGTCTTAACCTGCTCATCCTCATGAGTGCTTGAGGGGCAAAAATAAAAATCAGTTATTTTCTAGATACAGATATGACCTAACACACTGCCCCAATATTAAATATTGTTTATGTACCCGCCAATTATTTGTTGTTTTACTACTAGTACAAAATTTTCTCATCCTCCACCTAGAGGCATGACTCCCTAACGACACGAGATCGTTTTAGGACGACATCCTGAAATGTCAACTGTACATTCAAGAAAAGGTTCTGCTATTCACAAGCAGCTTAAACTAGCCAATATTAACTACAGTACTTTTATTTATAAAAATAAAGTGCACTGGGTACTAGTCTACCAAACGGAGAAATTCTGAAACATCTCGCAAGTTTAACTATAATGAAAATCTAGAGAAACGTAGGCAGAAGGTACATGCTATTGCAAACAAGAGCCAACAAACTACGTAGACATGATTGTGAACATGTACAGATGGGTATAAGTCACAAAAACAGAACGATGTCTCGTTCAGCAGAACTTCAACATTAATCCATGAATTAGCTGAGATTATGGCATGGTAAGAATGCAGCTGTTGAGTGAATTGTGATATGTAAAGGCGGATAAAGAAAAGAAATGAGTGAAATTTCTCTGCCGATGTGAAAATGTATACTCAGAGGTTTACTTATGTTTGTGTAGTATGCACTAAACACTGAACAAGAATGGGTAATGCAGCATTTTAAATTAATTAAAATTGTGAATAAATTATACAAAAAAATAAATGAGCATTTATCTGGTGTGCATGCTAATTACGTTAACAGTGATGAAATAATTTGCACTAGCCATTTGGCATTACAGGACATTTGTCCTGTAAGTTACATTTACATCTGTGTAGACAGTTTTGAAATATTCATAACTCCATACAGGCTGTGCACAGTGTCAAATCGGAAGCACTCGATCAACTTACCTAAAAGGAGAAGCTGGTGAAAAAACTGAACGAGGAGGTGCATGCTGTTGAAAATGAACTTCAGCTTGCATTAGATGAACAGGGAGAGGCCATGGAAACACCAGAGTTCTGGTGTAGCTCAAAGTCGTGTCTGGTGTCCTAGAGGATATGGTTTCAGTACTTACCAAGAAAAGCCTGGTGGGTCCCACATCAAGCCATGCACTGCAAAATGTCTTCACAAGCGAGATGAAAACGCTGTCTTATCAACAAGTGAACGAGGCTCTATGGAATGCGGGGGACACAACCTTAAAGTATAATGGAACCACTAAAAAAAAGTCTGTCACCTAATTGAAGTTGAAGTAGCAACAAAAGACAGAACCTACCTTTTATGCGTCAGGGAACAATCGCGAAGTTGGGTGGCTGATTAGGTTAGAACCATCAGTGACAGTATGAAGGTTTTACAGGACACAAGACTACTTAATCCAGGGAATCTGGATATCCTTAAATTAGTGTCTAATACAATGACTGACCACTGTGCTAAACACTGCTATTGACAGTGAACATTCTGAGAAAAAAAGAGAATCGATAAACCAGTTCAAATGTGCGCTACATCCTCTAGATTCATTGGCTCATGTGATAAAACTGTGAAGTTATACGAAGCACAGGCTGATATTGCCTCAAAAAAGAAACTCTCAAAGTACCCTTATACTCACCGTGGAGAAAGCAGTTCTCAAGCTCTGGTGCGGACAGCAGCGAAGCTATTTCATAATGCAAAATATAACTGTGACAAAGAGTTGGTGAAGCATCTTGAACTTTGAATAATGCATTGCCAGAAGGGAAGAGAGACCGCCGTAGTGTTATGTACTATAGGTTCATTGGGAACAGTGGATGATTGAACTACTACAGGAATCACATCCTTGGATTTTTAGTGATATTTTCACACCGGCCAATGATGTGCAGCATAGTGTGTATAACGCACTGCAGCTTGAGGACTTGGATGATACCCTAAGATGTCTTGGGATCATGGGGATGCTGGTGTCTGGCCCATGGATGAGGTTGGTGGGTGAAATCAAAACCATTCTTGAGATGAACAGTTACTTCCAAGAAGCAGTGGACAAACAGTCGTCATTGTCAAAGGATGCCTCTTCTCTGCGTTCCTTGACCCCACCTGTGCTATTTGACTCTGTTCCTGTGAAAAAGGATGCGGTCTTCACATCTCTATTCACAACTACTGGTTTGGCTGAAAGGGACAGTAAGATAATCGAACTACTTTAGAGTCTGAGCAAGGGACGCTGTAATGTTTTGGATCGGCAGCTTTCTTCCCAGCCTCCTGGTGGCATCTTCTTGAATCCGTCACATGAGCTTCAGGTGCAAGCTGAACCTTGCTGTAATACAAACATTTCAGGTGAAAGAAATTTCGCAATTTCAGATCAAGAAATGGTCCGTGCACGGAATGCCAAGTCAGGCTATATAAAAAAATAAGTAGTCAAAGAAGAGAATCTGAAAAATGCCTGAAAAGAGAAACTTGACAAGGAGGACAGGGAAATGTTTGAGGGCTATCTAGAGGATGTTTACAAATATGGGAGCCTCTGGAAAAGTGAACAGGAAGTGGAAAGCAACATAACAGGACAGAAAAAAAAACAAGACTGTCCAGGCACTTAAAGCCCAGATTAATGTCAGGGTGAAAATCTTGGATAGCATTTCTGAAAAAATTCCCACTGGTAAGAGTAATGACATTGAAACATTGAAGACATCTTGTGAAGCTTCTGAAAACTTCAGTGGCTGAGGAAAAAAACAGGACTGATGGACATAAACAAAAAAACATATCACTTCACACCAATGGATTTATTTTTGATGGCAAAATAACAGTGCTTTGATGGACAGTTCATAGATGCTGAAGGGGAATTCAAGATGGAATATAGCCATTGTGAGGGAAAGGACAAATTCCGCTTGATGACACAGCCTGAGGTCACTGACATTCTGACAGGGGACCTGGAATTTATAATCTAGTGCCATCATTGACTTGCTGACTGATGTGGTAAGTCATCATCAGACAAGTAGTCTGATATCAGTTTGATGGACAATGTTGAACTCTTGATTATCCACAAATACTCCTGAAGTCTCTAACCTGTAGGTGCTCTTGGGTCCTTGATGAACTTCACCTGCAAAAACAATCTGTGAGATCAACATGGACTATCGATCTTCCGCAGTATGCGTCATAACCCGGAAGCCTATGAGAAAACACTGCGCCATACTGGTAGCGCCGTGGAGTCTGTGAATGTAAAAAGTAAATGTGCGGTAATCGGAGAAGGAAAGAGACAAAGGTTCTTTCCATGTCCCGGCAATTATTAAAAGCCAGGGCGAGCATGCTGAAGAACTTTCCAGAAAAAGGAGAGCTAACTTGTTCAGCAGATTGTTCTCCAGAGCAGATTTGGATGTAAAGATCCGCGTTCGCAGTGACCATTTTATTATAACCAGTGAGATCACTTGTAAAGCTAATATTTTGCTCCCGAGTGGCGCATCGACAAGGTGCACAACTATCAACCCGGAGATCGCAGGTTCGAATCTGGGTTGATGCCATAGCCATCCATGACCGGGAGTCCATGGGAGCTAATTGGCCAAGCTCTCACGAGAGGGAGGGATGGCATACGCTCACTTCCCTATCACTCACAGCAATCACCAGCCAATCATGGGCGTCTGTGAGCTCAT
>JBCNYH010000012.1:17448479-17461641 GCA_039654325.1 Tandanus tandanus | reverse complement strand
TCAAATTACATATATACATGTTCATATTACAGCATATAAGCAAAAAAGAGCATACAAATGCTTAACCATACACCACTTAAGTAAAGTACTGACTTTATAAAGGATTAAATTATTGAAACACCTCATCTTGAGCCAGCATTTGCTGTTTGAGCTTCTCAACCAACTGACACTGCAGATTGATCTCATCATCCTACACACACACACACAAACATACACACACACGAGAGAGAGAGAGCGAGAGAGAGAATAAAACGCATCTTCAGATTTTAATGAAGCATCAGAAAACTATTTCTGGTCAAATTACACTTAAAGTAAATCATAAAATTGATCATTATTGAGAACAATGCAAAACTGAAAGTCTCTATAAAGTGTTCTTTGTGTGTGTGTTTGCATGTTAGAGAGAAAACCTTGTCATCCAGCTGGCGGTAAAGCTTCCGGATCTCCTCCTCATACTTTTGCCGTTCCTCCTCCGAGATACGCACCACAATAGAGGAGGTATCTAAGTTCCTCTCTCTCTCTTTCTCCTTTTGTATCTCCATCTCTTTCTCATTATCCAAAGACTCGTCATTGTTCTCTAATTTTGTCATGTCAGCAGAAGCCTGTTCTACCTCCGGCACTTCCTCTCCTAATAATGAATAAACAGAGAGAAAACAGTGACACGATGTCATGCAAAGTTTTAACATGCAGTCATTTCAAAATAGGGTTGAGGCTACAAGGTCAATAAGTCATTATTCTCAGCTCATGTAAGGCAGTGTTCTTTACACTATTCTGTAGAACACAGATGTGAGAGTAAAAGTACAGCAAGCCTACAATATTTTTTGAAATTTCCTGATAAGATGCATGGCAGCATGGTGGTGTAGTGTTTAGCACGTCCACCTCACAACAAGAAGGTCCTGGGTTCAATTCCTGGGATTTGGCATTTCTGTGTGGAGTTTGCGTGTTCTTCCCGTGCTTGTGTGTTTTCCCGGTTTCCTCCCACAGTCCAAAAACATGCACAGTAGGCTAATTGGCTGTTCCAATTTGCCCCTAGGTGTGAATGTGAGTGTGAATGGTTGTGTGTGTTGGCCCTACAATGCTCTGGCAAGCTGTTTAGGATGTACCTTGCCTTCGCCCAGTGTCGGCTGAGATAAGTTCCAGCCTCCCTGCGACCCTAGTAGGATTAAGCTGCTTGGCAAATGAGTGAGTGATGTTATATACTTCATGCATAGTGTGTGTGCGTATGTGTGTGTGTGTGTATGTTTGTCTCACCATTGCGCCAGCGTTTCAACTCAGCTTCCAGCCTCTGAATAGTGTCTTTCAGATTCTTATTCTTCTCCTTTTCCTTCTCATACTTCCTCTTCCACTGCTCTGCTGTCAGCTCCAGATTTACAGAGGCTGTGTTCTTAATTGTCTTAGCACTGACAGGGTGATGGGAAATTGATGATATTAAAACAGGAAATAAATCTGACTTCTGTACATTAGAAATATATTAAGACATTTTTAGACAGTAATGGAAAATTGACAATCGCTTAAAGATTCTTAATGAGATCTGATGCTACAACATTGTGCTAAAATGTTAACTCAACTTAGTGGGCCAATATTTCATTATGTTATGTTGCATCATTTCTCATCTCTTTTAAATGACATTTGTTTTGTACTTGTACTGTGATTTGTGTAACTGTGGTACCGTTGTCCGAACATGAGAGTTGATTTGGTCTCAGCTTCATTGAAACCAGAGGGAGAGCAGCAGATGAACATGGTGGTCCTACAGTTACCTCCTAGAGAATCTTGCAGGATCCGAGTCATCTTGCTGTCACGGTATGGTACATGAGTCTTCTGCTCACACACACACACACACACACACACACACACACACACACACACACACAAAATGAAATGTATTCATATTTGTTTGTGTTTGCAATTGGATGTGCAGTATTAGTGTGCAATGTGTGTGTGTGTGTGTGTATGTGCGTGTGTGTGTGTGTGTGTGTGTGTGTGTGTGTGCGTGCGTGCACACTTACCGTTCCCTCCGCAAGAGCAGATATAACATTGCCCAGGGCAGACAGAGACTTGTTGATGTTTTTGGCCTCATCTAAAACAGCTCCAGCTGCACCAGTCTTGCTCACCTAAGAAAAAGAAATTTAAAAAGGTGAACTAGTAATACAGTTTATCACTTTAAGGTAATACGTGCTGATCTTATCAGCACTAAATACAGCATAGCTATGGCTTCTGTGAAAAAATCCCTTTAAGATCTAAGCATGAAAAACCTGCAACCTGTCAATCCCACACAAGTCGTTTTATAGGACAAAAAAAACCTAACGAATTATACCTCCATGGAAACCTAATATCATGGAGAGTAATAAAATAGATTCTGGGCACTACCTCAAATAAGCATGAAATAAAAGAGGCACATTGTACACCCATTCAACTAACGGACATCACCCTGAAGACAAAAGTAGCCCCTTTTTGATGATGTCAGTCGAAGGAGGAAAAAGTCCGAAATGGTTAGCATGTCGGCCTTGCAGCAAGAAGGTCTTGGATTCGAGATCCCTGCTCGGGTGTTTCTGTGTGGAATTTGTATGATCTCCCCATGCTTGCGCTGGCTTCCTCTGGGTACTCCGGGTTCCTCCCACAGTCCAAAGACATGCACGTTAGGCTAATTGGCTGTTGAAAACTGCCCATAGATGTATGTGTGAATAGTTGTTTGTGTGTGTGTGTGTGTGTGTGTGTGTGTGTGTTGGCCCTGCCATGGTCTGGTGAGCTATTCAGGGTGTACCCTGCCTTTGTCCAGAGTTGGCTGAGATAGGTTCCAGCCTCCCCATGACCCTAGTAGGTTTTAGCGGTTTGGCAAATGAGTGAGTGTGTGTGAGCGCACGGTGGAGGAAAGATCAGTACCAGCTTCCCAAAGCAGAAAGGCACATATTTTCCTAATTGTTTTTGGTGTTAGCTCAGCACAAAACACTTTTCTCTTAAGTACTGTTTGTCTCGCCTTTTCCAGAATTTAAGCCTTTGCACAATACTCTAGCTCCTCGTATGGCTGATACACCACACACTGTGGACAAGCGATTAGATCTGCCCAGCCCACAATGCTCCCAGGCTGGCTGGACCAGCCACCTCACCCATGCTCCAGTTCCCCATGCTCTGAATGTTCCTTTCCCACCATAAAATTAAAAGGAATCTGTTAATTCATAAGGAAATTGATTTTGTAACTTTAACTTCATTAGCAAAAAATAAATATGAGACTACTGAAAATAAAGTCAATAAAAAAAAAGGTCTGTATTCCATACCAGGTATTTTGAAGACGTTTCTTTTATCAAAAAAGGTAACAGTTTTCTGTGGTAGACGTATCTAGCAAGGTAACATCCAAATTCTCCGCTGCCCTCAAACCAGCAGCTTCTTCATTATGCACTCCTCCGCTGCTTGTCTCGGGCATGCCCGAGGCTCCAGTGCCATTATTATAACTGTCAATATTTGTACTAGAATCATCCTCTGCTTTGATTTCAGTGTTCAAGGTAAGTTGGGACTGAAGAGGTTCTGACATTTTGAGAAGATTTAGATTTTGCTTGTGATGTAAACTCACACACAAAGCCTAAGCATCCCAGATTCAACTCTGAATGACATCACAAATCTTGGCCCAATTCACAGTACCTCTCAAGGACAATATCTGGGGGTTGCAAAATGCTATTTTTTAATTCACACTTAACCACACTTAAAAACACTTAATCATCTCCAGGTGGAAAATGTTGATATTTAGAGACAATATTGCACTCCCTTTTGGATGACACCAAACATGACAAATTTTGATAAGATTTCAAATATAAGCATGTTCAATCTAATAAAGCAAAACACTATAGGAAAGCAGTTTAATAAAGTATATGGAACAGCACTGAGGAAAGGGAGGCACTCATCCTAAGCTGAAATGGACACCTCCTTAAATTGACAGCTGTTCTGTGCTTTTTTTTATTTTTTTGTAAAAGCTGTGTACTTGCTAAAACCCCCAAAACTCTCCCCGCTGGAAAACGCTGCCATCTATCTGCCTCCCTATCACAGGAATTTATGATTTTATAAATCACATTACAGAAAGCATAACAAAATTACTAAATATTTGACACATGTATTTAACACTGTATGTGCAATCACACAACACAAACACACCTTCTCACTGCCAGCCAGGTCCACAAGATAGAGTTTTCCACAGAGTTTCTGCTCTGTTTCCACATGTTCCTGCTTAATATTGATCAGAAATATGCTGTGGCTGCGAGAACTATGTTCATTCATGTCTGAAAAAGAAGAAAGAGGAAGACGGAAGAAACAGACAAATTAGCCAAAACCTGTTTGAAGGAAACATATTTATTTACATGCACACAAATTTCAGTCATATTCTTATAAGTTTGCTATTTTTAATTTATCTGCCAAAAACTATAGATTTTAACCTTTGTTATTACATATTTTGCAAATGCAATGGAACGCAATCATTTCACCCATCTAACTCTCTTGTTGTGATAATAATAAATGCCACAATGTCATTAGAAACTAACTTACTAGTATGCTGTTTGGATATCTGGGGTTTGAATTGATGAGCGATGGTGACTGATGGTGGAATGATGATGGGCAAAAAAAGGACACCCATGTCTTCAGACACACCCATAGCAAATTGACATCTTACAAAGGGTTTTAAGCAAAGAGTTTAGGGAACTTTAACATAAGGGAAAGTTCAAATGCCAGGCTCTTATGAAAGATGTACCGATCTCTTCTAAATAAAGTTTTAATAAGCTTATGAGGCCCCAGAGTAATGCCATCCTTACAGCTGTCTTAGAGCGTCTTACAGCGTCCCTCTGGGGCCTAATAAGCCAGCAAAGCCTACACTTATATCATACGTATATTGTGACTCCTGGATAGCAGTCTCTTAGGCAAAGGTTAATATTTTGGTAATCTGATACCAGATACAGGCTATGATGCATACCCTATCCATGGAACATAATCCACCCACATGGATATATGAGACCCATATCCTGGACTACTCAGTTAAAGTCCTTAGTTTGAAATTTATAGAGGTGCAAAACCCACAAACACATATGACCTGTGTGAGTGTGCCAATTTACTCTGTCTAACTGGGGCAATAGATATGCTCAAGGAGGAATCACTGTTCCGATAAAAATAAAAACAGACAGTAAAACACAGATCTTTTATCGGTTCACAATGTGGGAAGAATCTGAGACAGGCGGAAGAAAAATCCACAGTCCATAGTAGTTCGAAGACAAAATGGGCCATCGTTCTAGACTTTATTAATTCGTTTATTAATTACTATAAATTAGTTATTTGGTGGCAAACAATAATGATTAGAGAATGAGCTGCTGCAAATAAAATAAGAGATTTAATGCTGTTTTAATATTAAAGAAATTTTATGTGGGTTTTAAAGAGTAATAATAATTACTATTAACAATGGGTCTGTGAATTAGACAGAAAATCCTATTAACAGAAAATCCATGTACTGTACATTTTTTGATTATTTCTGTTTGCCATCAAATAATTACCAGTAAGAAAGGAATGGTCATCAAATAGAAAACAAAAGAGGCCTCTATGAGCATTGCACAGTACTGTGCATTCATGGTTAATGTGTTGTCCTTAGTGAGGCTATAGACCCCCAAAGCAGATTTTGAGCAAAGTAGAGATGACTGCTTGTCCATGTGTTGGGCTAAGGTTTAATGGTTGGTGTAGCTGACCATCACAGCACTTACTGAGTAAACCAACATATAACAATGTCTCAGAACTGGTGAAAAGAACTTGAGGGCCAAATTAACTATCCTTATTTATGAGCCTTGGTTTTAAGTGTTTGGGGCTTGCTGCAAAAGGACATCCCACTGTTGAAACACTTGCAGTTCAAGCAAAACTTTTTGAATTTTCTCTGCAATTTCTCTGTTATTTGAAACTTAGCAACCTCAACAAGAGCCTGTAACACACATTGCAACCTAGCTGATTCTGAGAGGCCAGTATAACTGTCATGAATACAAAGCGTAGAGATTAGGGGATGCATGTTTTAAGTTTTAAGCTTAAAAAAATTAGGCTAAATCCAAAAAAAAAGGTCAGAGGCAGGCAGAGGGTCAAAAAGCCAGGCTAACAGTTCATCAGGGTCGGTACAAGAAATGTACTGTGGTCAAAAAGCAGTGGTCTAGATGGTATATGAATTTGTTGATGCATCCTAGGATTTTGTAGGGGTCGATGTAGCATACATTCAACTTCTTGCTTCTTGACAGGTTGTGAAGACTAGCTATATAAGATCTCTAAACTGATCGATGGGCATTTCTCCTCCATGGTGGTCTGCATTCTACATGTGCTGCCACACTGCTCATTTATTGTACTAATGTGCCCTTTCCCACACCTGCTCACTTCTTCGGAACCAGTTGTCCACTACTAGTAAGTCTGTCAGGTTAGTATTCCATGGAAAGGGGGCAGGCTAGAAGCCAAGAACACATTGAAAAATAATGAGCCCTGTCTCTGTGTGCCGCTGTGAGTTCTGCCCATATTCCACCCATAGGAAAGAGCTGGCCCACTCAGTCTGGGTGTCTGCATAAATCAGCCGATTTCTTGATTTACCCTTTCTACTTGGCCCATGGCTTCTGGAAGATACCTGAACATGAGACTGGCAGTGGTTTCCAGTTTATCCATGAAGGACCTCCAAACATGTGAGGTAAACTGTATGCCCCAGTCAGTCAAGATATCTTCGGGGATGCGGAAGCTCTGGAACACATGGCTGAATACAGCTTTTGCTCTTTTAAAGGCTGTGGGAAAATCTGGCATGGGGATAAGGCACAGTAACTTATGATGAGGACGGTAGTGCAACCATTCGATTCAGGCAGGTCCATGATAAAGTCCATTGCTATGTGTGAAGAGTGGTGTGGGGAGAAGTATTCTGTGGGTATGGGGTATGGGGCACTGTAAACAGTGCAGGAAGCCACAAACCTGGTGATGTCCACCATCATATGTGGCCCCCGGTACTTATCTCTGATGAATTGTTAAATGCTCTGGATGCCTGTGGCAGGTGAGGTCTAGGTAGAGGTGATCAGGCAGTCATGTAGTTGTGGAGGAACACAGGTTACATTCGTCAGGCATTCAGGAGGGATATAATAAAGTAGCATGCTAGAGATTACTTGACCAAACTCCTACTCAATGGCATTGAAGAAGATAGGAGAATGGTGCCTGGTTGAATGACATGCTGAACTGATCTAAACTGTCTGGAGAGTGAGTCTTGGTGCTGGAGAGCCAGGTCAATAGGCCAAGGTGAATTAGACCCTGGTTAAGAATAAGACAAGGAGCTCCTGGAAATCTCCTGGCAAGGAATCAGCCTATTAGCAGTGCACAAATCCTCCAGGATTTTGTGGTCCATTAGGACTCTGAATGAGTGCTTAGCTAGTCCCAGCCAGTGTCTCCACTCCTCTAGAGTGAGTTTAACCACAAAGAGGTTGCAGTTCACCCTGTCATATTAATATTCTTTAGGGGGTGTTTCCTTGAAAAAAAAAAAAGCCTGAGTATTTAGCTTGGGCTTCTCCCAAAGCGCTGGGACAGGACCACCCCTACTCCTACATCAGAGGAATCCACCTTTATGACAAATGGCTAAGACGAATTGGAGTGCTTTAGTACCAGAACTCTTGTAAAGGCTTTTTTCAGGGTTATGGTGTTACTGCTGACACCTTGGTTGTGTCCATGGTGATGTCCTGCTGACTGATGACATACTCCCAGAAAAGTTTTTTTTTGGACCTGGAACTCACACTTTTCTACCTTAATAGACGATTTGAAAGGAGTTAGGTGAGGACCTGTTAGAGTTAAGGCACATAAATCTCTGGGGTCAGTGTGTGGATCAGGATGTTGTTGATGTAATTTATGATGAACTTGCCAAAACTGAACTTGCCTCAGGACATCATTGATTAAGCCCTGTAATACTGACAGGGCACCAGAGAGCCCCTATTAAAATGCATTCATAGTGCCCCTAATGGTGCTGTAGGCTGTTTTCCATTTATCACCTGGGTGGATATGAATGAGTGTGTAGGAGCTGAGTAGGTCCAGTTTAGTAAAGATGGTGGCTTCTTACAGTTGTTCCGGGACAGACAGCACAAAGAGTATGTTGATATTTAACAGTGATCTGGTTCAGAGCTCTTTAGACAATCTGCTGAGCTGAGAACAATCTGATGAAGTAGATGGCCAGATGTACTCCTATTCCAAAGCCTCCTCCACATGCTGCTCAATTGCCTGCTGTTCAGTTAAAGTTTGCAATGAGGTGTGGTGCCTGGGACCTGGTTAACTGCAGAGTGTGGGGTAAGCTACTGTCCTTTTTCTTGCTAAAGACATTGAGGAATTCATTATACTCTGTTGGGATCTTGATGGAGTGTGTGGTTTTGGGACTTTCCACTGTGGTCAATACTATGCTGAGTAGGGAGACTCTAGACAGTTTTGTATGCACTGTGGAGTCCATTTGGTGATCGCATCGTCGGTCCATGAAATGACTGGGTTAGGTTGAACCATTCACAACATGCCCAGCATGATGGGGTGATAATCCATGGTGGTTACCAGCAGAATGTTACTCCCATGGTGTAGTGCACTCACTTGGATGTTCAGACTGGGTGTGAAATGGGTCACCATGCAGGTCCCAATGGGACCTCTATTGATGTCATGGATGTGAAGTGTTTGAGTCACTTCCATCTAGGGGAATCTGGAGTTGTTCAGCTGTGCTCTTGTCAATGAAGTTTGCAGTGGTTCCTGAATCTATCAGGGTTAAGAGAACATATGGGTTTCCCTGAGACTTGGTTAAGGTTGTAGCATAGTAGTACCTCAGTAGTAGTATAAATACTTTTGCCTCCTTTTCTCTCTTTTAGTGGCAGTGTGTGTACAATTTACATATGCTCAATTGGTTCAGCTTGAACTGTCACAGTGGTGAACTTTGGGAGCTTGCTGCAGTGGAGGATGAAATTATCCAGGTGGATGGTGGAATTGTCAAGGGAAACTTCATCATCACAGCATGATAATTCAAACAAAATTTTGGTGTTATGTCTATGATGAAATGTGGCTTCTAGGACTGGCTCATTCCAGCCTCTTTCATGAGTATGCAGAAGTCTAGAACATAGTGCAGTCTCTCCATGCACCACAATGGATGGCTAGCAGCATGGCTACCCCTTGCTAAATGCTGTTCGTAGGGCATCATGAGGCAATGGGGACATCATTTTATGTGTGTATACAGCACAATTATGTACAGCACAGTGTCATCAGTGAGACCACTGCACTTACAATACCTGCAGGTAATAAGTCAAATTATTTGAGTGATTTTGAGAGGAGAGGAGACAAAGAAAGGATTCAGGTCTTTCATCAACAATACAGCATGCAATGGCTTTCCTTGATCTCTGGAGCAAGGTAAAAACACAGCAGAGCCTGGCAAAACAACTGGTGCACAGATCTTTTGGTGTGAGCAAGGTGATCAACTGATCAATCTTATTTTGTTTGGATGACCCTACAAGTAAAGCAAAATACAGGTGAAACTAGTAAAGCAGGTAAAACTAGAAAGGATCAGAGTGGCTGTAAACCATAAGGTCCAGTCTTGAAGTCCAGGATCCAGACTGCTGATGGCATGCCAGAAATGGGGATGTTACAGTAACCCCCTTAATGGCACTACTCCTGAAGTACTGCTGACTCTTCAGGCGGGTCTGGACCCATAGTCTGAGGAATTGTTTTGAAGGTTCTCCAGTAGGCCTTTGGTGTAGACTCTGTTGCAGGGCCTGCAACAGAGCCTACACCAAAGCAGTGCTGAAGAGCGCTGGTAGCCGTATTGGTTTTGGAGTGACACTGAAGAGCGTTGATCACCTTATTGGCTTTGAAATGATCCTGAAAACCATTGGTTGCCCTTATGATTTTGGAATGATGCTGAAAAGCACTGGTAGGATTCTTGGTTTTGGAATGCCACAAACAAATGCTGGAATCCGATATGACAAGCAATAACCCGGTACTTAAACACAGAACTAGTAAAATTAGAGAATGATGGAGCGGCAGAAAAACACAAGTCACAAGGCAAGAAGCTGGACCGCTGATGGCGCAGCAGAGACCTGAACATTACAGCATTTAGTGCTTGGGCAATATGAGTCTGGATGTAGTGCTTTGTCTTGTGGGACCACCAGCAATGTAATACATCAATGGCAGGTCAGAATCCTGGCCCGAACTGCTTATAAGCTTATTCTTATTAGCTGTAGCATATGATAGAATACACATTCTCGAACGTGTTTCAGCTTTCTGTGTAAATCCTCCTTTTAAGCTTGTAATGAAATATACTTACCCTATAATACAGTGAATTCTGTAATGATCACTAATGCTTAAATCTGCCTGCCGAGCCTTTTCAGCATCAGCAACTTTCTGTCAGCATCAGTTCATCTGTGCAGTCAGCGCTGGGATTATCTAAGTCATATATTGTCTCCTTAAAGTGGTCAATGCCAGTCAGAATGTAGTGATTATTTGTCTTTGGTCTTCAGGGAACACCGACAGCACAAGTATATGTCATGTTGCATGGTTCAATTAAATTAGTGATTTGACAAAGAATGAGTTATTTGTTACATGGAGGGGGAGAAACAAGCTTCCAAAGAGCTGCATATTAGTAAAAAAAAGAAAAAAGAAAAAAGAAAAAAAAAAAGTGAATCTAGCAGACACTACCAAGAACAGCATGTTAGGATTATCACAATAGAGGATTTTTCACTTTTATATAAATATCAACTTGGTACCATTTTCTCATTTTCTGAACCACTTAATCCTAATTAGGGTCAAGGGGAGGCTGGCGCCCATCTCAGGCGACTCTGGGCGAGGGCAGAGTACACCCTGGACAGCTTGCCACTTGGTACTTGGTACCATGATCTAATAATGAATATGGCAAAAAAAATTGTGCTTTACCAATTATCAACAGATAACTCCAAATCTGTTTATTGCAGTGATTACAATATAGTTAAACACACATTAGCATTCATTCATTCATTCATTTTCTACAACCCTTATCCATTGCAAGTAGTGCATGAGCTTGAGCCAATCCAGGCTGACTATCTACTGTGGGGAAAACACAGAAAGTCAGACAGTTTTACCTCCATTTTCACACCCATAGGCAATTCAAAATACACAAAGAAGTGGAAGACCTGAAGGAAACCCATACAGGCATGGGGAGAACGTGCAAACTCCACACAGAAATGCCCCAGTCGACTGGGAGGCTTGCACACACAACCTACTTGCTATGAGATGTTAATACTAACCACTGTACCACCTGGTCCCTCCTCACTGAAATAATCTATCCTTCCTCGTCCTCATCCATCCATCTATGAATCTATCTCTCCATTATTTATAATGCTTTCCGAATTGAGATATGGCTTTTTTCTTGTAACCTTTCCACACAAGCCACATTCATGGAGTATTTGTGATATTGTTGTCACATGCACACAAAGACCATTCTTTGGCAAAAAATTCCTGCAACTGCTCCAAAGTTGCCATAGGCCTCTTGCTAGCCTTTTTGACCAGTTTCCTGCTCGCTCTTCTATCCAGTCTGGAGGGAAGGCCTGATCCGGGAAAGGACCTAGTAGTGCCAAATGCATTACACTTCTTGATTATTGACTTTACTGTGCTCCTAAGGATTGATAATGCCTTTGATTGTATCCATTTCCTGTACCTGTCCACAACTTTATTCATGAAATATTTTGACCAAGAACCTCGATTAATGTGTTAAAAGACTCACTGGTGACTGCAACATGGCGATTAGACTTTCCCTCATCAATCACATCCATCACCTCCTCTGGGCTCGAGACAAAACGCTCAGTGCATCCCTAAAAGGGAGTACAAGGCAATGGTCTGATCTAAATTTCATAAATACAAGCTACAAATTAAGAAAGGATGGGAATCATTACCTTAACATAGGGGACACGGTTCTTGTCCTCATGTACAGACAGGTTGGTTTTGGTGACTAGACACAGAAAGTAAAAAGAGTGACTAAATAAAATAGTGTGCCAACAACTACGGTGTATGGTTAAAGAAAAAAAAAAAATGAAATCTTTATAGCGTAAAGACAACAAACCATCCAGAAGATCACGGATCTTTTCCATGTAGATCTCAAAGTAGGAAACCTAATAAAGACACAAAGGTTTGGAAGATACTGACAACTGTGCATGGACGTTTGGGCCAGGGACGTTTGGGCCACAGATGTTTGGGCCATGTGCTACCACCCTAGAATGTTTGGGCTATGGGGGCCATCTTAGGTGTGCTTTGGGGACACGCAATAATTATTATTATTTTAATTTGCTTTGTATTTTTGTTTTATATACAAAACGTCCATGGCCCAAACTACCTAGAATCACTGACAACAGACTTATGAGGTTAATGAAGCAGAGTGGTATTCAAAAAAAGAAAATGTAGTGGAATCCTGACATGAGCCAGAGTCATAATTCTTGTATAACAATCATGAGATAAATATCAATGGGTGTTTCCCCCCAATCTTGATGGGAATTAAATGTTTGAACTTTTGACCATGAGGGAATATTACATTTAGAGCACTTGGCAGACGCTCTTATCCAGAGCGACTTACAATTATCTTCTTTTTTATATACCTGAGCAATTGAGGGTTGAGGGCCTTGCTCGAGGGCCCAACAGTGGTGATAACGGGAATTGAACTGCTGACCATCGGATCAACAACCCATCGCCTTAACCACTAAGCCACCACTGCCCTGACTATCAGGCTGGTAGCAAACTTGCTGCAGTTTTTATTTGAGAAAAACTAAAGTTAAACCTAAAGTTTCCATTTGGTAGCTAATATTAAGAATAGGGTTAGGTATAAATATGGGCATAACATTGATAAGATGTGCTAATAATGCTATTAAAAGGTCTTTAAAAAAATTGGAAGAACTAATGATAACATTTTACCTTAATATGGAACTCCAGGTTTTCATCCATGGAAAAGATATGGTTAAAGATATCCTCAGCGATGCGGGGTATGATTCCCATCTGCTGAGGGTCATGCAAGCTGCCCTGGATAGCAGAGAGAGAGAGAGAGAGAGAGAGAGAGAGAGAGAGAGAGAGAGAGAGAGAGAGAAAGACTGTTAATTAGAGCACATCAGGATAATATATCTAGTATTTATTATATTCACATATATCATAGTGAACTTGGATTTCAGTACTTTGT
>JBCNYH010000012.1:17364664-17376398 GCA_039654325.1 Tandanus tandanus | reverse complement strand
TAAATGTATAAATAAAATAAATAAATAAATAAAATTATAAACTATACAAATCTAAATTTGTTTACTTTTCTTCATGTTCCCATGTAGTATACAATAAAACTCTGAATGGGTTTAAAAACATGTCTTTAGCTACATAACACTCTAATGCTCTGCTCAAAGAGCACATGGAGCTCAGCTGCCTCTATAATAGTTAAAATATGTAAGAATAAGCTATAAAAGTCTCATTTCAGTTGCTTTTTATGTTTCAGTATAGTAAATAATAAAACAGTTATTTGGTTTGGTGGATGCAGCTGAATTAAACAGTCCTGTCGATGTTCAGTCTTGGACACCATTCAGTAACATCCACCTCAGTGAACAATATCTAGTTCCTGAGAGACCAATTTATATATACAACAGGAGTATCACCCAAGGAGTATCACCCAAGGTGTCTAATAACACTAAAATATTTCAGATTTTTCTAATGTTAATTCTATGCTCTAACAAAAATGTATAATGCACTAAAAAGGCTTTGCTCACTTTATGCACCACAAAGTATGAAGGGAAAAAGAAGACAAGCCAAAGTTCTGCACCTGCCATTGATAAAGGGCAACACGTGGGAACAGTGATACCCAGAAGACAACACCAAGCCAGTGTGAGGTTTCTCGAGGCCACATTGGATGCTGTTGTGGTAGAAACTGAATAAACTATCAACACCATATGCAACCCGAGGAACTCTGTAACACTCAAACAGCAGCTCAGACATCATCTGCCGACAGTGAAGCGGGTTACAAGGAGCCTCGGTGAAGACCACTGGATGCTCCACATGACCCTGGTTACAGAGAAACAAAGATATTTCAAAGAGTTGAGTGTTTGAGTTTCAGTCGCCCAGTTAAATGCTGCACTGTTGTAGTGTCATGTCAGGTTTATTGAATTTATGGAATGCGAGTTATACAGCCTTCTCCTACTATAGTTCTGGTGTATTCCTGGCTCCGCTGTAATCCATAAAATGTGCTAAAATGCAGGAAACGGCATCTACTGCATTAAACATTTTTTAGGGGAGGACCCCCAGACCCCACCACCATGACAAATACTTCCTACGTTCATGACTACAGGTATAATGACTTACTGCGATTCCATCAAAATCTTACCCTTCTACAAATCAGATTACAATCAATATATCAAATATAATTAAAATAAATAAAATCTAGACATTTAACTCTTAAATATAATGGTACACATTCACCGACATTTACCGGTTTAATCAGCAACTGAAAGTTAGCAGTCACCATCTGCCATGGTGTGTGTGTGTGTGTAAAAACATACTTCTGGTGAAAAGGTAAAACTCAGAACAAAATCCATTAAGGATCAAATGGCTAATAATTTTGTACACTAAATGATCCTGAATTATTTACTTGATTAAGTATAAATAATTGCACAGGGTGAAAAATGCTGAAAGAATCAAATAAACAATAAACTGCCCCCCCTCCTTTTTAGTGAAAAATCACCAGAATTCCTGGTGGCTCTGGCCGCAGCCACATCAGGATCATATTACTTTGACTTCTTTATGAAAATGTCCGTAATCAAAATTACTGCTAATTAATTTTTAAAAAGGCTTTCAATTTAAAAGGGGTGCAGTGGTGGCCCAGTGGTAGGGTGCTGGACTACTGATCCGAAGGTCGGGGGTTCAAGCCCCACTGTCACCGGGTTGTCATTGCTGTCCCCCCAGTGCAGCTAACTGGGTTATCAAAGGCTGGCCATGTCTCTCACTGTCTGTGATGAGACGCATGTAAAAGAACCATTGCTGATTTTCGTAAAGAGTAGGCTGCATAGCCGTCAGCGTGTTTCTGCTCTGCGATGGCCTGGCGAGCTGTCCAGGATGTACTCTGCCCTCGCCCAGAGTCGGCTGACATGGGCACCAGCCTCCCCGCGACCCTAATTAGGATTAAGCTGTTCAGAAAATGAATAAATGAATTAAATTAAAAGGATAAACATTTATTAATACTAATTCTAATTAGTTACTAATTATTTTATGATCCTTAAAAAAAAAAGATTTAAAAAGTTTTATAAAGTTTATAAATTTTAATTTAAAAAATGAGTAATAATATTCAGATTGGTTAATCATTTACTTCATAGTTTTTATTTAGCATCAGAAGAATATTCATGAGATTGTTTTTAGCCACTTTGGGGTCCTCAGATGATAAATGAGGCGGCATGGTGGCGTAGTGGTTAGCACGTCCACCTCATTAGGAAGGTCCTGGGTTCGAGTCTGTTTTGTGTGGAGTCTGCATGTGCTTGCGTGGTTTCCTCCGGTTTCCTCCCACAGGCCTGTGAATGGTTGTGTGTGTGTCCGGTGATGGTCCTAGGAGTTCAGGGTGTACCCCGCCTTCATCCAGATTTTGGAATAGTGATAAAAGCATCACAGTGAGATTATAAATAAAAATATATTTGAAATAAAACACTACTGAACATTTACCTCCGTGGGAAACAGCAGTGCACCAGACACCTTTAACCTCTGACCCAATCAACAATACTGCACAAAACCAGATGTTAATATTGCACCGGAGCCAGGGATACACACTAACATAGGATTTATAGTAAGGAACTAAATAACAAACGTGTGTCTTACCTCCGTTCCGATCCCGAGGTGAATAAATATATAGTCCAACATCAGCTCTTGGATGTCAAAATTAACAACAACATTGCGGTCGAACTGACTCTTCAGGAGCCACCGGAGCGGCTCTAGATTGGAGATGTCATTGCCGACCTGTGTTTCACTCCGTGCTGCTCCTCTGCTTCTCGCCGCCACCGGTTTAAACTGCAGCCCCGGAAGAGCAAATTCTTCTCCTTTACACGCCCAGCCGGCACGGGTTTGAAAAGATCCATTATCCACTACTATTGGGACAGGAGACGGGTGTACATATTCGGGTTTTGGTTCGAACACGGGGTCAGGGAAATACTTAGCGTCCTGAAACGTAAATATTTTGCAAGGCGAACTCGCGGCGGACATCATTTTCAAACGGGTGTCACTTCAAAATAGATCCGGAAGGTTTCACGACTGCATTTAAAGTTCCCATAGATATCGCGCGACATACACCCGCGGCAGACCGTTGCAATGTGTGGATGATGTTACGATGTTCACTGTACAACTGAGTGACCCCCTGAAGAGTATTTATTTCACACGTAGTCAAACAGTGATTAATTTATTCACCAAAAACAAATGGTATGACTTTTGTGACCATACGTGAATGAATTTGAATATACATTTTGTGTCACGTATGGATTTATTCCTGTTTGTTACTAATAAAACTGCAGTCATGTGCATGAAGTAGTTCTCTCACTGTCTGTGAAAAAAAAAGGTTTGCATCATTTCATTTACAGAACATGCCTACAACTTTGAAGATGTGATTTATTATTATTATTATTTTTTTGGAGAAGCAAATAACAAATAGGACAAAATAATAGAAAACTGCAGCATGCATAACTATTCACCACCTAAAGTCAGTACTTTGTAGAGCCACCTTTTGCATCAATTACAGCTGCAAGTCACTTTGGATAAGTCTCTATGAGCTTGCCACATCTTGCCACTGGGATTTTTGCCCATTCCTCAAGGCAAAACTCCTACACGTTGGATGGTTTCTGCTTGTGAACAGCAATCTTCAAGTCTGACCACAGATTCTCAGTTGGATTGAGGTCTGGGCTTTGACTAGGCCATTCCAACACATTTAAATGTTTCCCCTTAAACCACTCTAGTGTTGCTTTACCAGTATGCTTCGGGTCATTGTCCTGCTGGAAGGTGAACCTCTGTCCCAGTCTCAAATCAGAGGCAGACTGAAACAAGTTTTGCTCAAGAATATCCCTGTATTTAGCACCATCCATCTTTCCCTCATCTCGGATCAGTTTCCCAGTCCCTGCTGCTGAAAAACATTCCCACAGCATGATGCAACCACCACCATGTTTCGCTGTGGGAAGGGTGTTCGTGGGTTGATGGGATGTGTTGGGTTTGCGCCAGACATAGCGTTTTCCTTGATGGCCGAATAGTCCGATTTTAGTCTCATCTGACCAGAGCACCTTCCTCCATACATTTGAGGAGTCGCCCACATGCCTTTTGGCAAACTCAAAACATGCCTTCTTATTTCACTAAGTACTGGCTTTTTTCTGGCCACTCTTCCATAAAGCCCAACCCTATGGAGTGTACGGCGTATTGTGGTCCCATGCACAGATACACCAGTCTCTGCTGTGGAACTCTGCAGCTCCTTCAGGGTTACCTTTGTGTAACCCTGACAGGTTTCACAGGTTTCTCTATGCTGCCTCTCTGATTAATGCCCTCCTTGCCCGGTCTGTGAGTTTTGGTGGGCGGCCCTTTCTTGGCAGGTTTGTTGAGGTACCATGTTCTTTCCATTTGATGATAATGGATTTGATGGTGCTCTGGGGGATCATCAAAGATTTGATTATTTTTTTATAACCCAACCCTGACTTGTACTTCTCAAGAACTTCGTTCCTGACTTGTTTGGAGAGCTCCTTGGTCTTCATGGTGTGATGCCTCTTGCTTAGTGGTGCTGCAGCCTCTGGGGCCTTTCAGATTGTTTATACTGACAGATCATGTGACACTTAGATTGCACACAGGTGGACTTTATTTCACTAATTATGTGACTTTTGAAGGTAATTGGTTGCACCAGAACTTTTGAGGGGCCTCATAGCAAAGGGGGTGAATACATATTCACATGCCAATTTTCAGATTTTTATTTTTAAAATTTCTTTTTATATATTTTTCTAATTTCACTTCACCAACTTAGACTATCTTGTGCAGATCCATCACATAAAATTCAGATAAAAATGTTGCTATTGTATTCTATATGAGTGGGCAATCAAGCACAACTCCAGAAACAAGGGAGAAACATTCTTTCATTCCCTTGTCAGTAAGCAGAGTATGTGAACTGTCTGAAGACAGCTACTTCATTGATAAACAAGGAATTACTGTACAAGCAGCTCTTTCACTAATCCTGGGAAATTATGTTGACTGCATATATAATGGCAAGTGGTGACTGGGATGCATTATGTACATGTGCCCAGGATATCTCGATAATCAAGTGAAATTTATGCAGGCATTTTGTGCAGCAGTTTCATTCAGACGGTCTTTACATAATGATCTCTGCTGGGTACCTCATGTGTATATTTTGTGTACCAATTTGGCACCAAGACCTGCCACTTTAAACAAAACTTTTGCAGTTATGTAAGCAACTTTAGATACTTCATGTACATGAATCAGAATTATTTGTCAAATATTCTTTGCGGATATTCCAGCTTGTAATCTGGTGACACTAAAATGGTACTGGTGCCCTTATGGGTCATTCCATGCCAAATCACCCAGGGCCCCCCAGGTGACCCTCTCAGATTTTAATGACTTTTGTGCAAGTACCTCCATATGTCTGATTAACACATGGAATATATTTCTGCTTAATTCCCAATACTTTTACAGAAAATAAATAAATAAATAAAATGGGTACCCCAACCCTAATTTTATACTCGCGAAGAAATTTTGAGCTTTTTTGTATTTCAAAAGGCAATATCTTGACACTGCGATGGCCTGGCGAGCTGTCCAGGGTGTATTCTGCCCTCACCCAGAGTCGGCTGAGATGGGTGCCAGCCTCCCCGCGACCATAATTAGGATTAAGCGGTTCAGAAAATGAATGAATGAATGATGAATATCTTGGCAATAAATGCATGTATGAAGCTGAAATTTGCTATGTGCAATATTTGTAAACCCTAATGACAGAAAATAACTTCAAAAATGAGTTTTATTGTATATTTTTATAACATCATTTTACATTTTTTGGGGGGAAAAGTAGGGACACCTCCTGAGCAAACAATGCAAGAAATAATGCTCATATTATAGCTTTACCTGGGTAACTAACATTCAGTAAAAAGAAAAGAAAAAAAAAACAAAAACAGAAAGGCCTTCATTCACAGCAGAATTTGACAATGGGTGGGGTACACCCTGAACAGCTTGCCAGACCATTGCAGAGCCAATACACTTACAACCATTCACTCTCACACTCACACCTAGGGCGATTTCATTCATTCATTTTCTGAGCCGCTTAATTCTAATTAGGGTTGCGGGGAGGCTAGCGCCCATCTCAGCCGACTCTGGGCGAGGGCGGGGTACACCCTGGACAGCTCGCAATGCCATCGCAGGGCCAACACTCACACAACCATTCACACACATATTCACACCTAGGGGCGATTTGGAACAGTCAATTAGCCTACTGTGCATGTCTTTGGACTGTGGGAGGAAACCGGAGTACCCAGAGGAACCCCATGCAAGCACAGAGAGAACATGCAAACTCCACACAGAAACACCCAAGCACAGAAATCGAACTGAGGCCTTCTTATTATGATACGGGCATGCTAAACACTGCGTCACCGTGCCGCCATTTTATTATTTATTTATTATTATTTTATTTTTACAGGTTCTAAAGAATACTTGTAGCAAAAATAGTGACTCTTCATTTGCTACCAAGTTTGACATGAAAACATCAAATATGAAGTAATAAAATCGAGCTTTATATGATTTTCTGTGTGCTGTATCAGCAACTATGTGTTTAATGTGAAAGTAGACCTTTCAGTGCATGAATGTAAAAATGTTTTAATATGACCCTGGAAATGGCAAAAAGCCAAATTTATATCACATTGCTGAATACATCAAAAATATAAAAGTCCATAACTTGGGAACTAATCACGATATAAACCTCAAAATTTGCATTTGAATTTACTTTACATTACTAAACTAGCACGTGAAAAAGTAACAAAATATGACAGATAAATGTAATCAACTTTTTGAATAATAATCTATTTGACATGGAATGAGCCTTTTAATAACCTTATTATCAGTACCTGGTGATCTTAATATTATTCATTAGTGTATAGATAGATTTCCACCTCCGGGCTGGGTAAATAACAATATTGCTGATGTATATCTGACATGCTACACCACAGTGCCACCTCAAATATTTCTGTTTGGAAATAATTCTAAAATATATATTTGTCACAAATACTACAGTTATTCACCTAAATAAGACATACAGTGCAACATGGTGATGAAAGCGCACTTTATAAAGCAAAGTTACATGTCTCAAATTCCTGGCACAAAAACATGAGGATACAATTGCAGGTAAAGTTATTTACTGGAAGACAAAATTCAAAACATGAGATAGATCGATAGATAGATAGATAGATCTGTGAATCGAGAGAAAGAGAGAGAAAGAGATATCAGATCCCTTTGTATAGCTGATTAACATGCTCTGAAGTAACTTTATTTAAAATTTCATGACAATGCATGGTTCTGTGGTTTCATTAATTGTAATGTAATGACTTAATGGCGTTTGAGGTCAGGATGTAAATATCACTTAGTGTATGAATATGATTTCAACATTGCTGTTAGGTTCTTTCTTTGTAAACACTTCTGTGTGATTCTTAAAGCATCATTTAATTCCTTGAGCCTGCAATTTATAATTTGCTCATATCCTTTCTACATAAACACTTAGTTTAGCTTTGGCTTTTTAACAAATATAATATTACATATCAAAATTCCGCATAACATCCTATAATCCTATAACTTTTTTAAAATGTATGATATAATTATATTATTATTTTTCCTTACATATGTCATGGACGCATCTAACTGGGACTGTGTCCATCTGGGACTGTGTCCATCTAGGCATGTGTGCAAAAAAAGCCATGTGTCCATCTGGATAACACCGCTTTGGCAAGTCTCTTTCTGAAATCTGTCTAATCCGCTATTTGTCACAGTTTTTCTTTCTTAATTGCATTGATTTGCAGATTTCTGCCCTTATTTGTGTCCAATTTTAACGAATGAGGTAACCTTTTTTTATGATTTTTTTAGACCCTTTCTTCATTAAACAAATGAAATTTTAAATACTTGATAAAAATGGTCAAATGGCAATTACAAAACCCCCAGTACAAACAGTTCATACACAAGAAATTAATATTACAGTAAATCCATCAATCATGGTCAAAAAAACAAAAGCAGCTTATACACAAAAACGATGAATAGCGAACAAACACTCAACACAGAAACACGGATCAGACACTTCACAGTGAGTGTGAAAAAACCCAGATTCCTTTAATAGTGTGTAAAAGGTATATAATATACAGTTGCTTGCAAATGTATTCATACTCTTTTAACTTTTCCATATTTTGTCACATTACAACCACAAACATAAATGTATTTTATGTGATAGACCAACACAAAGTGGTGCATAATTGTGAAGTAGAAGAAAAATAATACATGGTTTTTAATTAAAAAAAAAAAAAACATCTGAAAAGTGTGGGTAGCATTTGTATTCAGCCCCCTTTACTCTGATACCCCTAAATACAATCCAGTGCAACCAATTACCTTCAGAAGTCACCTAAATAGAGTCCACCTGAGTGTAATCTAATCTCAGTATAAATACAGCTCTTCTGTCAAGGCCTCAGAGATTTGTTAAAGAACATTAGTGAACAAACAGCATCATGAAGCCCAAGAAATACATCAGACAGATCAGGGATGAAGTTGTGAAGTTTAAAACAGGGATAAGTTTTAAAAAAATCCCAAGCTTTCAACTTCTCATGGAGCACTGCTCAATCCAAAAATGAATAGAGTATGGCACAACTGCAAACCTACCAAGACATGGCCATGAGGAGATTGATCAGAGAAGCATACAAGAGTCCCATGGTAACTCTGAGGAGCTGTAGAGATCCACAGTTCAGGCGGGAGTATCTGTCCACAGGACAACTATTCGTCATGCACTCCACAAATCTGGCCTGTATAGAAGAGTGGTAAGAAGAAAGCCATAAGAACTTGCAGCCACTTGCAGTTCACCACAATCCATGTGGGGGACACAGAAAACATGTGGAAGAAGGTGCTCTGGTCAGATGAGAGCAAAATTTTACTTGTTGGCCTAAGTACAAAACAAAGCAGCATTTGAAATACAAAAAAAAGCAGCATCTTGCTGTGGGGATGCTTTTCTTCAGCAGGGACAGCGAAGCTGGTCAGAGTTGATGGGAAGATGGATAAAGCCAAATACAGGGCAATCTTGGAACAAAACCTGTTAGAGTCTGCAAAAGATTTGAGACTGGGGCAGAGGTTAACCTTCCAGCAGGACAATGACCCTGTAAATGAATTTTAACAATTTAAAACCATCCTTGTGATTCTTTGTTTCTGATGTTTTACTTATTAACACCTAGAATATGTGGATATTGCTGTAAAAGCAAAAGTCTAAAGGTACTAAAGGTGTCTACAAAAGGTACTTTTATAGCAGATCACCAAAAGAGCAGGACAGCTACTGTTTTACACCGACTGCTTTTGTATTTAAAGAGTAAAATTCTATCAAACTTGAATTAAAAAGAGTAATTCCTTCTTATTCTCTGTCAGGACGTGACCTTGGCACCGCAGGCACAGAACACAAGTCAGTGTACATGTGCTCCGCCTGTGGCACACCTGAGATGTGCTGGTCCAGCTTTGACAACTCAGAGCCCACCCCCTCATCCACCAGTGGCCAGCATCTCACGCCTGTGTTTGGCTATGTTTTTCTTGCCTTTCACTTTCAGATCAAACCGCTTCTTTTTTATTTTATTCATTTCTTTAGTGGATGCGCGTTCACTGCACATTCATTGCGTGCTAGGCTTCACTCTGATCTGCGGAATTACATCCACTAGTCACATTACTGAATATAATACAGTATCTCATCTGAAATTGATGTTCTGAAGCAGTATTTTTACTTGCAATACTTCTGTCTGGCATGCGGTTTCAGTTTACTAAGACAGTGGTATTCACCACCACTACGAACAAATCCAAGGTTTAAGAACTCGTCATGAATCCACCAGAGACTCTTCTTAAGATTTTTCTTCAGAGCAAAAAGAAAATTCTTAAAATGATATACATGAATGAGGCCGATTGTCTATACAGTGTTTACTTTGTGTACATTTGTTTCAGTGAAGGCAAATCTTAGTGCTACAAAATACATTCTGGGCAGTTCTGAGCTTCCAACTTTGTTGCAACAGTTTGACAAAGGCGGTCATACAGATATGACTGACAGCTGTCCATAAAGTGTGTCTTCTCAGTATTTTAAACTGTAGGCTACAGTATTAACAATGCACAAAGTTATACACAAATTAATCAGTATATATCAGTGACAGATGGCAGACAGATGATAGATTAATAGAGAAAGTTCAACAAGGGACCCACTTTTAGACTCAGTGCTTAATTATGTCATTCTGGCTTCATCCCAGTTCAATCATTTTCCTCCTCTCCTTTTCCTCTAAGTTAAAACTTTCTGTGCCTATGATTACAGGAGAGTAACTATTTATACCTTTAAGTGGAAAATGATCCACAAATGATGTGCACCTCTTCAACTAGATCTGGTAGTCTGCCAGGATTCTCAAAGCACCATCCTTTCAGCAAGTCTCAATGTACACTACATGTGTGCTGTATAACAGAGCCATTACTGTAGACTGTCACAGCACCATGGATGGCACTTCTGGTGACCTTATTGAAAGGGTGCATCAGGGTAGGATCTCATACTTTCACTGGAGTTCCTCAATATGACTCTCAACTCGCCTGTTTGAGATGCTAAACTGAATAAGCAAAAGTGAACAAAGATGTTATTTATACATATACATAACAATAGATTTTACATTCAAAACATTCATAAATTTGCCAAATCATGTAATCCTAATAGGGTTACAGGGAGCCTATCTCCACCAACCCCAGGCGAAGGTGGGGTACACCCTAAACAGCTCACTAAATAATCACAGGGCCAACACACAACCATTCACACTTACACCTCGGAGCAATTTGTCTGTGAGCTGTGGGAGTACCCAGGGGAACCTTCAGACCCGAACCTTCTTGCTGTGAGACAGTTGTGCTAAATACTACGCCAACATGATGCCCCACTTTCAAAACACGTATAATACTAAGGACTCAACCATCTTCGGACTTTACTTTCTGTGTAGTAATGACACACAACACATCTCACACCTAACTGTGCTTCTATGAGTTTCTTGCAAAGGGCCCTTAGTTTGGAACGGCACAACAGCTGACTGCCTCAAGAGTTCTCAGTACAGTTAAGTTTACTAGATTGGAACAAATACAGTATAGAGCTTACAATCTATCCATTAGGTTTCAGTCCTATTTCAGTCAAGTTTGAAAGCACTGGAAGCTTATTGTGATAAACTTTCCAGCAAAACACTGGACTGGGTGGCAGAAATTTGTGACTGCAGCTCTTTTCTCATTAGATTAACTGCTTACTTGAAATTGCCCCATGCATGAATGTGAATGGTTGTTTTTGTCTGCGTTAGCCCTGCAGTGGACTGGCGCCCTGTTCAAGGTGTAATTCCGTCTTTCGCCTGAAGTCAGCTGGGATTGGCTCCAGATTCTCCAGCGTCCCTGATGGATAAGCGTAATAGATGATGGATGAATGATTGTGTGTGGTTATAACTAAAATCAGTAATGTGTTTGGCAGCTTGTCACCACTCATAAAAATAGCCATTCTATAGAACGTTATAACCCCTCAGCCAGGACGCCTGAAGCACAGGACAAACTTTATATGTTCAAGGTCACTGTGCCAAGCACAGGTTTAGGTCATAGGGAGTGCCTATGCAAAATTTCAGAAAGCTATCATCATATGAGCTGAGCAATGGCCCGGACAAACTTTATATGTTCAAGGTCACTGTGCCAAGGTCAAAGGTCACATATGCA
>JBCNYH010000012.1:17331783-17343940 GCA_039654325.1 Tandanus tandanus | reverse complement strand
TCAGGCTCATCGTGAAGATGTAATGTAAGACTCCACAGAGCTGGGGGGCACAGGCTTTAAGGACACGGGGACTCACCCCATCTGGTCCTGCTGCCTTGCCTGAGTGTAGTCTTCTCAGCTGTTTCTCGACCTGATTATAGGTGAAGTTGACAGGTGGGGAAGGATTGTCAGGTCCATCACGGGAGGGAAAGAGGGTGGTGTGGCAGGGGGTTTCAGGCTTGCTCCTGATGAATTAGAAGGGGGCTGAGCAGTAGTTGTCTAATCTGTTAAAAAACATTCAGCTGCTGTTGGTTGGCCTGAAACCAGTGATGGTCTTCATACTACTCCAAACCTCTCTCATGTTGTTATGTTGGAGTTTTCACTCCAGCTTTCTCCTATAATTGTCCTTAGCCTCTCTAATCTTGACTCTTAGTGAACTTTGTACCTGGATGTTCCAACATGACAATGATCCTGAATTCAAGGCAAAGTAAAGCCAAGTAAAGCCTTTGGATACAGCAGAACAAATTGAAGTTTCTGGAGTGGCCATCTTAGTCTCCTGACCTCAATATCATTAAGCCACTTTGGGGAGATCTCATACATACAGTTACATACACGTAAAACAGCCCAATAATTTAGAGGAACTGAAGGCAGTTTGCCAAGAAGAATGGGCAGCTTTACCATCTGAGAAAATAAAGTGCCTCATCCACAAAAAAATTCAAGCTGTCATTGATGTTAAAGGGGGCAATACACGGTATTAAGAATATTTGATCAGGGTCATTTAATTTGTTTCTCTTGTCAATATGATTTAAAAGGAACAAACATGATTGCTTGATAATAAATAGCTTCAACCAACCACTAACCATGAGTGGAAGAAAAATCTTTGTATTATCATTCATATTCTCTGAAAAATTAAAAAAAAATCACTAATTCTACCAGGGTATGTAAACGTTTGACCACAACTGTATATACAGTTAATAATTTTGAAAAAAAATAAGTTATATACAAATCTTTTTCTTCCTTGAAGTGTTATTAAACTTTAACCTGCTTTTCTTGACATCCTCAGCATGACTATTGTACGCTGTGATTTGCCAGAACCATCTGTAGACTTTATAGAAGGAACAGGGTTGTCTCTTCAAGTGAGCGGACTCTCCCTCGCCATCAATGGTCAATGGAACACAAACTTTGGCCTCATGTAAGTGGGCTAGAGGCAGGAAGGTAGACAGTATATTATACTAGGACACCTAATATATTTTAAACCAAATTAAAGTCAGTTTAATGATTTCAGTACCTGTGGAACTGTAGTATTGTAGTTTTGCAGTTTATTTATATGTTATATATAGTATATTTTATTATAGAGGATTTTTTGTATATAAATTAAAAAATAAATTAATAAATTTTAGTGTGAGAGTGTAATGTGGTAAAATGAATTGAAAAAAACCCACAAACTCTTCTTGACTGCACTGTACGCAAACTCTGTGTATTATAATGCCACTGTATTATTGTTTAAAGTATATTGTAGTACATTTTAAGAATACTGATATGTGCTTTAATCCAGTCATGATAGTGGTTGGTTCGATCTGGCTGTATATACCATCAATCTCAAAACGTTGTTGGAGCTTCAGCGCACTACTGAGCATCTTAACATTTCCATTGTCATGTGTTCTGCTGATTTGGGAGGTGTTGAAGTACATTTCCATGGTGGTGCCAGGTAAGTCTAAATGTAAATGGTATACTACAAGTCTAAATGTATGTGGTATACTACACGAGAAATGTAAATGGTATACTACATGAGAATGGCCCAATCTGATCAATTGGGCTCAATTCCTTGGGATACCATACATTATGTGCCCCTCAAACTTGAAAGGATATTTAAATAAATGAAATTTAAATAATTACGCTCACTTACTCATTTGCTGAACCACTTACCCCTAATAGGGAGGCTATGCCTATTTCAGCTGACACTGGGAGAAGGCAGGGTATACCCTGCACAGCTCACCAGACCATCACAAGGCCAACACGCACTATTCACACTCACACCTAGGGGCAATTTGGAACAGCCAATTATCCTAATGTGAATGTCTTTAGACTGTGGGAGGAAATCAGAGTACCTGGATGAAACCCACGCAAGTATAAGGAGAACATGTAAACTGCACACAGAAACGCCTGAGCACGGTACTCGAAGTCAGGACCTTGTAGCTATGAGGCGGACGTGTTAACTACTACACCACCGGTCCGCCCTGCTTAATTACATAATAATAAAAATATTGATAATAATAATGAAGGCACTGACAGCCATGCGACGTCATACCCGCGATGATAGTGGAAATTGACGCAAATCAGATAGTAGTAGTAGTAGTAATAATAAGAAGAATAAGAACAAGCAGAAGACATTGTAAACCATTTTTGATAGTCTTTTTAGAATATTTATTTACTCAAAAGCCAAACATTTGTGGACACCTGATCATCAGACCCATACAGAATGTGTTTGTTTAACATCCCATTCCAGATTTAGTCCCCCTTTTCAGTTCCCATAATTGCCACTTCTAGTATATCATAATCTTCTGGGCAGGCTTTCCACTAAAATTCGTAGCGTAGCTGTGAGGATTTTTGCATGCAAACAAAAGTTCAGGTATGTAAGATCAGGACATGCAGGAAGATCTGGTGTGTAGTCAGCATTCCAGTTCACTCTAAAGGTGTTAAGTGAGTTTGTGGAAAGGGCTCCATGAAGCCCACTTGAGTTTCCACACAACCCTTGGCAAACCATGTCTTCATGAATCTAACATTTTACACCCCCATTTTGTTTGGGTCCCTTAGTTCCAGTAAGGGAAAATCTTAAAGTTACAGCATACAAAGAAGCCCTACACAATTTTGTGTTTCACCTCCTTGGTAACAGTGTGTAGGAATATATGGGTGTGATGCTCAGATGCCCACAAACCTTTTGCAATATCATTTACATGCAAATAATTGAGAAATATTACATTGGAAATGTGCATTGTACTAACTTACTTCATCTAATTATTATAAAACATTATTTAGCCACTCTACTTGTGCTGTGCAGATGATGTATCATATACAATACATAAGAAGCTTAATAAGATAAATAATTTTATTCCTTAAAAATTTTCAGTTTCATCTTTCAGCCATTTGTAAAAAAGTTTATTGGACGTATTGAAGACATGATTAAAGAACAGGTAGGTTGGAAACTTCTGGTTAAAGTCATGATTGCTTAAATCTAAATCCCCGGCATCACTAATGTTATTATGCTTTTCTCCATCCAGATATGTCCAGTATTTCAGAATGGAATTGAAAATATCAACAAAGATCTGGCTGAGTCTGGTATTTCAATATCTGCTTACACTAATTTAACTAATTTTAAAATATTACATTGTATTTCTTATATAATTACTAATATAATAATGTGTGCACACTCTTACTAAACAGTGTACTTGAAAGTTTTGTTATTCTGTCATTTCCCAATCCTTATATACCAGTAATCATCTCTTTTTATACATATCAACCTTCCTACATAAGTACGGCTAAAATTTTGAAAGGTTTTTCATTCACCTCCCAGATATACCAAATAAAATGAAATACAGTGTTATCTTTTGAAAATTAAATGAAGTCAGACCTAAAGTCTTTCTGAGTGGCTCAGCGGTTTAGTGGTTAGCATGTGCACCTCATATCACAGAAGGTCCTGAATTCAAGTTCTGGGCTTGGAGTTCTGTGTGGAGTTTGCATGTTCTCCCAGGCTTGTGTTTGTTTCCCCCGGGTACTGTGGTTTCTTCCCACTGTCCAAAGACATACATATTGAATAAGATAGATAGACTACACTCTACTGACAGTGCTGTTGGATGGCAGAAACTTTGCGTTGCCGTCTTGATCATTGCTACTCACACTCAAATACTCAAAAACAACAGCATAAATAGCATAAATATTAAGAAAATAAAATGAAGGTTTGACACTGTTTCACTTTGAATTTAAATAACTAAGTTAATAAGATGGTGGACAGACAGAGCCGTCAGCCATGGAGCATAGCCTATCTATCTTATATGATATCTATGAGGATTGATATTTGCACATCTTGCAACCAGACTTATCTCAATGATGGATACGTCACGAGCTTATAGTAGAATACCAAGAATTAGCTTGTGGCTCTCCACTGATCAGAAATAAAAAAATATTTTGAACGAATATTAAAGGTGCTTGGAAGTGTAACTGAAAGCAAACAATCTAAGAGGAGGAAACTGGTTAAAGAGGCTACCAAGAGGCCTATGGCAACTTTTGGCAAATTATGGTCATTGTGTGCATGTGAGTAAAATATCACAAATACTCCACCAATCTGGCTTTTATGTGAGGCTCGCAAGAAAAAAGACTTGAGTCTTAATTGAGCTTTACCAAAAGACACCTTAAAGAGTTTAAGTCCAAATGGAAAAAATGTGTTCTGGTCAGATGAGACTGGTATTAGCCAAACAATATATATCTGGTAGAAAGACAATTCAGCTAACCATCCAAACAGCACCATATCTACACTAAAGCATGAAGGTGGTAGCATCCTGTTATGGAGTAGTTTCTCTGCAGAGCACCTGGGGCACTTGTCAAGATAGAAGAAGGTTCACCTTCGAACTTGACAATGAGCTGAAGTTGACCCCACAGTTTGTGAAGGACAAAAAAGTTGAATGTCCTTGTGTGGCCTAGTCAGAGCACAGAATTAAACCCCTTGAAAATCTTGAATGACTTGAAGATGGATTACTGATTGGTAGGTCATGGGTCCAAGCCGCAATAACACCAAGATGCCACTGTTGGGCTCTTGAGCAAGGCCCTTAACCCTCAGTTGCTTAGTTGTGTAAAAATGATAAATGTAAGTCACTCTAGATAAGAGTGTCTTTCAAAAGCCATAAATGTAAATGTAATGTAATGTAGACTGTGGCCGATCAACATTACCATCCGAATGGTTTGGTGTGTGTGTGTTGGCCCTGTGATGGTCTGACAAGCTGCACAGCGTGTAACATACCTTCACTTAGTGTCAGCTAAGTTAGGCTCCAGCCCCTTATGAGTCTAAGGTAAGTCTGTGGGCTTTTACACCCGAGCCTAGTGGCTCATCAGGCTGGAGCTTATTCCCGGTTTCTGTAGCATGAAGCGACTAGGAGTTCAACTCCTCCTGGATGGGACGCTAGTCCATCGCAGGTTACCTTCCCAGTATTTTTTACTGGTACCCATTTATACTGCTGGGTGGACAGGGGCACACTTGTGGTTAAGACCTTGCCCAGGGGTCTTAGCACGGTGGGGGTCTAACGGGGGATTCGAACCCATGACCTCCTGATCATGAGCCCAGCACCCTAACCACTGCAGCACGGCCCCCCCTTATGAGTCTAATAAAGGATAAATCGGTTCAGTTTTTTTAAAGATGGTAACAGACATTTAATATTCAGTTTTGTGGCTGTTGCTTTTCTACTGTTGTGCAGGTTGCATTTTCCATCCATTCCAGTTAAATAAAATAAAATAAAATAAAAATATATATGAAATGTTTTGATACTGCTGCCTGACAATGGAATGGAAGTAATGAATATTTTTCGTCTAGAACAGGATTTCACTTTAAAAACTGTTATCTTTTATTTAACAGATGCTATACAGGTGGATCCTTATGTATATGTGAATGTTTCTCTGACCGACTCGCCTGTTGTTTTCGACAATGGATTTGAATTAAATGTAAAGGTATGACCAATATTTTATTTTCGAACACAATGCTAGTTGAGATTGGGTTACACGCAATGTCCTAACTGCCTCTGGTGATTATACTTTTATATTCCACTTTTCATTAATATTACCTGGAAGGGGGCTGTAGAACATGTTGAACATGGCTTAAAGGCAGTTTTTAAAATACTATTCTATTTTTGCAGCAAGGATTAGTTAAAGAATGTACATAATATACATCCCCTGGTCGGCCCAGTACCTTAGTGGTTATCATGTCTGCCTCACAACAAGAAATGTCCTAGGTTTGAGTTTGCATCACCACGAGGCTTCCTCTGGGTATACCAATTTCCTTCCACAGTCCAAATGCATGCACATTGGGTTATTTGGCTGTTCCAGATTTGTGTTGGCCCTGCAATAGACTAGTGAGCTGTTTATGGTGTACCCCACCTTTTCCCAGAGTTGGCTGAGATAGGTTCCAGCCTCCCCGCACCCCTAATAATAATGATGATAATAATAATAATAATATTAATAATAATAACAACAACAACAACAACAATAATAATAAATCACTTAATGAAAACAATTATCAACCAATCAAACACAATCATAATTAATCTCAGGTCTCACACTAGGAAAACTAACATGAACACTGGGAAAGGAGCATTCAGAAAAATGGCTAAAGAACATAAGAAATGCAAATATTAAAATAAATACTGGGCATTTAAACAGGACTGGGAACTGCAATTTTTCTCTGTCAAGTGGTGCGAAGCTAAACACCCAAATTTCAGTGCCGATGTTCTGAAGGGTGGAATGCTACGGGCGAGACTTCATGAGTTCATGCACAAAATCACACATAAATTGATGAAAAAGATGAAGTTATATACTTATGGAGACCTAGTTGATGATCAGTAATGCTGTCTGTTGCTGTTATGGACTTTGTGATCAGCTCTTAGAAATCATTTAATAATGATGTTGAAACACTGACAGTAATTGAAAACAATTGTGGTTGCAGTGATAATAAAAATGAGCTATTACATCATGCTTTTCATTCCTTAAACACAATATATTATAAGGTGGCAGTGGTGGCTCAGTGGTTCAGGATCTGGCTTACTGGTCTGAAGGTGAGGCGTTCCACTGTTCCACCATGGTGCCACTGTTGGGACCGTGAGCAAGGCCCTTAACCTTCTGTTGCTCATTTGTATAAAAAAATTAAAATGTTAGTAACTCTGGATAAGGGTGTCTGCCAAATACAGTAAAATTATTCTTATACTGAAATGCATAATAGTTTCATGGAGGAAAGCTATGGTTCTTGCAAAAATATTTTTTGTCGGTGTGACCCTGAGGAGAGCAGGGTTGTATACCACTGCTTTAAGTTATAGTATGAGTAGGTAGACACATTATTTGACACATTTTGTGATTAATATTTATGTCTTGATTGTCCACAACAGGGTGAATTTTACAGTGTCAACTCTCCGTCTGAGCCACCATTTTCTCCCAACCATTTTAAACTGCCTTGGCAAACAAATTACATGCTGTCAGTGGGTGTATCTGAGTTCTGTGTAAACTCAGCAGCATTTGCCTATCACACTTCTGGAGTGTTGAACATCACCATCAGTGATGACATGGTAAGGAAATAATATAAAAGAATTGTCAGATTGAGTGATCACACAAGCCCTAGTAACACTGGGGTGGAGAGAAAAAGCTAACAGTAACCGGGCTGAACAAATGTGCAAGCAGTTTTAATAATACTACTAACTAAAATTAAAACTAATACAGCACTTTATTGTTTTATGGATCCTTTACTGATGCTATTGGTGTTTTCTACCAACTTGTCTCTGCTTGGTGGGGAAGGTTATGTACTCACCAGCATCTGTTTGTTTGACTGTTAGCAGAATTACACAAAAACTACTTGAACCATTTTTCGTCAAACTTGTTGGAGGGTTGGGGTATGGGCCTGGAAAGAACCTGCAACATTTTAAAGCAAATCTGAATCATGATCTGGATCCAGTAATTTAATAAAGGCTTTTCAAAAAGCATTTATTCAGATTTTTTTTTCTGTCAAACACAAAGGATCACACAAAAACTACTGATGTGATTTTAATCAAAGTTGGTGGAGGGCTGGGGCCTGGGCCGGGAAAGAACCCATTAAATTTTGGGGGGATCCATGCAAAAAAAATCCCTATATTTAATTAACATTTAGGCAAAATGATTATCAGATATTTCCTTATATGTATGCAAGGTTTTAATAATGCATTTGTACCTGGCAGAGGCACCTTGCACTCTATAAGCACCCCTCTATCTCCATGTTTTACATAAGATTGAGATCAATACTGACTGGCATGATGATTTTTTTCCCTCTCTGAAGCCATTCCATTGTTAACTTGGAACTGTGCTTTGGGTCATTGTTGTGCTTGAAGAGTTTATATTAATCTTTAGCTGTCAAACAAAGGCCTGCATGTTTTTTGAGCTGTGGATGAGTCCCTCTATCTTGACTTGAACCAGTCGCAGTAGAGGTGAAGCCTTTTGTGAATGGTTAATTCTGGGCACATTCAGGTTATTCATAAAACCTGCACTTTGCACTTACTTGTATGTGGAGACTCTTTATAGCCACTCTATGTCTAATGTGGTCATGTATTGCAGTGAAGTATATTAAGTATATTAAATTGCCATTTTCAAGTAAAGTTCATAATTAAAAAAAATCTTTAAAATTAAAATGATAAAATATAAAATTTTAGAATACATCATGAAATTGGTTACATTTTCTTATTTACACTAATATATTCAAACATTAGTTTATTATACTTAATTAAAATCATACTATAAAATGTCTTTTTATAGTATGATATACTATAAAAAGAAATATAGTATAAAATATAGTAATTAAAAAAATAGTATAATGTCCCACTTTATGAAAAAACAATTCATAAAGATCTTGTTTAAATTAGTTTTAGTTTTGTACTTTTGTTTCCACAAAGTATATACAAAAACTCTAAAAGGGGTTTCAAGAGACACTTATCCACCTTCATCTTTTATAATAAAAAACAAACAAACAAAAATTTCGTTTTAGTGTGCTTTTTTGCATATATTTCCATTTAAATACTAATACAATTATTTGCCTTAGGCTCTGTGGATGTTGCTGAATTGAATAGATGAAACATTGAGAATGCTGACATCCGCCTTGCCTTCAGTGAATTAATGTTAATTATTTCTTGTTTTAAAGATCCCCAAGGTTTCTCCTATCCACCTGAACACAAGCCAGTTTGGAACTTTAATTCCTCAGGTTTGTTTTTATATGGTATATCGTCTAAGGTTTACAGAATTTTTATAATTTTTTTACTAACATGAAGTGCAGATTATTGTACACTGTAATCTGTTCTTGCAGACAATTAATTGCTATTTTTTGGGGTTTTTGATTGCAGCTCCCCAAGTTGTATCCAGACATGGAAATGGAAGTTATATTGTATACCAGTGATACCCCCTTCATTTCCTTTAATCAAACCATGATAAATGTTGACTTGACTGCTGCAGCCAAATTCTATGCTCTGAAGACCCAGACTGGTCCAATCCCTCTGTTCAGACTGGACATGGTGAGAATTTCCTTCTTTCTTCAGAAAGTTAATTTCACTTTCCATACCTTAAAATATACAGTACTACACTCACTGGCGGAGTCAGGAATTTGCTATGGGGGCAAAAGGGTAAGGAATTATTAGCTGCATTATACTCAGTAAAGACCTCATGCAAATATAACAACATATGTTTAGTTATTAATATAGTTAGCAATATATTATTTAACTGAATGGCAGCAAAGAAAATTAGGAAAAGCCCTTTCCTAGGTCTGCCTATGATGCTGCTCACTGTTAATAAACCTCCTGCTTCCCCATGCATGCAACAATCCTTGCCATAATTTTATGTGATCTAATTGGATTATGGATACCAGTACTCATAGTAAAATATGAATTTTATGAATGATAAAAAAATATCAGTATCTGTCAGTAAATTTAAAAAAAAAGTCAAAGTACCTGAATTTTAAATCA
The DNA here is from genome assembly GCA_039654325.1 of Tandanus tandanus. Lineage (NCBI taxonomy): Eukaryota > Metazoa > Chordata > Actinopteri > Siluriformes > Plotosidae > Tandanus > Tandanus tandanus. Next base: position 17,334,236 of record JBCNYH010000012.1, on the reverse strand, counting down.
GGCAGCCGTGGATAATGATTAGAGAAGCAGGTTTTGGACCAAAATATCGCTGGTTCAGAACCAGCAGGAAAGATGTGTGGAAGTGGGGGGAATGAACTGCACCTTCCCTTCCTCCACCTCCATGGCTGAAGTGTGCTTGAGCGAGGCACCTAACCCCCAACTGCTCTCCAGGCACCAAAATGTGGTAACCACTGCTCTACTCACTTTGGATGGGTTAAATATAGAGGGGGAAAAAGTCCCCTTATGGGATTAATATAGTATATCAAATTAAAATAAATAAATATATAATCTGATATTGGAGTGTTTCTCCACTGGGGTCCTGAGATACTCCTACCATTCATACTGTGGAGTGGATGCAAAATGTTCAACAAACCAAACATCATCAACAGAACATTAACAGCAACAAGGAACATGAACTCGTTACAGAAATAATTCAGTTGCCAAGACAGGTGATAAAAATGAAGGGGAAAATCAGCTAGTGGAATGTGGTAATAAAAAAAAAAACCTGTGTTAACCTTTCCTGTTTTCACTCCAGACTGAATTCAGAAAACACAGGGGAGATTTATGTATTTCTTTCCTCCACGGTTGAAGTTTTTTTTAAAGCAATTTTAAAGCAGCAGCACCACTCTTATAACACTAGCCTCGGACACCCATCAGTAGAGATATCTTTAGTAGTAGGTAGTGCCCAAATCTTGATATATATATATATATATATATATATTTTTTTTTTCATGTGCACTGTATAGCCAATGAGTACTGAAGTGTGGACACTACCACTGTGAAGCAGGGCACCATTCAAGCTTAAATTTGATACGCCAGTTTTTCACAGGTTTAACACAGAGACTTCCAACCATTTTTGCTCACATTTACATCTGTGGGAGGAAACTGAAGTACCTGAAAATGAGACAGTGCAAACGCTAAATAGAAAGTTCAGCTGTCGTTAGATTTAAACCAGGAGCATTCTTGTTTTGAGGTGACAGTAATCACTGCACCACCCTTACGTAATAAAAACATTAATCAAATAGCCACAAGATTGACACATAGCAGGTTTTAGATTTATGCAGTGAGTGCAGATGACACTTGTATAACACATGTGTGCTTACAGTAATTTTCTGCATGATCATATTTCTCCTCTTTAAGCAATATTCTTTTAATGCTAAAGTCCGCATCGACCAGCAGTTGCTAAAAGGTGTTTTGGCCATGAAAAAGTAAGTGTACAAATAAATGTTTTATTAATCTAATCTTTGATTAAATTAATGTGCAAAACAAAATAAATAACCTCAACACTCTTTCTTTTAAATACCTGAATGGCTGAAGTATGACCATATTGCTTGGATCTTCAGAAATTGGCGAATTCGATGTAAGTGCTTTATAACTTATTGTTGATGTTATAAGTTATATGAAGCACAATTATGCTCCAATCGTTCTGACGTAATGATGATTATTTTTCAGACTGCACCACTTGAGCGTTTGGTGAAGTTAGCAATTAGTACCTTTGTACTTCCAAAGCTGAATGGTAAGGAGTATATCCACATAACATAAATTCAATTTCTATTTCGTAATCTTTCACTATTAATGATTTTAATATGAAATCACAATATAATTTTTTAGCCCAACTGCAAGAAGGCCTTCCACTGCCAAGGGTGAAAGGTTTCAGCCTGGATAATTCAGTCATGACTGTTGAAAATGTAAGTACCTCAGTGTTCCGTCATGCGCAGTAATATGAGTAATTAAATTACACTGCATTGATATAATAGATATTTACTGGTTTCATAAACAGGTATAAATGGAGTCATTCCTGCAGTGGGTGCCTTTATATAGCTAATGCTAAATTTTAAAGTTAATGCTGTAATTAAAAGAAGACCATGGGTCCAGGTATAGACTGCTATTAAAAATGTTTAAAAAACAGATATAATGTTCAAAATTACACAAATAAGCATTTGGAGTATTAATCATTCTGGCTGTCACAGTTAATTCATAATGTGATAAAATCCACCATGTGGTTACTCTTATGGGAGCACTTGTGTATATCTGCATGAAATTAATCTGAACACTCACTTGCTTTCAAACCGCTTAATCCCACTAGTGTCGCGGAGAGGTTGGAACCTATCTCAGCCGACACTGGACGAAAGTGGGGTACAACCTAAACAGTATGCTAGACCATCACAGGGCCAACACACATACAACCATTTACACTCACACTCACACTTATACCTAGGGGCAATTTGGAACAGCCAATTAGCCTAATGTCTTTGGACTGTGGGAGTCCAAAGTGCTGGGTTGACTCCCTGTGCCTGCCTCTGTGTACTCTGGTTTCTTCCCACAGTCTAAAAACATGCATATTAGGCTAATTAGCTGTTCCAAATTGCCCCTAGTTGTGTGAGTGTGAATGGTTGTGTGTGTGTGTGTGTGTGTGTGTGTGTGTGTGTGTGTGTGTGTGTGTGTGTGTGTGT
>JBCNYH010000012.1:17273801-17288768 GCA_039654325.1 Tandanus tandanus | reverse complement strand
GTCACTGCTTTATATCTTCAACTCTGTGTTACTGTTCTGCCGTGGAGGGTACGTTTTAAAGTACATTTAATATTTACAACTTACAGGAAACGATCACTCATTACCAGGAGAAAACAATTTATACTAGATATAAAAAATCTTTTTTTTTTTTTTTTTTTTTTTTTTTAAACTTGCATGTTAGATGTGCTTGTGAGACTGTGCCCTGTTCTTCACAAAGTTCCCTCTTTGGTCTCTTCTCTTCTCTCTTCAGTTGAACCTCCTCCCTCTTATGGGACTTCAGAGCAGCCTTGGACCCTGCTACCCAAGCCTCGTAAGCCAACTGTGAAGACAATGTGGGGGAAATCTCTGGCATACACATTTGTAAAAATAAAACACATCAGTGTGTGATGTTTCTATTCTGTTTTATCTTGATATTTCCAACCTGAAGTGCAGATTTCTTCTTTGGCACAGATTCTTCCTCTGTCTTGGTATCTGTTTCAGCCTCCTCTTCTTCACTGTCACTTTCAAAAAGGCGGTATCCACAGGAGTCCCAGACTATGTAATGCATACACATTTATGACAACCTTGAAGTACTTACTGTATTTAAATATAAATTTACAGGAAATATCACTTCTCTAATCCTTAAAAATACAGGTTACACTTTAATCGCATATCAGAAACATTAAACCTTCCAACTATTTTTATACCAGTGATATGCATTATATGACCAATAGGATAAATTTAAACAAGTGTAGCAGCAGATAGCTGTTATGGGGTCTAGTAGATCTATCCTATCCGTAATCAATCCCTTTTCTTGCTAAATCCATGGTCCTGGGGGTTAGAAACCTGTACATTTATTCTCAATACAGACTTGTACTGTAGCACATCTGTTGGTCATTTTTATACAATGAAAACTGGTAATAGTTATTAGTTACTTGGTTAAATTTGGTCAGGTGGTGATGGATATTAAACAGGGGACTAAGAGGATTAGTTTCAATCTAGTTGTGACTGTTTAAGACTGTGCCATGTTAAGCAACATGTTAGGGACCCGATCCCAGGACCTTCTTGCTGTGAGGTGGACATGTTAACCACTATGCCACTGTGCCACCCTATTATGGTCTAACGCTTGTCTTTTTTTTTTTTTTTTTGTAAAGGAGGATGTTACAGGGTTGAGTAAATCCTATCTGTATCCTATTTGTAATCAACTGCTTTTGTTGTTAAATCCATGGTCCTGGAAGCTGCATGTGTGTTCTCAATACAGACTTATTACACAGCATGTGTCTATCTGTATAGTTATACACTGTAACAGTACCATGGCTCCTCGATCCCCAGTTTGATCCAGGACTGTGGGGATCTGCATTAATTTACATTAATTACACAAAATTAAAAACATCTGCTCAAATAAGCACTTATATTTGAACATTTTGAGAGCAGCATCCTGGGTGGTACCTCTTGAAGGTGTCTTAGATCTTAAGCAAGTGCTTATAATGTTAAAGAATTATTATTATTATTATTTTATATTAGTTTAACACTTTTCTTAGTTAACAAATAATTCCATTTGTTCCAATTTCCTATTAATAATACAGTGTTTTTAATTCTGTTAAAATAATAAAATGAGGATGTGTGGCTAGACTTGTCAGTGTATGCACAATATTTACATTTACGGCATTTGGCAGACGCTCTTATCCAGAGCGACTTACAATTATCAATGTTTTATACAACTAAGCAATTGAGGGTTAAGGGCCTTGCTCAAGGGCCCAACAGTGGTGGTACTGGGTTTGAACACCTGACCTTTGGATCAGTAGCCCATTGCCTTAACCACTGAGCCACAACCTACCACAGCAATGTATAGGCTCCAGTTTAATTAGTACCCAAAGGCTGTTTTGACAAAAGGTTTCTGAGACAACCAAAATGTCTACTCACCTGAGGGTCGAGAGGTCCATGGTTTCCACCATTCCATCTGATCATTTTCATCTATAAAATGTAAGTTCATATATGTTACCATGTTTCTACAATGGATGATTCCCAGAGGTGGTTCCTTCCACACTATTGGGGTTTTCCTGAATGTGACAATGACCTCCACATACAGTATATGGGCAAAAGTTTCTGGACATTACACTCATATATGCCTGTTAAACATGCTATTTCAGATTTACTTCCCCCTTTGCTATTATAATAATCTCCAATAAGGTTTCCACTGGATTTTGGAAAACAAACAAACAAACAAACAAACAAAAAACCCCACTAGTAAGGTCATCTTGAATTCACAATAGTGTTTATTGTGGTTGAGGTAAAGATTCGGTGCAGGCAACTTTAACAAGTTCTTCCATACCAACATCAACAAGACATGTCCTCATTGACCTCACCTGAACATGGTAATTGTTATGATGGAACAGGTTTGAACCCTTTAGTACCAATGAAGGGAAATAGTAATTGTAATAGTGCAGCATGCATGGTGATCCTATATTATTATGCATTTCAAGCTGTTGTATGACACATGGATGTCCACATATATTTGAGTGTATGATGTCCTCTAGACAGCCTACAAAAGGTCCTTGCTATGTAATGTTAATTATTTGACTATTGACGTTAGGTAGAGTAACCACTCTGCACTGGTGAGCTCCTACGTTATAATGGAGCCGCAGTAAATGCCCGTCTTTGTCACTCATTGAATTGAAGGAGCACTTTTCAGCCACCTTGCATTTATTGTGCAATGCTGGGATCTGATAGCACTTATCTGCTCAATCTCACACACACACTCACACAACTGTGGCAAAGACATACACCCACATCTTGTGTTGAGCTCTATCTCTCTGGCCACTGACACAAAGAAATATACAAAAACACTTGCTGGTAATTAGGCACAACTCATCAACAGGGCAGCACAGTGGCAAAGTGGTTAGCATGGCCGCCTCACAGCAACAAAGTCCTGGGTTGGAGTCCTGTGCTGGGTGAGGGCATTTCTGTATGGAGTTTGTATGCTCTCCCCATGCCTGTGTGGGTTTCCTACAGGTACTCTGCCTCCTTAAAATTATTAGGGTCTTATGGAGTCTATCATAGTCGACTCTGGGTAAAGGTGGGGTGCACCCCTGAACAGCTCACCAGTCCATTACAGGGCCAACAGTTTGGAAGACCCAGTTAGCTTTATGTGCATGTCTTTGGACTATGGAAGGAAATCAGCGTAGCTGGAGGAAACCCACGCAAGCAAACTACATGCAAAAATATTCTTTCTTAGCCTGGGAGTCAAAACCAGGAGCTTCTTTCTGACCCTATAAGCATTCATTAAAAGGATCATGTTTGTCATCCAAACAGGTTGATAAAATCATTAAAAAAATTAAAAAGTCTATATAAATGTAGTATTAAATTCACTCCTTTAGCTCTTCAGCAAGATGAGAAAGTGAAAAAGGGTTAATATGACTTTGCTGAGACCTATTACAGGCAATCAACGTTGGGCCACAGTCATGATGAATATTTGTCCCAAACAAGGGAACAGTTGCATGAAAGACTCTGAACTGCAATGTCCAAACTTCAAGTAGTTTATTTAAAATTGTTAATGAACAGGTATATAAATCTGATTACCTTTTAGCCCTGCATCATTTCTTTGTCCATGACCTTTTGTGTCTACTGTAGTGGCAGCCTGTTCTGGTTGATTTTTTTGTTTTATTTTGATTTTCTCCATCCTGTAATAAGAAAGATCATAAACAACGGTATCAGATACAGTAGAAAAACTGTAAAATAGGTTTATAAATGAAACTGCGATGTCTGCTCCCCTGGTGCTAGAACAGCTTCAACTGTTCAAGCAAGGCTGTCAATAGAGAGTGACTGGGTGTCAAAATGTGATTTTAATGCTAAACAGAAGTATATTTTGACCATAACATCCACCAAACTGGGCTTTACAAAAATCACAAAATATCTTTTATCCATTGGCAGGAAGTAATCCAACAGTGAGTATAATAGGAATGCAACAGTACATTTGACCCATGGTTCAGAATGTATCATGATTTTGTGCTACAGTAACAGTACAGTTTTGGTAACTTTATATTTAAGGAAAAAATAATATCATATCTGTTCACTAGTTTTACCATATTAAAATTACTGTGTGGAAATAATTACAAAAGTTTGTTACATTCATTATCGATTCTCACAAAAGAGCAATATGAATCATTTATAACACTGGTACCTAGATCATACTAACTCATTATTCATAAAGTCAAAATTATTAAAATTCACAGATCTTGTAACATATCAAACATTGCAAATAATGTTCAATGCCGAAATTAATCTACTACCAGGATATATTCAAAATCTATTTAGGGATAGAGAGAGAGGGATACATTATTAGGGGAGAATTCATTTTTAAATGTAAAAGGGTACGCAAAAAATAAAACGTTTTTGTATATCAGTCATTGGAGTCAAGCTATGGAAAAGTATGGATGTGGAAATTGAGTAACGTCCAAACATTGAACAGTTTAAAATCAAATATAAAGAAATAATTTTCTCGGGTTACAGTGATGAAGAGGGGGGTAGTTAGTTAATCAACAGGTGTTTATAAAGTTAAGGCTGATATTCTGTTACATATTAATTATTTCCTAGTGTAGTGTTTAAGTATTCTATATTGTTATTTATTTTATGTATCTTTTGTTTATTTTTTTCCTTGTTTCTTTTTTTATTGTAAATATTTTTTTGTTTTTTAGAATTGAACATGAACCATGAAGCAGGTACATTATTACCAAACAAGAATTGATAGGTTCAGGGTGGCATTAAATAAAATTATTCTTCTCCCCACTCCCTTTTGAATATGTTATAGTTGGCAATTTCATTTGCTTCATGCTTTTCAGTGTTTATTATTATTATTATTATTATTATTATTATTATTATTATTATTATCAGTAGTATTACTACTAGTAGTAGTATTACTATCATAACTTTAATTATTGTTAATGTTTTTGTTGTTATTTTTTTTTAATTTCTTTAGTCATTTTGTTAAATTATTTAAGTGATTTATTTTGTCATTATTTGTACTATTTATAAGTACTGTTTCCTGACAACTATTGTTTTACATATTCGAAATAAGCATTCATTCATTCATTCAAAAATTTTGAATGTAGATCTCCTTTTGTGTGTAGGTGTCAATAGGTTTATCAGCCTCCCTATTTACTATATGCGTGTTTTGTTTCCTCCAGGGATCAGCTAATAGCCCTGAAGCCAGCCAGATTAGAGGCCAGACCCATGGACTTACCGGCTGAAATCTGGAGGAAAACACATCATGGATGCAGAGGGGGAGGACACTAGAGGAGAAGGAGGGAGGTGGCGAGGCAGGGGAGACTTACTTAATTTTTCCACAATTTCCTCCGGGACAAATCAAGTATTCTGATTCTGATTATTTAATCGTTGACCTGGTCAAAATGATCTTGATCATATTCATTTTTTTCTCTGCGATTTCTTAAGAATGTGGTTGAGGGATTTCTTATTAGTTTTTCATGTTGTAGTATGAAGTAAGTTTGGTCTGCCAAATGAAAAATGACACAGCTTCAGCAGCTGGGTAGCTTCAGCTTGAAACAAATAGTGCTGTGACCAGAAAGTTTAAATAGTTTGTGGAAAATGCCTACAAGATGTATTGTTGCAACCTGGTGTTAACATGCCTCTTAGAAGTGGATTTTTATGACAGGCTGTATTTTGAATTTAAGATGAGGAAATAATTATTATTATTATTATCATCATCATCATCATCAGCATCATCATCATCATCATCAGCATCATTTCCTTGTTTCAACACTAGCTTGAGAATATTTATTACTAGGTATGCTTTGATTATACCTCAGCCACAACTAGTAGCTCAGAGACGTAGATGTTTACATAAAATAGTTGCAGAGCCAAGTAAAGCTGCCATCTGTATGCATTTGACAGTTTGACTCATTTAGTTTATATATTTACATGTTTATTTTTAAGAAAACTTCAGTTCAACATATTTCCAAAAGGTTAAACAATAGTATTTCTCTCTCTCTCTCTCACACACACACACACACACACACACACACACACACACACACACAAACAATCAATCACACACACACATACTGTTTTTTCAGCAGTTCCACCGATTTCTTCTCCAACTCCAGTCTAGCTGCCACTTGTTTCTTTACTTTGGCTTCAAAGAGTTCTGCACCTCTTAAACATGTGAAGAGATGAAGACATTTTCTTCTTTATTTTATTTTTGAACAGTTATATTTGATGCATACAGCAAACAATATGATTTTAATGATACAGTCAGTATACTCTTTTGTTTTACTCTGAACTACAGTAAAATGTGCCATTTATAAATCATACACAGTTTATACAGGAAAAAAAAACCCAATAATCGTCTTTATATGTTTCTATAAATGTTCAGAAGGCAATGTCAGATAGTTACTTACCTGGATGCAAGAATCTTAGATGTTTTAAGGTCAGATACAACATACAAGAAGTAGTAACTGAGAAATATTCTTCTTTGAGCCAGTAGCACAGTAAAACAAACTGCATCCCACACAATACCAGCCTCTCCAACTGGCAGCTCGCAGTCATCACTAGATTTAGCTACATGGACAAGCACAGAATATAATAACACAGAATTTATACAAGGATACACATTTGCATACATACACACCAATTAGCCATAACATTAAAACCACCTGACTGGTCTGTGGCTAGGCAGCCTCTTACAAAGCAAGCTGCAGTGCAGTGTGTATTCTGACACTTTTTTATCATCAAAACAGCAAGTCTTGTTGGGTGTTTCTGGTATATGGTGGTAATTACCTATCAAATGTGGTTCAAGGAAGGACAACCAGTAAACTGACAGAAATGTCATAGTTGCCCAAGGCTCAGTGATGTGCAAACGGAGTGAATGCTTGTACATCTGGTCTGATCCCAAAGAAGAGCTACTATAGCTCAAACTGCTGAAACAGTTAATTCTGGATATGAATTTAAAAAAGTGTCAAAGCATACAGTGTACTGTAGCTTCCTGCATACGGGGCTCTCTAGCTGCAGACAAGTCAGGTGTGTACATTGCCTGCCAAAAAAGTCACATACTCTAATATTTTTTTTTGTTGGAGCACCTTTATCATTGATTACAGCATGTAATCTCCATGGCATTGTTGCTTCAGTTGGTCAGGTCGAGGCTTGGCAACATTATGTGGCAATATAATGAATTCAGCTGACAACGGAAATGTACTGAATAAACAATTTATCACACTTTCCATCATCAATCGACCAAGGAATCAGGGGTATCTTTAAGGGTATTGCAAATTACAAGAAGTGTTAATGAACAGTTGAATCAACGAAGATTTTGTCTACAGTCTGGATTTGTTTTCCTGTCTACATTAATACATTTTCTATTATTATTACATCTGTTTACTGCTTGTTTACCTGACAAGTTTCTCTTTAGCTTTCATGGATGTAGCAGGGTAAGGAAGCAGGTTTGCTGCCTGTGCAACTCATGGACAATTACTAGGAGAACAATAGTTTGATCCATGTCTTTCCCAGTTCACTAATGCTCTGACATAAATTTTACTAGCCCAGCCTGCTCACTCCAAGCATTTTTAATCTATTTACTGGCAAAGTTCTTACAGTGGTGCTTGAAAGTTTGTGAATCATTAAGAATTTTATACATTTCTACATAAATATGACCTAAAACATCATCAGATTTTCACACAGGTCATAAAAGTAGATAAAGAGAACTGTGGTGTTTCTGGATCGTGTTCACATACGGCTTCCTCTTTACATGGTAGACCATTAAACTGTATTTGAGGATGGTACAGCAAACTCTGTTTACAGACAATGATTTCTGGAAGTATTCCTGAGCCCTTGCAATGATTTGCACGACAGAATCTTGCTTGTTTTTAATGCATCACTGCCTGAGGACCCAAAAATCATGGGCATCCAATATTGATTTTTAGCCTTGTCCCTTACACAGCAATTTCTCCAGTTTCTCCGAACCGTTTAATGATATAATATTCTGTAGATGATATTCAAAGCCTTTGCAATTTTACACTGAGGAACATTATTCTGAAATTGTTTCACAATTTGTAGAAGCAGGTTTTTTTTTTTTTTTTTTTGCAGCATGGCGAACCTCTGCCCAGATGCTCTTTTTATATCTAATCATGTTTCTTACCTGTTCACAGTTGACCGAATTAGTTGTAAAATGTTATTATGTCTATGAGAAATAAACTGGTTCAAGAAGAGATTTTATTGTTAGTTTTCCCTTCCTCTGAGAATGACTATGGGCTTCTCAAAGATTCCCAGAGGATGTTAATGTCTTGGTAAGCTAATGTCTTACTTTGCTTTTGCTTCTACATTTTTGATGCTTTAACAGCAATCACAGCAATAGGGTTCTTGGTTCAAGTCATAGGCTTGAGTCCTGGGCTCAGGTGTTTCTGTGTGGAGTTTGTATGTTTTCCATGTGCTTGCATGGGTTTCCTCCGGGTACTCTGGTTTCCTTCCACAGACTAAAGACATGCACATAAGGCAAATTGCCTATTCCAAATTGTCCCATGGTGTGAGTGTGAGGGTGAATGGTTGTATGTGTTGGCCTGTCAATGGTCTGGTGAGGTGTTCAGGATGTACTCATCTGCGCCCAGTGTCATCTGAGATAGGCTCCAGCCTCTCTGCAACCCTAGTAGGATTAAGTGGTTTGGCAAATGAATGATTGAGTGAGTGGTTATATTTTTATTAAACACAGGTACACGAATCATGGATGCGATTGAGACATTGCAGTGCTCTGGATGAAAGACCAAGAACCTTGGAATAGGAATTGCAGTTTGGCACCAACCTGAGAACAACTATGTTTTCTGCTTGAACAGAACAAGCTATTATGCCTCGTCATTATTCTTCAGGGCATAATGAATAGAGATTTTCACATAATTTTCATCATCAAAATTTTTTTCATTAATACTGTCAATTCGGTATAGTCATCACATAAACTTTGTCAACAAATACTTTATTCAAATATTTTAAACACATTATATACATATAGTAAACTTGTCTACTATGCTCTTAAGTTTTGCTGTATCCTCTACACACACGTGTATACATATACAAACACACACAACTTTGTGTTTATTAATATCTTTGTAGGCAAAGAAGGTTAACTTACGCACTTCATACCCTTTGATTGTACAAAACATACTGAATGCCTGGATGAGCCAGCAAGCTTTCTTTAAAAGACTGTCCAGAAAGGCACAGGATCCCAGCTACACACACACACACACACACACACACACACACACACACACACACACACACACACACACACACACACACAATAAGAGTAATTTACAGGATGGAAAGTAAAGGAAAACAGAACAGAGTGAATATAATCCATAAGGTATCAAATGATGTTGAACTCAAAAACATTCTATAATGTATTTGATTAAAGGTAAGTACTATCTTATGCAGGTAAATTTGATCAAACTATCAGCTTTCTTTTATGTTTTGAATTACTTTATGTAATTATGCGGATATAATATAAATAGCTAAATGTCCAGTGTTACTGCACCATATTATTTACTCAAAATTAAATAATTCCACAAAATTTGCTGCAAAATTAAATAATTTTATATGAAACAATTGAAAGTAGTCAAAAAACACCTTTTAAAAAGAGTCTTCTGTGCTTTCCCAGTATTTAGAAAGCATCCACTTTTCTTGTTTCATGGTTGAATTTATCATGATGGTTGCATACATACTTACAGATATAAAGTTCTTTAGGCAGATCACCACACAGGTGTAGGCAATCAGGCAGTCCCACAATCTGAGTATGTAACGTACAGGTTGCAACAGCACTGTGTCTCCAAAAAGCATGAAATAGAAACAGGCCACCAGATAGCCCAGACAGAATATGTTGATACGTGTGGTGCCAGTGATGAAAACCAGGCATAACACCAGCCAGAAAAAGTAACTGAATACAAAGACCTTTGCCATGTCAAGATAGGACCTGAAAACACACACATCAATACAGAGATACAGTTAAATACTTCAGATTCTGGTTGACCAGCAGAAGTGACAACAGAAACAGACGACAAAAATATAGCAAAACGTGTGCTTATTTTTCAAATGATTGTCAATTACAAGTGAATGTGAATTCTTGCTCCCTCGGCCTCGAGTTCATTCTGGTGAGGTCCACTGCAATGTGAAGGAGATGGCGTCATTTTCTCCCTTTTAGCATTGCCCAATCTTCAAATTAACGCTGCGTCGCTAGTGGCTTCGCCATTCTAATTAGGCCAACAGCCGTGGGTTTTGTGCTGTATTACAGCATTTACCGTTACACATTGCGCTCCGTTTCATGAACCATGGCCGAAAAACATATTCCTGACTGTATAATAGTCGATTTCTCTGCTAAAATTTAACCAAAAAGAGGTAAGTACAGTACAGCATAGAGTCAGATACTTTATAAAAAAAGCTGATTCCACTTGAAACCTGATGAGATGATGATCTGCATGACTGACTCCCTTAAAGGAAACAACTCTGAGATATGCCCTATATAGAGCCTAGAAGAACGTATTTACACTCAGTATCAAAAATACGTAGGCATAGGCCTAGATCTGAACTAGGTAGCAGTTCTATCTAAAGCTTATTCATTGCAAAGCTTATGCATGGGCCAAGCTGCCAACAGCCAGTTTTGGACCACTGCGTACTAATCTAAATTTTGCATGTCTTGTTAATTAAATTTTATTTGCCTCCAGTGGTCTAGACTTTGACTGTTGTATTGTTGTTCCTTTTTATGCCTTCTTTTATACTGAAAAATGCCTTCATTTATATTGGCAAATGTCTCACTGATTGCTTTTTTGCAGCAATGAGCAGTCAGAATCTATGCCCTCAGATGGCCAGATAACGCATATTTGACATCTTAGATTTCAAAATGTTTTCTGTGCCCCCCCTTTCAAGATTCCAGGATCTGCCCCTGGTGGTATAATGGTTTAAATGTCAGCTCCCTCTGCTTGCATGAGTTACCTCCGGGTACTCCAGTTTCCTCCCACAATCCAAAAACATGCAGTGGTGGCTTAGTGCTTAAGGCGATAAGTTACTGATCCGAAGGTCAGTGGTTCAATCCCCACTATCACCACTGCTGGGCCCTTGAGCAAGGCTCTTAACCCTCAATTGCTCAGTTTTATAAAAATTATAATTGTAAGTCGCTCTGGATAAGAGAGTCTGCCAAATACTGTAAATGTAACATGCATATTGGGTTAATAGGCTGTTCCAGAGTTCCCCTAGGTATAGACGAGAGTGTGAATGTGTGTGTATGTGTGTTGGCCCTGTGATTGCCTGGGAAGCTGTTCGGGGTGTACCCCACCTTCGCCCACTGCTGGCTGAGATGAGCTTTAGCCTCCCTGTGACCCCAGTTGGTTTAAGTGGTTCAGTAAATGAGTGAATGAGTGATGATAAAGTTTCAAGCTCTGGTCATTCAGTCACAACCCACCAAATGGATGTCACATATCTTCTACTGGCTCTGATAGTGGGGTTGTTATACACCCACATTTTAATTCAGATTGGATTTGTGTGGTTTTTATACTTAAATGACAATTAAACCCAAACTTAATACAACCTTGCATGCATAGTATGCATGTCTACACCAAAATGCATTATGCATAATAAAACCTTTATGGGGCTAAAAAAGTAATAAATTCTTACACAAGGGGGACGATTGTACTGCAAACAGTGAAATGGGTGTGACGTTGAAGAAACAGTTTCACAGAAGTGTTCTGCATTAAATGTATAAAAAATCTACTCATATTTATGAGTCTGCGTGTGAGCCTTAGTGTGTACCTGAGTTTGTGTGCATGCCAAACTGTATGCATGAGTCTGACTATATGCCTGCCCATATGCCTGTGCATGTATCTGAACTTGTTTGTCTGCCAAAGTTTGTCTATCTGTCTGCCAGCTCCAGCCTCAACACCAGTACCTCAGCAAACTAGCCAAGGTTTGCCTAGACTAGGGTAGGTTGGGTGCCTAGAAGGTGTGTGTTGCGGGCTCTGTTATGCCTGCCTGCCTCTGTGTAGGAGTTGCGATGGTGTACTTTGCAGCTAGAGTGGAGGCTTCCAGGGCTTTGGAAGCCAGGACTACAACTCCCAGCTCACAATACAACAGCAACCTAGGTGCCACATTATGGATCGTAGCTGAGATCACATAATGAACTTAAACTAGGCCAATTAATGAGCATATATTAGGAGTTCATTTGCAGTGCCTCAGTGTATTATCATCATGTTTAATACTCAGACTGTGTATTACTGTCAGTATGTTTGCCTTTCAGCATGCCTTGGGTTACTGAGTAAACTTCTTAAGTTCTGCATTTGTGTTTTGCCCCCTCTTTTGTGCTACTTAGAACACACAACAACAAAGTGAAACATGTCAAGACTATCTTGGAGGCCCATCATTTGTTGATCTCAGGAGCAGACACTATGAACTTTAGTCACTGCAGTCTAACCCAATCAATTACTTCAAATGGTAGGATTAAGTGGCAATGCTTTTTTTTTTTAATAGAATTTAAAAAGTGAGTAAATCTTTTTACCCATATTGGAATACACTATATTCAGTACTATAAATCTGCTTACTGCTACATGTAGTTTCCCTTTTGCATTTGTGAGTCATCAAGAAAAATTAACAAAAGCATCCTCATGAAACACAGGACCATAATAGGTAATGATTTCAATGTAGTACACATTAAAACCATTGTGCTCAGGAAAATGAAAGTCATGACAAACTAAAAACTAAGTATAATTTACTTTGATACCAAATAACATGTTCAAATTAGATGCATACTAACCATAACTCAAATATAATAGGCTTCATTATTATAAACCTTGGCAGACATATACATACCTGCAGTGCAGAAAATTGCCAACTGTTGTGTATTGGTTAGGAGAGCGAGGGTCTAAGTTTCTACTGATCTCCACATTTTCCCCTGCTATGAGTCTCACAGAGGACTTATTCTCTTCTTCAAACACCTGCCACTGCAGAGAGGCTACCATTAACAGCAAGAAGTCATCTACAAAGAGAATGGGGGGAAAAATAATTAATGATGACCAAGGTGAAAGTGCTATCAATAATAACAATAATAATAATAATAATAATAATAATAATAATAATAATAACAATAATAATAAAAACAACAACAACAACAACAACAACAACAACAATGAAGAGCCCAAGAATATTCATTGTTTGTAAGAAAACTAATAGAAATAAAATTAAAATAAAAAAATTGAAAAATAATTGTGTAAATGACCAGACTCACAAAATATGAAGGTGGGATTAGGCTGTATAGCAAAATCTGGCAAATACAACCACTTTATCTGATTGGAGCTGAGAGCATTCGAGCCTTTCCTCCAAGGATAATCTGCAGCACAATGTATAAATTATTGAGTGCATGTTGTAGAGAGCAGATAACTAATTTTACTTAATAACACTTTTTTTTCAAGGTTAATATTTTATTGCAACAAAATTATTGAGTCTTTACCCCTACTGTATTCTTAAGGCTGACATGGTACATACAGCATATTGTAATTAAGAAATGTAAAGTTGCTGTATCATTTTAGTGGGTTAGTTAACTACAGAAAGTAACTTCTGAAAATGCAACAATTAAAAAAAATATATAATAAAGATCACAAAAGGAATAATACTTATCACCCCTAAAAATATTTTTAAAGGCCTGATATTTTACAACATTGCCATACTTTGGCACATTTTTTATGCATTAAAGAGATATGACTTCTCAATAAATATTTTGTGACATACCAGTACAGAGTGCAGGAGGCACGCCAATACAAAGCAAATACTGGAACACCATTAGGCTGGCAGTAAAGCAGCAGTATCTGGGCCAGATTTCACCAATAGCCTTCCTGCGACGACGTCCCAAAACTGTGATCAATGCAAATGAGTGCAGAAGAGCAAAGAAATCCATCCGCTGGCCAATCACATTCACTGCCACTACAAATGATATCTTGCACAGAAGCACATGGGTTATGCTTTAAAGTCACTGCCTTAACATGAGTTCTTTAAGAAACATTCAGATGTACTTCAGGGTCACATAAACATTTGGTGTACCTCAAGGCCAAATTTGTAGAAGAAATAATTGCAGAAATATTTGAAGCAGGGCAGAATGCCATTATCCAGATCCTGCCGTGTTACGTTATTGAAAATAGTGCCTTTGGGAGGTGGTTTCAAGTTTAAATGGAGACAGTGGTAAAGCTGGTGACGATGGACGGTCACGTCAAACACAAGGAGGCCCAATATTAATAAATGATTCTGCAAGCACATAGAATTAGAAAAACATGAAATAAGTTCATACATTTCATTTGACATTGCTCTGAATAAGTGGTATAAGCAAGAACATGAATCATTAAGGCAAGGCTATTCAGTTAAAATATGTGAAAGTCCAATTACTTAAATTTCACTACTTATAAATAACCTCATACATTGCTAGCACCATTAAAATAGTATAACTATAGTTACCGTTCAAATGTGCCACATAATGCATTTATTCAATATTTTAAATTGCTGTCTGATGTCTAAATAGAAAATAAATAACTATAAACAAAAGACTGTGTCCAGGTCAAAAAACAGGGCAGAGAGGCTACCAAGAGGCCTATGGCAACTTTTAAGCAGTAACAGAAAATACTAGCAAAGAAAGTTGATTGTGTTCATGTGACAACATCACAAATAATCCCCAAATGTGACTTAAATGGGAGGGTTGCAAGAAAAAAAGCCAAGTTTTGATTGAGCTTTGCCAAAGTGCACCATGAAAATTCTGAGACCGAAATCAAACTACTTGGCCTCAATGCCAAACAGCATACCTGGAAGGGAGCCAGTACAGCTTACCATACCCAAAAAAATATACCTATTGTAAAGCATGAAGGCGGTAGCATCCTGGTTTTTTTTTTTTTTTTGGGGGGGGGGGGGGGGGGGGGTTTTTTTGCCTTCCTTCCCCACCCAAACCCCCCCCCCCACCCTCTTAACCCTTTT
>JBCNYH010000012.1:17243517-17261735 GCA_039654325.1 Tandanus tandanus | reverse complement strand
ACACACACACGCACACGCACACGCACACGCACACACACACACACACACACACACACACACACACACACACACACACACAAAAGAAAACTTACCAGTTAGCACTCACCGAATTGGAACAAGCTCCGGCCTTTTTTTCAAGAACTTCCTTAATCACCTACAACAAAAAATCAGACACCTAATCAGACACCTAATCAGACACCTACAACAAAAAATCAACTGACATACCCCTTGCCATGTGCTTGCATAAATGTATAATTTTAACCAAATACTGCATTGTACCGGGATTTATTTCACGAGTTCGTTTCAAGCCCGAGTTTATTGCGAAGGCTCTGCTAAACGAACGAGTGAAAATAAATCAAGGTACAATGCAGTATTTGGTTTATTATATAGCTATTAATTTTTCGCAGTCAAAGTATAAACCCGATGACTACTTCACGGAAACAATAAAAGAAAATAATACTTCAACCTTAAACAATCGTTCACAATATGCTTCTGTTTAGCACATATCTCATGGGTAGATCACATTAGCATAAAATGAACAACATTCGCAGCTGAAAAAAAATCAATGACAAAACAATGGGTGTTTATGTTACAAAACAATAACAGTGCAACGTCATCGGCTTGTTTATACAACCCCTGGCAAAAATATGGAATCTCCACTTTTGGAAGATGTTCATTCAATTGTTTAATTGTGTAGAAAAAACCCAATCACAGACATGCCACAAAACTATTTTCATTTCACATTCCAACCTTCTGGCTTTATGAAACACTTACAAAAATAAAAAAGAAAGAAAATTGTAGTTAATTGCAACTGTTTTTACAGATCAAACAGAGGAAAAAATATAGAATCACTCAATTCTGAGGAAAATATTATGGAATCACCAAACAAAGACACCACTAATACTTTGTTGCATCACCTCATCATAAATGCTTTTATAACAGCTTGAATTCTCTGAGGCAGTATGAAATTTTCATTGAATAAAGAAGGGTAAAAATTAATAGCTATATAATATTTTTAATTTATTTTTTCATGTCTAGTTGTAGAACAGGTGTACTTACCTCCAATTTTCAACCTTTTTTCCACTGCCTTGGATTTTCGTTTTCGTATGTTGACACTTGCCGGGTCTGTGGTCACTGATGCACAAGAAAAAATGGTTGGGACAGATGTTTCCAGCAGTATCTTCTTGTGTTGGGTCCCAAAGCCAAGAGCTTGCTTCAAGGCAGGCACGGAGTCGAAACATTCCGGCTCGAAATGTTCACAACACAAGACCGAATGCTTGGTGGGAGACCACTGGTCTCGGGTCCTACGCACCTGCTTCACCCTCTTCTCACGTAATTCTGGTTCCTTGGGAAACTTCAACAAGCTGTAACTTTTTGCACAGGTATTTGAACAATACCCGGCCACACAACACTCCGGCATTTCCGCAAAAAAACATGCACAGAGTGAACCGTTCGGTTGTCGACAACACAGGAAAGGAATCCAGACGTGTTCCAGCAATGACATCATTTCCGGGTGTACCGGAAGACAAGTTGTGCTTTGAATAAAAATTGCTATCGAGTTGTTTTATCAACAAAATCACACAAAAGACGCAGAATTTAACAGGAAAATAATGTTGCATTTAATTGTTGTGAATACACCTAAGATAAACAGCCAGGGTTGAAATCCAGCGTTCCTGCTGAAGCTGAAGTAACCGGATATGCTTAAGTGGACATCTTGCGAGCCCCAGAACATTATCTGCTGTGGTCCTCCACTGATCTAAACAACCATAATTTCCCTCTGTATTTTTACTGTTTTACAACTTTTTCTTACATTTTATTATGCCGTCTTGTGCAGCAGTTAACTGTACACACAGAAAAGGAACTGGAAATGGAAAAACATTTCATAAGTAAGTAGGATTTATAATGTATTTAATTCCATTTATGCCAAAAATGTCCTGTAATGTCCCACATGTGAGAAAAAACAAAATATCTTTTGTATAACCTGTTACTGGAAATAAATAGCAAATAATCCTCATTATTATAATTATATAATTTATGTTATTAAAATATACTGTCCCTAGGCAGAGTAATTCGGTTATTAGGTGAATGAGAATTTTTTATATAAAATTATTTACATAAAGGTATATACAGATTTCCACACAGTAAGCCAGAAGTATTAAAAAAGTGGTTAGTGAACATGAGAAAAGAAAACTATTATCCATCAAAACATGCAGGGCCGTGTTCCGACCATTTCGAGGAGCACTGGTTTGACAGAACAGGGCAGACAACAAGGCTCCGTGAGGGTGCTGAACCTACAATATTTGATTTTCCACAACATCTTATAAAGCCTGTAAGTAACTTTCAGTTAATTTTAATTATTATTTTTTATTATTAAGTCAGTTTTATTGGTATTTTCATTATCAGGAATCATGCTGATATCATCATCATTATAATTTCACGCAGTCATAAAATAGTA
This sequence comes from Tandanus tandanus, assembly GCA_039654325.1. Classification (NCBI taxonomy): domain Eukaryota; kingdom Metazoa; phylum Chordata; class Actinopteri; order Siluriformes; family Plotosidae; genus Tandanus; species Tandanus tandanus. The sequence continues at coordinate 17,259,280 of JBCNYH010000012.1, read as the reverse complement.
ATTGCTAATAATCACTTGAATTATTTCACACTTTTCTGTCAAGACATAATAAAACATTAAAAGTTACCAATCTTATGTATGATAAACAGCATATCTCTTTACAACTGCAGCTTTTAAACTTTCAACATTTATAAGTACATAAAATATTTTTGTTATATTTAGACTGTTAACCTATATGTAACTAATTACACTTTGAAAACAAGTACTAGCCCTATACATTATGAAACAAATGTGTATTATATGCTTAAAAGCCAAGCCCCAAGAAGCCTGCACTGCCTTGGGCGGCTCGTTTAGTCACATGCAGCATCCAGTGGTTATCTAGATCAGTGGTTCAAGCCTCAGTACCACCAAGCTGCCACTGTTGGGCCATTTAGCAAGACCCTTAACCCTCAATTGCTCAGTCATATACAAATGATAAATGTAAGCCGCCTTGGATAAGGATGTCTGCCAAATGCCATAAATGTAAAATCTAAATTATCAGTGGTGCCTCAGTGTTTAAGGCACTGGCTTAGTGATCCATAGGTCAGGGGTTCAAGACGTGTGTGTGTGTGTGTGTGTGTGTGTGTGTGTGTGTGTGTGTGTGATTGTATATCTTACCTCTTTTAGGCTAACCCAGATGATGCCTGCAGCCACAAGTTTGAGGCTATGGAGCTCTAGCAATCTCCAGCAAAACTCTTGACCCTTAGTCAACCACAGCAGAGTGTGTAGAATGACCAAGCTTATCTGATCTATGACTAAAAACCACTTGGTCATTGCTGATTCTAAAATAAACAGTCAGACATAAAAGTCTCATGAGCATCTCAGTGCTTTCAATGAGTATTAGTCCACTACTCTTTCATAGTGTTAAACCAAATTACATTACACTGAATACACATGTGAACTGGTACTAATGTCCATCCATCTATTCCTTTTCCAAACTACTTAATCCAACTAGGGTCACGAGGAGGCTGGAGCCTATCTCAGCTAACTCTGAGTGCATGTGGGATACACCTTAACAGTTCACCAGTCCACTGCAGGGCCAACATACACAACATTCACATTCACACTCACACCTAGGGGCAATTTGAAAGAGCAAAATAAACTAATGTGCATGTCTTTGGACTATAGGATGAAACTAGAGTACCTGAAGGCAACTTGTGAGGCAACACAAGTGCAGGAACAACGTGCAACTCCACGCAGAGACACCCTCGCCAAGCCCTGGACTCGAACCCAGGACCTTACTAGTGTCAATTTATCTAACTTCTTACCTTTTAACTTCTTACCTTTGTTTTGTTCTGTCTCTTCTTCTTCATCCTTAACTGATAAGGAATTAAGTTCTAAGTTGCCCAACAGATCGTCCTCCTCTGCAGTCAATTGCTCCTTTACAAGCCTATCACAAAGCTCTATGTCAGGTTGTTTTATGATAAGAATTTATAGCTTAGCATTTATCAAATTAAAGAATAAAAACATAGGTGTACCGGTTTTGAAGTTTTTCTATGTTTTCTTTAATCCTGAAAAAACATGTATTTTTTTTTTTAATATTAAAAAAATGCTTCTAAAGAAATATGAACAACAGAGTGCCACATATATTACATGTTACACATATTATGAAACTGGAGTGACATGAGTTCAACAGCATCACATATACAGGATAATTGGTTATTTGACATGAAGGATAACAGTGCAGGGTCAGGTGTTCCAACATGCAGCAGAGGTGGAGAAAGGCCAGGTGAGTAAAGTGAGAGTGTATTGTTTGTGTATGTTAATTTGTTCACTTGTTCAAGGTGAAACTGTTTGGTCAAATATTCTGTTTGGGATCAAATAGGTGTGGGATTAAACAAGTAGTACTCTACACACCTCTACCAGCAGCTGAAATTTGGTCATTAGGTTCTAACACTATACAGTGCTGCTTAAAAGTTTGAGATAATTGTGTACACTTTCTTTCTTATTTCTTCATATATTCAAATTTACACATTTAAACATCCCATTTATTTGACATCCCAACCAAATAAATGAGACACAAATATTATAATGGCTAATTTATTTATTGAGGAAAATCTTCAAATATTACGTCTCTCTGGGTGGCAAAAGTATGTGAATCTCTAGGGTTGGCAGTTAAGTTTAAAGGTGAAATTAGAGACTGGTGTTTTAATTCAATTAAATGACAGAATAGTATATCTTGGTAGAAACAAAGGAGATTTGTGAGAACCCCAGAAAATAAGTTGTTGATACTCATTATGATGTAAAAAGGTTACTGAGGCAGCAAGGATTTGATCAAACACTCTCTACAGGTGGAGGGGGGTCAGGTAAGGCCAGCAGGTAAGTGATTTAATGCACTTGTGGCTACTTAGGAGTGGTATGTATGTACGTCTGTTTGTCTCTGAGCCTCGTGTCCTAATGCTAAACACAGGTACAGTTACAAAATCATCTCTAATGAGTTTTCATTTCATTAATCCACCATCAGAGAGATAGAGGAAATTCAAGACCATAGTTACTCTCTCCTGGAGTGATCGATCAACAATGATACATTCAGAACAAGGTGATTAATAGTCAAGGTAGTCTAAAAGGAAACCGGGGTAACCTTTAATTCCCTTTACTCTGATACCCATTAACAATATCCAGTGAAACCAATGATGAACAAATGATGAAAGCCACACAAATGCATGCCACACTTTTCAGATTTTTATTTGTAAAAAGTTGAAAATCATGTATCACTTTCCTTCCACTTCATGATTATAAACCACTTTGTGTTGGCCTATCACATAGAATCTCAATTAATTACATTTGCATTTCATTGTAACGTGACAAAATGTGGAAAAGTTCAAGGGGTATAAATACTTTTGCAAGCTACTGTATACGTAATACTGGATCATTTTCCACAATAAATAAATGAAATACTTTTGTCTCATTTGTTTTACTAGGTTCTCCTAAACTACTTTTAGGACAGGTGTGACAATCTAATTATATTTTGAACCATATTTATGATTAGATTTATTAATTGTCCACAAACTTTCAAGCACCACTGCACATATGTTTTTATTTTATTAATGACTGTCCTCATGTCTTTTTTTTTTTTTTTTGACAAAATTGCTAACAAAATCAATTAAAATAAGTAAACTGATTTTATGGAGGTAAGAGCCATTGTACATGTGGGGAACAAGTTCCATTCACTTATTAGTTTGGTCTAACACTCCACCACCTCCACCAACAAGAAACTGCAAGCACAGGAAGTACATCCAAACTCCACACAGAAATGCACTGAGATAGGCTTCAGCCTCCCCACAACCCTAGTAGGATTAAACATTAGGGCAAATGAGGGATTGAGTGAGTAATAATAATGATTAAACTTTAATTGGACATAAGAAACTCCATATGTTTAGAAACTATTGATTTGAAAGCCATATACAGTACATTATATACTTACAAAATCCTCCTATAGAATTGAATTATAAGCTTATACATAGCATTATATAATGATTTGTGGACTTACATATTTGATATTGAGTTTAATGTCTCTCTCAGTTCTTCTTCTCTGGATTGAAATATGCACAGAATCAAAACATCATCACTTTTTAAATTTCTGGTGACAATCACTGATATGAATATATCTTGTATAAGGTATATAAAGTATAAGGTCCTCTAATAGATACAGATTAAATCAAACTACTTGGCATTTTAGTAAATCATACCCCAATTCTATAAAATGGTCAAAGAAATACTTAACTCACATGGATGTACCATCGCACACAGGTACATTCTGTAGGTCGGTGAGCATGAGAAAGTCGTAATTAAAGTAGTGCAACTGTAGGATGCAGGCCAGTAGGAAAGCGGCAGGAAGTAAAATTTGTGCAAATAACTCTACAGTGGCAAATTGCTCCAGGCCCAGATCACGTAGTCTGAAACAAACATATAAGAAACAGTATATTTTTAAAATAGATTAAAAGTTAAGCCAATCCAGTGAAAAAAAAGACACGTGTACTGTATCCTAAGCACCTTCTATGCATCACATCTCCATTTTCAAATACATGAAAAGAAACATTAAGTGTACACTACATGGTTATAGTAACAGTGTGTTTTCTACACTCACCCCTCTTCTGACATCCCTATGATTTGAAGAAACAGGCCAGAAACAGTCTTAAACTGGTACATGTATATCAGAATCAAAACGAGCATGGAATAACCAACCACCACAGCCCAGAAGTACTTCAGAACATGCCGCCATAAGTCATACCGGACCTAAATAAAGGAAATACCATTATGTTGCTGGTTTAGTTACATTAATCTGACATCCCATATTCCAAAACTCTAATAGGAAAATAGGATATAAAATAGCTAATGATGCAATGTTGTGATGCTTTTTTGATATCAGCACATCCTGAAGTTTTTTTATTCCTCTTAATCTTCAGCTATTTGCTATTATTAATTGTATTTTATTTACTAAAGAACAACATGCTAAATATCTTCTCCCTTTATTGTTGTGTTTAATGATTTGGAATGTCAGTGCAACAAGTTAATTCATGTTATTACTTGTGTTATAGCAGTTATAAACAGTACTTCTTTCTCTTTTTTCTTGAAGTTAATAAGACAGAATGCAGCTTCAAGAAGCCACAAAACAGCATTCTCAAACAGTTTTCCTCATTCACTCATTTACTGAACCGCTTAATCCTATTACTAGGGTCACAGTAAAGCTGAGCCTATCTTAGTCAACACTGGGAGAAGGCGTGGTACACCCGGAACAGCTCGCCAGACCATAATACAATAACACACACACAGCCACTCACCTAGGGGCAATTTGAAACAGCTAATTAGCCTATATGTATATACACACAAACTATATGGAGGAATCCTCTGGTCAGATGACACTTAAACTGAACTTTCATAGATTCGCCTAAGGACATACATTTTGAAAAAATAAAGTTGTACCCCCAACAACAAGCATTATTACTCTTTTCGGTACACACTGGTACCTCTATTTTTAAGAGTGCACCAGCCTCCTTAAAAAGAAAAATAAATTATGATGAACTGAGTCACCCACCACTGCTTTTGAAAAACTTAAAAAGGCATTTTTATCAGCTTCCACCCTAAAGCATACTAATGTTTGCACACCAAACACAACACAGATGCTCTATCAAGGCTATTGCCCATCACCAACAAACCCTACCAGTCAGAACACATCCTTCTGGAGAAGTGTTTCATAAATACCATTGAATAGGAGCTAGACCAGGAGATTACCAAATACATGCTCAGCTTATTGCCTGCCAACTGCCCAGTGGACTACATCTTTGTGCCTGCAGAATTACGCTCACGCCTCATAATTTGGGCCCGTATGTTTCAAGCAACTGGTCACCCTGGTATAAGCAGAATGAATAATATTTTAAAGGAAATGTTTGGTTGGCTCCTAATGTATGAAGACATTGCCCTACATGTGAAGTATTGCACTGAATCTGCTTGTTCCAAAGTGCCTTGCGAGCTCCCCAAAGGAAACCTCGTAACTCTGCCCATACCACACTGTCCCTAATCTCATGTTGTGATAGACTTCATTACAGATCTCGCTGTGATCACTGCTCGTGCTTCCTCCACATCATTCTAGTACCAGGCCTACCCACAGTGTTGGAGACGTTAGTTAAGGATGTGTTTCTGAACTTCCGGTCACCACCCTGATGCAAACTGGCAGATAGAGTGCATGAACCAGGAAATAGGAAGATGTATGATATATATATATATATATATATATGCACAGTGCACCCCACAGCATTCTCTTCACCAATCTTAGTCAACTGATTTCTTTCAAATGACCTAAAACACACCTGTCACCACTTACGTGTTATCACCACAGTACATAAGTAGCAGTGTGTACTCCTTGTGAAGTATTACTCCTGAATTGTTTTCCAGTGCATTACCGAGCCATTGATTTAATTGCCCTGATTTTGAGTGTATGACCAATTTATGCTACTGTGATCTTGAACTTAGCCTCTGAGATTGCTGTTATTGTGTATTGTCTTTGATTGCCTGCCTGTATACGCCTGTGATTTCCTTTTATGAACTGTTTGCCTGATCAAATTCCCCATGCCTGTTTATCTGTAATCATGTCAACTTATCTGTACCATGCACATCTCCTTTACATCATGATTCTCAGTTAAATGTTATCACTAATTAAATATAAACTATAATACTATATAGTTACGTTGGATTATTCTGAGATTCTGTAAATATAATTAAATCCTCCATAGAAACCTGCACGTCACTGTCATTAGTCGAATTGCTGAAGAATCTTCACAGAAGACAAGTCAAGCTGATGTGCACTGTGCGTGGACGTTCCGTTAAGAAAAAAGTTCCCGCTGATGAAAAGTTCTGAGGTAGCAGATCAGATCTAGTTGCCAGGGTCAAGCGGGGGTCATGGAGGCATGAAAAATATTTCCTTATTTCGAATGTTAACCTTCTTTTGGGGATTAAGTCATCCTTCACAGTCTCTCCCTCTTGTTTATCACTCATCTTCAGCAATACAAAAGGTGACAAGTTCTAAAAAAAGAGATAACATCGCATGTCCTGCCATGTAACTATCGCACATGCGCACATCGCTATGACGATGCTCAAACAATATATCGTGCAGCCATATAAGGTACTCATCTGCACTGTAATACTTAAAAATATATGGGGTTTTTTGTTTTGTTTTGTTTTTTTGGTAATGATCCCATGTAGTGTAAATACCTGTGCTACTTAGCTGCACTACTGGTTTATCAGACCAAAGCAAACTCAGCCAGCAATGAAAATTCTTTTATTTGGATTTTTCCTACATACTTTAGGTCCTAAATTAGAGTTCAGCTTATAAATTATTTGATCCAATTGTTTTGTTAGTCTCTCAAGCTTGGTGTCCACTCCAAATCTCCTTACTGTTTTAATGTTTGCAGATGAAAAAATGCAAGTGAATACACACCTGGTACAGAACGACACAGAAGAGGAACAAACAGATGTAAAGGATTTTGTAGACAACCACTTTCCCAGAGAAACTGATAACAAAAAACATGGAGCAGCAGCAGATGATCCAATACTTCACCAGAATGGCTTTAAGAAATGCTGCGATTCTATTCATCATGCTGGATGGTTCAGTTTTTTCAGTTATGCCTGGACACAAAAACCCAAACAAACACACATCTTTTTAAGATATACAGCACTTGCAACAACACATTTGTGCAGAATTATGACTTACTGATAAGAGATGCATTTGAGCTTTTATTCCATGTGTTCATTTACATTGCTAATTATTATATTATTACAATTATGAGCATATCTATATATTTAGCTGCAGTTGCAAAATTCACTTCACATGAGCACTCACAGAATAGAAACGTGGCTGACACAAACTCCAGTTCCCTGCAATCTTCCTGAATTTGCCCTCACTGAAGCTCACCCCAATTACACACTCAAAAACCTTTCATAGACTTTACACATTCATACTTTATGAAGCAGAGCTCACAGGTGTGCAGAGTACATATGTGTACAGAGGCCCATTTTCAACAACTATTATACTTATCATCCAATGGTACATTGTGTTCACTAATCCAAGATTATGATGATAAAAGTATAATTAATAATTACGAAACCCATATTTAATTATGTCAGCACAAATGAAAACTGTTGTTCTGATTAAAGAAGCAGTTAAATTCTTTAGGTGAGTTGGGTATCTGGAGAATCAGCATTTGTGGGTTTGATTATAGACTCAAAGAAAAAGAACTTTCTTCTGAAATTATTCAGTCTATATTTGCTCTGAGAAATCAAGTCTATTCCATGAGAAAAATAGCAAAGAAACAGTGTATATTAGTCCCTTCACATAACAGCACAAACTGGGTCTAGCCAGGATAGAAAGAGACCTTCATCTTCATCTTCTTCTGCTTGTTCTGGGGACAGGTTGCTTGTTCTTAGGCAGCAGACTAAGCAGTGAGGTCCAGACATCCCTCTTCCCAGCCACTTCTCCTTCTCATTCTCTTCTCAAAACTTGAGACCATAGGTGAGTGTAGGAGCATACATTGACTGGTAAATTAAGATCTTAGCTTTCCGGGTCAGCTCCTTCTTCACCACGACGGACCGATACAAGCTCCACTTTACAGCAGAGGCTACACCGATCCGCCTATCAATCTTCTGCTCCATACTTCCCTCACTCGTGAACAAGACCCCGAGATACTTGAACTCCTCCACTTGGGGGAGGACCTCATTCCAGACCCGGAGGGTGCAATACACCCTTTTCCAGCTAAGAACCATGGCCTCAGACTTGGAGGTGCTGATTCTCATCCCGGCCGCTTCACACTCAGCTGCGAATCACTCAAGTAAGAACTGGATGTCCCGGCTTGATGAAGCCAAAAGGACAATGTCATCTGCAAAAAGCAGAGACGAGATCCTATGACCACCAAAACAAAACACCTCAACACCTTAGCTGTGCCTAGAAATTCTATCCATAAATATTATGAACAGAACCGTTGACAAAGGACAGCCTTAGCGGAGTCCAACCTCCACTGGAAATGAATTCAATATGTTGTTACCAATGCGGACCAAGGTCTGGATCCGGCAATACAGAATCCGAATGGCCCGTAGCAACGGGTCTGGTATAGCACATTCTCATAGCACTCCCCACACGATAGCCCAAGGGACACAGTTGAAAGCCTTCTCGAAGTCCACAAAACACATGTGGACAGGTTGGGCAAACTCCCATGCCCCCTTTAGGATCCTGTAGAGTGTGTAAAACTGGTCAATAGAGCTGCAGTCGGGATGAAAACCACATTCTTCCTCCTGAATCCGAGGTTCAACCATCAGTCGGATCCTCCTCTCCAGTACTCCTGAATAGATTTTCCGGGGTAGGCTGAGGAGTGTGATTCCATGATAATTGGAACATACCCTCTGGTCCCCTTTTTTAAAAAGGGGTCTACCACCTCGGTTTGCCAATCGAGGTATGGCCCCCGATGACCACACAATGCTGCAAAGACATGTCAACCAAGACAGTCCTACGACATCCAGAGCCTTGAGGTATTCAGGGCAGATCTCTTCCACCCCCGGAGCCCAGCCACTGATTAGCTTTTTGACTACCTCGGCGACCTCAGCCCCAGTAATGGGCAGACCACCTTCTGAACCCCCAGGCCCTTCCTCTTCCACAAAGAGCATGTTGGTAGGATTGAGGAGGTCCTCGAAATATTCCCTCCACCTCCCGACAACATCCCCAGTCGAGGTGAGCGGCTCCCCACTTCCAATGTAAACAGTATTTGTGGAGTACTGCTTTCCCCTCCTGAGGCGTCGCATGGTGGTCTAGAACCTTTTCGAAGTCAACCGATAGTCTTTTCCAGGCCCTCACCGAACTCCTCCCACACCTGAGATTTTGCATCGGCGACAGCCCGGGCTACAGCATGTTTGGCCTATCGGTACCCATCCGCTGCCTCAGGAGTCCCACTGGCCTAAAGGACCCGATAGGCCTCCTTCTTCAGCTTGACGGGCCTCCTCATCGCAGGTGTCCACCACCTGGTTCAGGGGTTGCCTTCACGAAAGACACCGATGACCTTCCAGCCACAGCTCCGGGCTGCTGCCTCAATAATGTAGACACGGAATATGGCCCATTCGGACTCTATGTCCCCAGCCTCCATTGGGAAGTGGGAGACCCCAGTGCAATTTAGCATGAGGACAAGTACATCAGAGTCTCTAGTTTGAGAAACAGATGCCTCACAGGTCCTCAATTGACAGCTTTATTCAATAGTTATTTAATTTTAAATATTAATTTAATATTTCATATTTTATTTAACAGTGAAGAGGCGACTCCTGGATGGTGACCTTCTGGACAGAGTTGCAAAGAAAACTCCACATCTGAGACTGGTCAATAAAGACATTGGACAAGGTACATTGGAAAAAAGTGCTATGGACACACAAATCTAAGATTAGTGTGTTTGAATCACAAAAAAAAAATAAAAATAAAATAAAACATAAACAGTCTGTAAGGTGCAGAACAAATGAAGATGCTGGAAAAGAGCTTGACGGCATTTGTCAAGCATGGTGAGGGAAATGTGATGGTGTGGGGGTGCTAAGGAAGGCTATTGATCCATTTTGCAACACCATGCTGTACCATCTGGAAGACACTTGATTGCTCCCAGTTCATTCCTACTATGGACACTGACCCAAAACACAGCTCCAAACTATGCAAGAACTATTTGTAGAAGAATCTCTAACTAATTGAGTAAAAAGTGTCCATCAAACCAGTCCAACTTGTGGGAGGTGCTTCAGGAAGCATGGGCAATTTGTTCATCTTACCTCCACAAATTGACAGCTAGAATGCTAAAGTTCTGCAAGGCCGTAATAGCTACAAATGGAGGTTTTTTTTTTTTTGATGGAAGTAAAATTTTAAGGGCAAATTTATAATTTAAAGTAAAAATCATAATTTTTAACCTTGTGAATGTCTTGACTATGTACATATAGTGTTCTGTTTTTCTGGTTCCCTAATTTTCTACATTGCCCTCTGATAACCTGTTTGTGATTTCTGATCTGAATTTGGTGAACTTAAAAAGAACTGAACCACACTTTTCAATTCAATTCAATTCATTTCAATTCAGTATAAGTAAACTGCACTTGCATCCATGTCTGCCTCTGACTGTGTAATGAATATAATGAATGCATGTTTTAGTTTATTGTTGTGAGAGATTATACTATATTATATCTCGTTATATCTATTATAATGCACCCTCATTGTAAAAAAAAATTAAGGGGCGTTGGGGGATTTCATACTTGTACTTTTTAGCTCATGAAGACTCTCTTCTTTCAGCTGTTGCTTTTCCTGTTTCTCAATTAACTGCTGTCGGAGCAACATCCAGAAGCTAAATGCATAAATCATCTATATAAAAATAAAAAAAATTAAAAAAGGGAAGAAACCAGTGTTATTTAGATAAAAACCTAAAATATAAAAACATACTATGGTGAAATTTGTCCAGCATTTATTTTCTTAGTGCAAATATTCAGAACACATTGCATTTCTCTAGCAATACAGCTCTTTTTCACAATGAAAATTTGTAAACACAGAGTTCTTGTGCATATGAATGCACTGAACTATATATCATAGGTTTACGTAAATGAGCAGATGCCTGCCAAATGTATGCAAACATAAAGTAGTATTATGTGCAGATATGCCTAGTTTTATTTTATTCAGAAGTTCACTAGTTTTTTATATTTGATTTGTTAGTTTAATATCTGTATATTGTTGTTATTTCCGTTATCTCGCCTTATTGGAACTGACGGGTCCACATCTTATTCTCACGAGTTTGTGCACGAAAGGAAACAAACTACAAATTGCGACCTTTTCAAACAGGACAATGAAAACTATCGGACGGATTTTAGGGGATAGCAACTTCATAGATAAAACATAAAAACCACCTGATGATGAGAATATACATATGTTCAGTGTGACAGGAGAGTTTGGAAGGTTTTCCTTCATTTTGTATTTAAATAAATAAAGAAATTAAGGTTATTATTACAACCCAACTTCTGGAAAAGTTGGGACGTTCTTTAAATTTAAATAAAATGAAAACTAAAAGACTTTCAAACCCATTTGAAATGGACTGTTTCAAAGTGGGAAAGTGTTCTATCGGCAGACAAGTCCAAATTTGACATTCTTGTTGGTAATCACGGAATCCAGGCTAAAGAGGAGGGAGACCTTCCAGTGTATTATCAGCATTCCATTCAAACGCCAGCATCTCTGATGGAATGAGGTGCAAAAGTGCACACGGTATGGGCAGCTTGCATGTTTTGGAAGGAACTATGAATGCTGAAAGGTATATAAAGGTTTTAGAGCAACATATGCTCCCTCCAGATGACGTCTATTTCAAAGAAGGCCTTGTGTATTTCAGCAGACAATGCAAAACCACATACTGCAGCTATTACAACAGCATGGCTTCATCGGAAAAGAGTCCCGGTGCTAAATTGGCCTGCCTGCAGTCCAGATCTTTCACCTATAGAAAACATTTGCCGCATCAATAAATGTCAAAGACGGCCACAAACTCTTCAGCAGCTGGAAACCTATATCAGGCAAGAATGGGACCAAATTCCAACACCAAAACTCCAGAAACTCATAACCTTGATGTCCAGACGTTTTCAAACTCTTTTGAAAAGAAAAGGAGATGCTACAGCATGGTAAACATGCCCCTGTTCCAACTATTTTGAGACCTGAAGTAAGCATCAAATTTGAAATAAGCTCATTTTGTGCATAAAATTGAAAAAATTCTCAGATTAAACATGTTATTTTATCTATGTTCTGTTGTGAACAAAATTTAGGCTAATGTGAATTGAAAGTCTTTTAGTTTTCATTTTATTCAAATTTAAAGAATGTCCCAACTTTTCCGGAATTCGGGTTGTTTTATTCATTAATTTTCTGAACCGCTTAATCCTAATTAGGGTCGCGGGGAGGCTGGCGCCCATCTCAGCCAACTCTGAGTGAGGGTGGGGTACACCCTGGACAGCATGCAGGCCATATTATTATTATTATTATTATTATTATTATTATTATCATCCTTATATTATACTGTCATCAAACATTATATCATTATATTCAATTACCACCTCATTGCTTGCTTTTAATTTAATGAAGGTTGTAAAGATAAAGATATAATATTTTGAGATATATACGTACATATTAATTGATTTCATTAATTTTCTGAACTGCTTATTTCTAAATAGGATCACGGGGGAGGCTGGCGCCCATCTCAGCTGACACTAGGCGAGGGCAGAGTACACCCTGGACATACATATACACATATACATACACACACATTATATATATATACACACACACATATATACACATATACATACACATATATACACATATACACACAAATAAAATATATAAATTTAAATGTACAGCACATGCTATAGTGTTATTTTGTTATATATATATAAAATAATATATAAAATAACAAAATTACACAATAGCATGTGCTGTACATTTAAATTTCTGTGAATGAGTATTTAAATTTGGCTTTTTCAATTCCATTTACTGTAAAAACAAATATAGTGTCTTTTTTTAAATACATATATAAATATGTTTCAAATAATAATTTCGCACCCACTCTTCTCTGGTTATTTCAACTTTAATTTACCTTTGCTCCCAGGTGAAGACAGGGTGTGTGATAGGTGTAGAGATCAAAATCAACTAGGACAGCCTTGGGGAGAGCAGGGAAAAGTTCACTATGATGGAGACGGAAAGCACTAATGAAGGCAGCCACCAACAGCAGGGTACAATAAACAGCAAGAAACGGAGCACTGATCATGGTGTACTCCCGTCGGCGCCTTGACATCCAGATAATACAGGACCACACCAGCAATGCAAATGTAAGCCAGGAATTGTAAGTGATGCTCCATACCTGCACACAAACACACAATATTTGCTTCAGCAATTTATTTTATTATTCATTTATTACATTAGTTATTTATTTCAGGTAAATAGAAACATCTACACAAAACCCTTATAAAACATTGTGTAATGTACTGAAAATTGAAAGGCAAAGAACCAATAAAAAAAAAATATATTATTTACATTGTATCGAAAATAATAACTAATCACAAAATAAAAAAAAGAATCATATAATTATTTTGATTAAAAATTAATGATATTTAATAAATCAAATATGGTTTGAGGTAAGTGTGCTGACACCTCTTGCTTAGGCTCAATGCTGTTTTGGGGAACTGTGGCACAAAAGTGTATAATCGACAGTATCCACTGTAATTCATTCATTCATTCATACATACATACATACATATACACACACACACACACACACACACACACGCACACACACACACACACATACATACATACATATTTTATTTTATTATTATTTTTTTTTAAGAAGCCAATTAGCTTGATGTACAATGGAGAAGGTGATTAATTATACATGATTTAATTTAACCATCCAAGTGATTCTGTCCTTTCTGTTCTGAACTTTTTGAATCTTTTACTTGGCTGTTAAAAGCATTGAGTAAATACAGTTGGAAAAATGTTTTTTGTCTGTCTTCATTTCAGGCTCAAAGCAACAAAATGCGAATATATTGAGGGGGTGGTGTCTTTTATGTGCCTATTGTACATGATATCATAATCTCAATCATTTAGTAATATGTATTTCTGTACTTTTTATTTGGAATATTCTACTGTGGCGGTATGGTGGTGCATTGGTTACCACTGTCTTTTCACAGTTATTAACGTTTTGGGTTTTCTTTGTGGAGCTTATGTGTTCTCTCTGTGCCTGTGTAGGGTTCCTCCAGGTCATCTCCCACAAAGCACAAGTATAAAGTTTTTTCTAAATTGCCCATAGGTGTGGATGTGAGTGTGAATGGACAACCAATGTCTGTGTTAGCCCTGTAATTGACAACCTGCACAGGGTGTACCACAACCTCTCACCCAAAGTCTGCTGGGATTAACTCCAATTTACCTGCACCCCTGACAGACAAGCGGTATAAAAAAATGGATGGATAGATTTTCTGCTGAATTTAAACTGCTTATTTTTATTACATTTGCAGATTTAATAGATGCCCTTTTCATTAAATTTTCCGACCAGAGAAAGGCTTTAGTGTTTATCAAAAATACGTCTTTGTGCTAATTTATTAGGAAAGGGGTTAAAAAGCACTGAGAAATGTTTGAACTTTGAAAACTTCAGTGTGAAAATTAAAGAAAGAAAAGCAACATGCACCCACAAATTAAAGGTAAAATCAACAGGATGGTCTGTCTGTGAATATGGAGGAAAAGTTTAGCTCAGTTTGGTTTACACAAACATTTACAAAACTTTACTAAAAGATTGGTAAATGGTCTATTGTTTCTTTTTAACATGATCAGGATGATGTATTACTCACAATAACTTAAATTAAATTAAATTAAATTAAATTAAATAACAAATGGTGTTGAGGTTCAGAACCAAGCAGAAGACAGTTACAGACAATAGAAAATTTAAATATGACGAATAGTCAAGTTGCTTTTTTTTCTTTTTAAGTTGGCATACTTTATGGAAAAAGAAACACATGCAACAACACATAATTTGTGCAAGTGAAAGAAGGATTACCATCATGATGATCAGAGCAATAATGTAGCTTTGACTCATAATGGACCGACCAAGCAGAGTCAAGACACTCGTTTTAGGAGAAGAAAGAGGTTCTTCATCAGTCAGTACTTCAGTAACTCCATCTTCACTATCACAACTCACTTCTTGTACATCTGCAGCATCTGAACATAAAAGTACAGACCAAAGCACTGGCGCCAAGTTTGTGATTTTGTAAAATAAATTAATTAAACACTTCTTTAAACATTTAAAGTTTCGTGGGAAGTTATTCAGTAATTGTACCGTAAGAGCAATCGTGCTGCATGTACACGGGTAAGGAAAGGCATTGTAGGTAGTCAGCATCTGACAGCAGTGGGTCCAGCCCAGAAGGATTATTATTATGCCAACTGTTGTTCATCATCATAACATGCTGGTAGAAAAACAATGAAAGACATTGTTAAACCTCATAATTCAGTCTTTTCATTTTTTGTGAATTTTTATTTTTCTGACTCATAATAAATTAAATAGAAGATGCTGAGAGGAAGTGTTGAGATGTAACAAAGAAGTGATGAGGTCAGACTTCAGATGAAGGTCAATCTATCTATCTATCTGTCTGTCTATCAACCTGTACTGTATCTATATTTTTGACCTGTATGTATGAAAAGCTATAGAAAATGTAATATAGATTAAGGCACTGCCTTAATGTGCAGACATATATATATATATATATATATATATAT
>JBCNYH010000012.1:17225461-17238101 GCA_039654325.1 Tandanus tandanus | reverse complement strand
CTGATAGTGGGGCTTGAACCCCCGACCTTGGGATCAGTAATCCAGCACCCTACCACCAGGCCACCACTGCCCCCCCCCTGAACATCCATTAAAAAAAAAACAACAACCTTGAAATCTGCATGGCAGTATGATTAGTTTAGGCATTTGTATAGTTTTACTTTATTCACTTTCCTGCCAACACTTGACAGCAACAAGGTTGCTTGAAGTCTTTCTTGAGTCATGAATGAGTTAGCTGCTTTCTTGAAATATGTTGCCACCACCTATTGGAGCAGATGATGAATTACATTTCATGGTAATGATTAATGCAATATTATCATGTATAATCATATAGTTTGAAGGCTCTCGTGGGGCACATCAAATAATTTGGCGGGCCGGATTTGGCCCATGGGACTAGAGTTAGACACCTGTACTCTAACCAGTAGTCTGAAATAGATTTACGCAAGCAGCATTCTCAGTTTTTTGTTTTTCAAGATTTGTGACAAATAATAAATGTTTAACTTTACAAATACTTAGACCATACTGGCCTGGAAATTAAATATTGGTATGAATAATGTGTGTCATTTTCAATCCAACCAAAACTGATTTACTTTTGATAATGATTTGATACTTTTTGATAAGATGACTAAATTATGCACAAATAATTGTTACTAAAAGAGGACAAATGGATTAACAATAGCAAACAATGACCAGTGGTGTATGGCAGTTAAATATTAAACCTAATAAAATAGCCACATACACTGATCAATCATAAAATTAAAACCACCTGTGTATGGATGTGGTGTATGATCACCTCTGAAAGAGGTCTATAAGGCAAAGACTTCACAAGAGCTCTAAAGGTATGCTATGGTATCTGTGTCAGAGAGAGAGAGAGACAATTTCTGCCCTCTGAGTTCCAAGGTCTGGCCTCCATGGATCTGTTCATTTAGCACATCCCACATATGAGGAATTTGTAAGCCAAACACCTTGATTTCTGCCATGTTTTTCAAACCATTCCTGAACAATCTTTTGGGTTGGGTCACATGGACGTTCTTGAATTGAGGGAACTTGTGGGTGCTGCAGTACTTCAGTACTTCAGCTAGTACTTCTAGCTGGTTTGGGGGAATAAGATATTTATTTCACTCAATCAAATGAAAATTTATAACCTTTGTATAGTGTGTTTTTTTTCTAGATGTTTTTGTTTATGTTCTGCTTCTCTCTCTCTGTTAAAATAAATCTACCATAGAAATGATAACCCGTCTATTTCTTTGTAAGTGGGCAGGCCTACAAAATCAGCAGGGGATCACATACATATTTCTCACACTATCAATGATGCACATGTACCCACTCATCCGCAGGAGAGGATGTAAAAGAAAATGTTACTCATCAGTCAAGATCACCATCTTCCACTTCCACTTCCTGGTCTCTTTCTGATATTCACGTGTCTATTGTAGGGGTGTTCAGTGTTGGCCAGGGGTCAGCATGGACACTCTAAGCAGTCTGTGGCTATGTAGCCCCATGCACTGCAAGATGTAATGTATTGTGTGTTCTGGCACCTTTCTATTACAGCCAGCATTACATTTTTAGTCATTTATGCTTCCTTAGCTCTTCTGTGGGATCAGATAGGACAGGGAAGGCTTCACGCCCCATATGCATTGGTAATTCAGTGGTCATGACCCTGTTGCTGGTTCACCGATTGTCCTTTCTTGAACCATTTTTGGTAGGTAGTTATCACTGCATACCTAGAGCAGCCCACAAAACCCACTTGCCATTTGTTAAAGTCATTTTGATCCTTAAACCATCAACCCAAAATTAACTTTCAATGCACTTGTGGTTGGTGTTCAGTGAAATTTATTAAATATATGTTTATCTCCAACTAACTAAGTGATGTTTATAATGTCATGCCCTGCATTGGAGATGAGTTTACAGCTATCCAACAATTATCTTCCCTGTAAGATTATTAATTTCTTCTATTTAACAACAATAATAATAAATACCTCTGTAACTGTGAGAACCCAGTTTTGTAGAAGAGCCACCAGCGTGTAGTAGAGTATGAGCAGTAACAAAGGGTTCATTATCATAGGCCAGCTCATATCTGGATGTAGGCCCAGACTATATGGGACTGACGAGTTTGTGTAGATGAATGGAGTCATACCAAATAGCCTTGGGGGGGGGGATTGAAAGATATTTGCAATGAAAAAGTACAATTATAAAATGCATATGTATAAAAAAAATTCTGCCATATTTATAATTCACTTATAGGTAGTGACATTCACCATCAGCAACATTCTACTGATGCCACAGTACCTTGCATAAATGTCCTCTGGGGGTATGAGTTGCTGAAACAGCGGTAGCTGATAGAGGTAGAGAACCAGGATGTGTCCACCACTAAATATAGTCATCATGATACACAGTGTGCTGAAATGGAGCAGGTCAATAGAGTAGCCCAGTATCCAACACCACACAAGGCAGAGGAAGGACCCAAAATATAATGCTGATGTCAAGGATGGTAGTGCTATCCCTGAAAAAATAAAGACAATTAAAAATACACCAGAAAGTGTTAAGGGACAGTAGACAGATTTTCCAAATCTTTATCCTTAACAAGGGTCGCAAGGAGGTTGGAGTCATTTTCCAAACTGATCAATCCTACTAGGTTTGCAGGGAGGCTGGACCCTATCTCAGCCAATTCTGGGCATACATCAAGAACAGCTCACCAGTTGCTGGGCCAACACAGACACACCACCATTCGCACTCACACCTGGGGCAATTGAGAATATCCAACTAGCCTAATGTGTTTGGACTGTGGGAGAAAACTGGCTCACCTGGAGGAAACCCGTGCAAATAAATTTCAAATTCAAATTTTATTTGTCACATACAAAATCATGCACAGTAAAACATGTAGTGAAATGCTTATTACGACTGTCCTAAATTTGAAGAAGAATAAACCTCATAGAATCAATATCATAGAATAAAAACTATCTGTTATCTATCAATAACTACTACAAAAAAAACACCAGTAGTTAAAAGTCAAATATAAATGTAGTCACGATAAATAATACAGTATGTAAAGTGCCGGTGCAGTATGCACACAAAGATGTCCAGTGAGTGTGGTTGTTGTGTGCACAGAGTCGTGCAAGGTATACAGGGGGTGCAATTTGTGTGTGCAACAATCAGCTGAGGTAGAATGTAATGATCATGTGTAGGTTAGGTCTACAAAGTCCAGGTACTAGGTGTTCTGGTTGAGGGCCCAAATGGCCTGCGGGAAGAAGCTCCTGCTCATTCGCTCTGTGTTTGCCTTCAAGGAACGGAAACATTTCCCTGACCGCAACAGAGAGGAGTCCATTGTTGGGATGGCTGAGGTCATTCATTATCTTCCTGGCCTTGGTCCAGCACCGCTTGCTGTTCCTGCTGACCCTCTGGAGAGCTTGCCTGTCCTGTTTGTTGCTGTTTCCAAACCAGGCTGTTATATTTCCCATCAGAATGCTCTCAATGGTGCAGGTGTAGAAAGTCTTTAGCACCCATGAGGACAGTTTAAAGTCCTTTGGGCGTCTAAGATGATAAAGACGCTGCCGGGCCTTCTTCACCAGGATGTTAACATGACAGGACCATGTCAGGTCCTGCATAATGTAAACACCTAGGTACCAGAAACTGTCCACTCTCTCCACTGGGGTCTCGTTGATATTCAGGGGCTGGTAATTCCTCTCCTGCTTTGTGCCGAAGTCCACTATCAGATCCTTAGTCTTGCTGACGTTTAGGAGGAGATTGTTGACCTGGAATCATAATTCCAGGTTTCTAACCTCCTCTAGGTAGGCCATCTTGTCGTTGTTAGAGATCAGGCCCACCACCACAGTGTTGTCCGCAAACTTAATGATGTTGGTGGGGAAAAAATATAACGCCAGACATCACCGGCAGTTCGACCCTAGGTACCATGGGTACCCAGAGTAGCGCTTGAAGAAATCAAGGAGGAAGTAACCGCTTGGCTACGCTGACGCAAGCCCGGGGGAGAACATGCAAACTAACACAGACACTTCCTCACCAAGCCTGGTACTTGAACTTACGACCTTTTTGCTGTGAGGCAGGGGTGTTAAACACTACACCACCATAAACAAATATTACAAGCTTAAAAACTGCCAATTTATTGTTGTACTGTTATATTCTAAATTTAAAAATATGAGTGACAAATCAGAAGGCTTGCCACCATCAGCAAGTAAAGTATGGAATGAGGTATTTGTTTGACTTTACAGGCATTGTATCACAAAATTCTAAAAGTGCGGTCAATTCAGCTGATAAATTAAATGAAAAGTATATTTTAAGTTTTGGGGTTTTTTTTAAGACTTGGGAGCCTGAACACATCCAAATTGACAATATTTGTAAAAATTAACTAAATAAGTGTTTTCCCATAAGGAAAAATAAAAAAACACACCAAAGTAACTTATCATGTATGAAAGGGTGTCTGACCTTGACTCAGTGGGTTGTGTTACATGGGGTGCCAAACATGTGCAAAAAAACGAGGGACGTAGGGAAGTGTATATAGGTACTTCACTCTCGTAAGTGTATACTGCAATCACCTATGGCATAATGTGTTAAGTACTTGTGCAAGGTTAATTTAATTTAAGGAAGATTGCCAAACCATTCAATTTTATTAGAATCGCGGGTAGGCTGTGGCCTATCTCAGCTGACTCTGGGCAAAGGTGGGGTACACACTGAACAGCTCAGCAGTCCAACCCAGTGCAACAGAAGAATCAGAATCAGCTTTATTTTTATTATACTGAGTACAATGAAACTGTGTACACACCCACAATCATTCACACTCACACCAAGGGGCAATTTGGAACAGCCTAATGTGCACACCTTTGGACTGTGTGAGGAAACCAGAGTACCCGGAGGAAACCCATGCAAGTACAGGGGAAACATGCAAACTCAATAGAAAAATGCCTGAGCCAACGTCGAGCCCAGGACCTTCTTGCTGTGCGGCGGGTGTGCTAATCATTACATAACAATGCTGCCTAATTAGCATACTGGAAATATAATTTCTTAAGATTATGGGAAGTCATTCTTTTTGATTTCTATTGGGAAGTCTAATTTCAGGTTGATTTGCTGTATAAGACATACATTTGCTAGGAATGTAACCAACAGAGCCCATAAGGGGACACAGAATAAAAAACATAATATTGGTTTCTCGTGCACACGAGAAAGTATCTGGTGCGCACAAGAAACTATCGCGTGCGCAAGAGAAAGTATAAACTATGTATATAAATGGAAATATGTGAGTTAATTGAGCTGTATTTTAACCTTGGACTCGCCTACAAAGTCATTGCAGCCTACAAAGACGTTATGTTATCTCAGAACGACACTTAAAGCGAGTTTTGAAGTCTTGTGGTCTGTTGCAGTGCAGGGGATACACCTGCCTTGATCAGTCACCTGATCACCTGATAACATAACGGTGATGCCAGACAAGCAAAGCTGCAATGTCTTTATCGGCGAGTCCAAGCTTAAAATACGGCTCAATTAAGTCACATATTTCCATTTATATACATAGTTTATACTTTCTTGTTTATGTGCTCTAGATACTTTCCTGTGCACACCACATAGTTTCTTGTGTGCAATTTTTCTTCTTCTTCTGTGTCCCCTTACTGGCTCCATAGTAACCAAATATTAAAACATTATTTACATGAACAGATAATGTTCTCCAAACAAATACAAATAAGACCTGTACCCCCCGTTTTCTCTGTTTGTTTAGTTTCTAAAATCTTCCCAGAAAGATTCACATGGCAGCAGGATGTTATACAGCCATTCCAAATGAAAGTGATGAACCTGGGGGTTCACTCTTAAGGGAGGGGGTGTTACGTCCCTGTTCGTATTTTTGTTTGCTACTATGCTTTCTCTCATCTGCAGGTGACTCTGTTTGTGTTGTTTCCTATTGATCTGATTGTTCACTTTGTATATATTGTGTAAATATAAATATATTTTTTGTAAATATAATCACTGTTGAATAGCCCTGTGGTTAGTAGGAAGCCGGTGCCATTTATTTTTCCTCATCTTTTCTCCTGGTTTTGGGTTAGCTAGGGAGTGAGGGAAGCCGATGTGCTTTTATGTTTGTTTTTTTTGGTGTAGGGAAATTAGTTTGATTATGGAAAGTTAGATGGTTTTTGTTTATTATATTTGGGCCTGGCCGGCTTCTGAAGAAGTTACCACTAAATACACAAATAAAAGAACACAACGTAACAGCGGTCGTGATTTCTTTTGTTAACCCGTTTGTTACGGCTTGACCTAGACTGGGTCGTAACAGTGAGATATAAACTTTATGGAACAATGATTGTGTTCATTCATCCCAGATCTGTACCTTATTTACAGCATCCCAGGTTTGATAATATTGTGTGAGATTGTACCATTTATGTTTTAAAATATCATGGGCAGGTGCACGGAAAATAATAACTGCAATAACAAACACACAGTCCTGTGCACATGTATATGTGAGATGTAGGTTGATGTAGATTATGGTGTTTTTTAGTGTTTTTTCAGGCCAAAGTGTAAGAAAACACACCCACCCTTTAAATCTTAATAGAAACTGAAATAGTATAATTGTGTTACCCCTTCATGTGTTTGTGTATATTACCTGCAAGCCCCAGCAGGACGGTCACTACCACTTTCCCAGCAGTGTTCATCATTGTAGAGAGCAGTAGTCTTAAACCAGCTGCAAAGACTATTAGTTTCTGCACAAACTGAGGCGGCCCTGCTGGGGGTGCCTTAATATCCTCAGAACTCTCTGTGGATGATGCCTCACTCTCCTCTTCATACTCTGATTCAGATGTTTCAGATGCTTCCTAAAGAAACAATATAAATTCCTTAGTTGAAGTGAAATGAAAGGAAAGCCTTCCAAACTCTCCTGTTACACATGAACCTGATTTTCATAATCAGGTGTTTTTAACTTACCTTTTTAAAGTTGCATTCTGCTAAAATACATTGCATTAGCCAATTAAAAAAAAAAAAGGTTTGCAAAATTACAGGTCACATATGTTTCTGTTTACATACATCAAACAAGCATGGTTAACAATTCAGGCCCATTAATGCAAACTCTATACAGGCGTGGAAAAAATCTTATTGATTTGATGAGTGGGCCTGAATTGTTAAATGTTTAGTTTCCTTGCAGCCTGTGTGGTACCATAGCAGATTCAGTCCTTTACCATGCAGTTGTAGTTTGTGGGTCAAACAATGTGTTAAGCATCCTGATTTTAATTTTGTCCAAACATTCCGATATGGGGCCATTCCATGCCAAATCACCCAGAGGTCCCTGGGTGACCATCTTTGATTTCAGTAAAATTCAGCCCTCAGCTGAATATAATTGATCAATACATGCAAAATTTCATCTTTTGATAAGTTTTTCTTATTTTTCACTCGTGAAGACAAAAGGTGGTTTGGAGCATTTTTTTGAAAGCCCATAATTTCGATAATCTTTAAGATATGAGCTTGAAACTTAGGATACTAAGTTTATTTGTGCAGATTTTTAAAATATATATTTTGTCATGCTGCTGCAACCTAAAAATCATACACAGACTTTTAATATTATTTGCACTGAAATATATACCTGTATGTGATTCTTTGGAAAGACAGGTTATGTGAACCAAGTTCATTGCTAAAGTATGGCTGAGGTGTAAAAATGAGAAAAATTTGAGCACTGTATCTATTTTCTTTATTGTTGTCATGTCTGCCTACTGCCTAATGCATGATTTGCAGCACTATTGTAGACATCATGGCATAAGGATATTTACAATTTGCTTGCTATTTTAGGCAATCTTTCATGAAATTATGAATTTTTCAATATATGAAAAATTCATAATTTCATCAAAGATTGCCTAAAATAGCAAGCAAATTGTAAATATCCTTATGCCATGATGTGCACAATAGTGCTGCAAATCATGCATTAGGCAGTAGGCAGTACAGTAGGCATTAGGCAACCTGCCTGGCCTTTTTTGATGTGTGTGTGTGTGTGTGTGTGTGTGTGTGTGTGTGTGTGTGTGTGTGTGTGTGTGTGTGTGTGTGTGTGTGTATGCTCTACCTCAGTTTCAGACTGTTGAAATTTTTGATTTTGGTCATAGGTAGATGGTCTCAGTAGCTTGTTACACAACTTGTGGATGAATAATGACGACAGGAACAAACCAAAATCTGGCACCAGGAGACGTATTATGTTGCCAACATCCACATCAGTGAATCTATAAAAATAGATAGGAATATATAAGTCTGTGATTACAGCTGTTATGAGGGAGTTTGTGCCTTAAACTGATTCCAAGATATCCCTGGTTCTGACATTAAACAATTCGGTTTTGCAGGGAAGTGGTTGCGCATGCTTGTGTCAGAGGTCACTGGTTAAAAGCGTTTAGGATACAGCTGTATAGCAATGAATGTAAAAACGCTAGGTAGGAGTCAAAATTTTATTCTTTGTATGATTCTGAACGCTGATCAGAATAGATTCAATCGGATATGAAATAAATAAAATCAAGAGAATTAAATCTTAAATGATGTATGAATGTTACATATTTGATTACATTTGATCAGTGATTGAATGTCAGAAGTCGCCATCCGCCATCTGTTCTGAGTGGACAGAACTGCTGAGAGTGGGAAATCCAAAGGCGGTGGGGTCTGCTTCATGACCAACAACAGATGGTGCGACCCAAGAAACGTTACAACTCTCTCCCGCTCCTGCTCTCCTCACCTGGAGCACCTCACCATCATGTGCTGGCTACTGTACCTGCCCGGCGAGCTCACGGTGGTCATCGCCATGGCAATCTACATCCCACCCCAGGCGGACACATGCACAGCTCTGGCTTCACTACATGATGTAATCAGTGACTGTCAGCAGAAACATCCACACGCTGCTCTCATTTTGATGGGGGACTCCCCATCATGAGGGAACAGCATGCTGGATCACTGCTACACTCAGTTTAAGCAGGGGTAAAAGGCAGTACTGCAGCCGGGTTTGGGGAAGAGTGACCACGAGGCCATCTTTCTTGTTCTAGAGTATAAACAAAAGCTTACCCGGGAACTTGTGGCAACAAAGGCAGTGAAGTGCTGGTCTGCCCAATCAGAAGCCGAGCTGCAGGACGTGCTCGATGACATGGACTGGGACGTGTTCTGGCGCAGCTCAGCTGACGTCAGTGAGATTGGGGATGTAGCCATTAGCTTAATTAGCACACTGGCAGACCAGATCATTCCCTCTGTCACCATCAGGACCTTCCCCAACCAGAAACCGGTCTGTCGGGGAGGTGGTGAACACCCGAACAGCGGCCTACAGGGAGGGACTGAGGAGCGGTGACATGAGTCAGTATAAGGAGACATCCCACGCCGTGAGGGAGGCCAAGCATCAATACCGGGAGTGGACGAAGTTTCATTTCCATCTAGGAGACTCTCACCGCTTATGCCGCGGTCTGCGCACCATCACGGACTACAGGGGTAAAAGCAACTTCCCTCTGAGAGCCGACCCTGCGCTTGCTGACCAGCTGAACTCCTTCTATACCTGGTACAAGGCCAGCACCGCCAATGTTAATGTTACTTCTAGCGACAGTCTGCTAATGGGGGGTGACGACATCAGCAGAGCAGCAGTGGTGACCATGTCAGTGTGGGAGGTACGGAGGGCTCTGAGGCGCATCCTGAGGAGCTGCGCGTGTCTTCACGAACATCTTCAACGAGTCTCTGGCTCACTCCATTGTGCCTGCGTGCCTCAAGAGATCCACCATTGTCCCGGTGCCCGAAGCACAAGCCCTCCAGCCTGAATGACTACCGCCCTGTGGCTCTGACATCTGTGGTCATGAAGGTGCTCGAGCGGCTTGTACAGAACTCCGTCTGTTCCTCAATCTCCAGCTCCATCGACCCTCTACAGTTTGCCTAACATCCAAATAGATCGACACAGGATGCCATCTCCCACATCCTACACACCACCCTCACACACGTGGACAGTAAGAATGGGAACTACATGAGACTACTGTTCATCAATTACAGTTCAGCTTTCAACACTGTGATCCCACTCAGACTGTTCACCAAGCTGAGGAACTTAGGACTGAACACCCAGCTGTGTAAATGGGTGCTGGACTTTCTCACGTACAGGCCCCAAGTGGTTAGGTTGGGCTGTTGGGTGTCCAGCACCATCACCCTCAGCACTGGAGTCCCACAAGGATGTGTGTTGAGCCCTCTGCTGTACACTCTCTACATCTCCGACTGCGTGTCCACCCACAGCTCCAACTCCATCATCAAGTTTGCTAACAACACAGTAGTGCTTGGCCTCATCTCCAACAATGATGAGACAGCTTACAGGAAAGAGGTGGAAAACCTGAAAAGATGGTGCCAAGATGACCACCTCCAAATGCACATCAGCAAAACCAAGGAGAGGGTGGTGGACTTCAGTAAGAAGCAGCAGTAGTCCTACTCCGCTCTCTCCATCGGTGGTGCTCCAGTGGAGAAGGTGAACAACATCAAGTACCTCGGGGCTCATCTCACCAACAGTCTTACCTGGTCCATCCATATCCACGCTCAGGTCACGAAGGCAAGACAGTGGCTGTACCACCTGAGGCAGCTGAGGAGGTTCAAGGTCTCTTCTGAGATGCTCAAAACCTTCTATATGGCTGCGGTCGAGAGTATCATGACCATGATCATCACAGCAACAGCATTTCGCAACAGCACTGTACAAGGACAAAAAGCCCTGCGGAGAGTGATCAAGGCAGCCGAGCGCAGCATTGAATCTGATCTGCCCTCGCTGCAGGACATCTACACCAGGTGCTGCAGAGCCACCAAGATCATCAGGGACATTTCTCACCCCAGTAACTGTCTGTTTCAGCTGCTGAAGTCAGGCAAACGGTTCTGCAGTCTGACAGCAAGGACTGAGAGACTCAGGAGGAGCTTTTACCTGCATAGTAAAAGGCTCCTCAACTATGCCATGTACCACCATCCATACTAACTCTGGAAAAATTGCACTACAATGTCTCACACTGTAGTGCACATCTTATTGCTTGCAATACACAATGTCACTTTCAGTTGCAGATACATTATTTCAGCATCATAATTGCACATGGTCACTTTTCATATGTTGCAACTGTCACTTTCTGCTGCTGCTGTTTGTATATTTTTTGGTTACTTTAGCTTTATTTCCTTCCTACTTTTTGTTAAATATATGCCCAGTCTGAGTGATTCAGAATAACATTTCACTGCAGATTGTACGTGTATAACTCTGCATGTGGCAACTAAAATTCTTAAATCTTGAATTTAAATAACAGTTGATTGATTTGGGATGAGCATTCTGTACTTTTACAGAGTTTGATTTTTTTTTCATAATAGTGGAAAAATCAGCACAATGAGATTAAGAATAAAAATGTATCTAAAATAGCCCAGCGTTTTTACATCCGTGGGTAAACAGCAGTGCATCAGACATCTTTAACCTCTGACTTCTGACAAAATTAATCATTTCCATA
Source organism: Tandanus tandanus (assembly GCA_039654325.1). Lineage (NCBI taxonomy): Eukaryota > Metazoa > Chordata > Actinopteri > Siluriformes > Plotosidae > Tandanus > Tandanus tandanus. The sequence goes on along the minus strand of JBCNYH010000012.1, from coordinate 17,226,669 downwards.
CAAAACCAGATGCTGATATTGCACGGGAACCAGAGATACCGCAAAGAGAAGGTAAGGCACTTACCGATGGACAGTTGTAACAGAATACAAAATCAGATTGACTGTATTTTCTAACACATAGACCTTCACTCACAGACTGCTAGAACATATTATTCTAAATTGCATAATTCTAGCATGCAATACATTTCATTTGTATTCATGGGTTAAATCATATAAAACATTGTGAAAATAGATGAGAGTCAAAAGATTAATTTTCATACCTTACAATTCCAAGATGAAATAGAACATTATCCAATGGTCCACTCACTAGAAAAATTAAAACATGTGTCAAAACAATTTTTTGTATAACCCTATTTACAGTCAGTGACATCACATGTTTATAACCCAAGAGAATATCTCACATAAAGTAGGATTATTTACTAATTCAAAACATTAATTTATTAATTTATTAATTATCTGTACTGCCTATCCTCTTTAGGGTCTCAAGAAGGCTGGAGCCAATCCAAGTTGTCTCTGGGTGTCATATTCACATCTAGGGGCAATTTGGAACAGCCAATTAGCCTAATTTGTATGTTTTTGGTCTGTAGGAGGAAACAAGAGCACCCAAAGGAAACCCATGCAGGCACGGAGAAAACATGCAAACTTTACACATAAACCCCCAAAGACCCTCGCCCCCAAAGAGCTCAAACCCAGGACCTTCTTATGGAATACTCCAAATTCCTCTGTGAATTTGCAGACTTCATTTCAAACCTGGTTGTTTCTTTAGATAAAGCCTTAATTGTTGGTGACTTTAATATTCATTTTGATAAACCAGAGGATCCTTTAAGAACAGCGTTCGTGTCTATTCTAGATTCAGTAGGGGTAAATCAGAGTTTAATAGATTCACTCACTTTTTTATTAATAATAAGTTTTTATTAATAATCTCTCAGAACTATTAACCATGATTGGATCACCATCAGACCCCACGAAACTCGATCAAGGTACCAAGTGCTTTAAGTCAAATTTGCGCTATACTGTTGTTAAGGTAGCTCCTCTTAAAAGAAAACTAATCAGAGAGAAAAAATTAGCACCCTGGTATGATGATACATGCACACTAAAACAGAACACCCGGAAATTAGAACGAAAATGGCATCAAACTAAATTAATGGTATTCCAACTAGCATGGAAAGAGAGTCTCCTTAACTACAAAAAAGCTCTTAGTGCTGCTA
>JBCNYH010000012.1:17210063-17221549 GCA_039654325.1 Tandanus tandanus | reverse complement strand
TCCCTTTGGGTAATATTATTCGTGAACATGGTATTAGCTTTCATTGTTACGCTGATGATACACAGTTATATATTTCAACAAAGGCAGATGAGAGACACCAGCTTGATAAAGTTGAGAAATGTGTAAAGAACATTAGGTACTTTAGATAAAAGAAAAGGTCAGCATCATTCTATAATGTGAATGCTTTATTGGTATAACATAAAAATTATCATGTTATAAAATTATAACATAGGCAGCATGGTGGCATGTTCTCCCCTTGCTTGTGAGGGTTTCTTCCAGGCACTCTGGTTTCCTCCCACAATCCAAAAACATTCACAGTAGGCTAATTGGGTGTTCCAAACTGCCCCTAGGTGTGAGTGTGAATGTGATTGGTGGTGTGAATGTTGGCCCTGACATGGCCTGGCTAGCTGTCCAGGGTGTACCCTGCCCTCGCCTAGAGTCAGCTGAGATGGGCACCAGCCTCCCCGCAAACTTAATTTACATTTACATTTTACATTTACAGCATTTGGGAGATGCTCTTTTCCAGAGTGACTTACAATTATATTTTTTTAAACAACTGAGCAATTTAGGGTTAAGGGCCTTGCTCAAGGGCCCAACAGTGGTGATAGTGGGGATTGAACCGCTGACCTTCAGATCATCACTGCCCTAATTTAGAAAATGAATGAATAAATTTATTAAAAACATTTATTATGTTATAAAATTAAATTTCTCATGCTATGACAGTGTTTTCATGTTATTTTACAAACGACATTGCTACAACAATAAAAGTTTATTATTATAAAGTGATTTAAGAGATATAATGTTTATATGTCAGAATAATAAAATATATATATATGGTTACAACCTGAAAATGTTCACCTTATAAATGATACATATTATATTGTTATAACCTTATCATGTTGTGTGTTAGAATAATGTAAAAAATATATAGTGATAACATGAAATGTTTGATGTTAGATAAAAGATAAATTTCCTCATTATTACTTAATATTATTTCTTTTACCTGAGTGGCAGTCATCGTCATTAACATTATTAAGCAGCTACAGCTTTTTTTAGCTATTATTAGCTTGAATAACTAGAAGCAAACAATATGTGCACCTGCTCATTTCAGAGCTGTTTGGTCCAATCAGTGGTTGCCACTACTGGTGTGAGCTGACAACATTGATCAGAGATGGCTAAGAGCAGTTCGGACCATCCTACAAAAGTATACAGATAATTTATTCAGTATGTATAATTAGCTATAGGCATTTTGGGAAACACATACTAATGTTAAGGTACAGCTTGAGGTATGACTAACAAATGATTTAGCATTATGAAGGCTTAATATATGGTGCAGAGCTATTTTAGTTGGTAGTTTTAGTCTTTCATTCCATTAAGAATCATGTCCCCTTTAGTTGGAATCCATGCATCCACCAATTATTCAATTCCATGAGAATAATTCCTGTTTCTTCAGTGAATCAATCTAGCTAACTAGATTGGAGGAAGAATTGAGGCTGTATTTTCATGTCACTTATTATTTTCCTCATTTGCCGAAACATTTAATCCTATTAGGCTTAGGCTGCAGGAAGGCTAGCGCCTATCTCAGCTGACACTGGGCGAAGGCAGAGTACACCGTGAACAGCTTGCCAGGCCATAGCAGGGCCAACACACACAGCCATTCACACTCACACCCACACCTAGGGGCAATTTGGAACAGCTAGTTAACCTAATGTGCATGTCTTTGGACTGTGAGAGGAAACCATAGAGCCTGGAGGAAACCAACACAAGCACGGAGAGAAGATGCAAACTCCACACAAAAACACCTGAGCCTGGGAATTGAAACCAGAACCTTCTTGTATTTTCAAGAGCTAAACCAAAACCTCTGAAAGAGCCAGTGAAGAAGACAAGTGAACATACTGATGTTTTGAATGCAGTTTTATACCCTGTACTTTACCATAATGGATAAATAAATAAAATGTTTGTCTGAAAACATTTCTTGTTAAGGTTTGAATTTTATATGCTCTATCATATTCTGTGCCAGTCACATACCTGTTTAATTTTTTTATGAACTACACTACTTGGGGTTAATTTTAGAAGTGGTAACAGATGTTTAGTCATGCTACAACTTTGTGGCCTGTGCTACAAATATATCTGTAGCACCAGTGTTATGTGCAAAAAAAGTTACCAAACATGCCAGTAATATTTCTGTCTCTCCAGATGAAGATAAACTATACAGATGTTTTTAAAAGGTTAAGCAACAAAATCTTGTGTACATTTTAATTCAGTATTCCCTTAAGTTGAATTTAACATATTATCAGACTGAATGCAATTAAAAAACACTAACAGTACTTATGACATGCTTGTACTAGTCATAGTGGATCTGAACCATAACCCTGTAACACTGGACACAAGGCAGGAATGAATATTTCCAACTTATCATCCAATCATAGCTAGCAACACACATTCAGCCAATCAACATTTTCCGTAAAAGAACACCCCACACTTCTTCGCAGCCATCTTTTCTTACAGACAGCTTATATGTTTACTAAGTTAAAATACTAATCATTATTGTTCTAAATCCATTGCAACATTTTCATTTGCAGCAAATGATGTCCATAATGTCATCATATGATATAATCATTTTCTTGTGCAAACAGATGGCACAACCTTTTGTTTGCATGCAGAGAGATTTGATCTGGCTTTGCGTCATCTTGGTGAGACTACTTTACACTTTACACAGCATGAAAGGGTGGGAGAGAATGGGGTAACTGAGATGAATATTTGGTTTAAAAACATTTTTGCCAAGTTTCGGCGATGCACAGCTGTTTTTAAAGGATAAAATGCCTCAAGTGGTGAAAATTTCTGGGTGTTCAAGCTCCATGTAAAACCCCTGTGACACATTTACGATGTAGCCAGCGTATGCTGACTTTTGAGAAATTTGGCGAATACGCTGGCATACGTTGAATAAGTCATGGGTAAGTTTTATGTAAGTTACAGTACGCTGGTATAAGTTGTAGTACAGCAAGGTCATAGAAAAAATTTTTGCATGCACAAAATTTTCGACGTTTGTGAGTATGGCTCATATGTTTTGCATGCGCTGGCCATAAATTGTAGGTAAGTTATGCAATCGTTCACACACGTTATTTGTAAGTTACTCATAAGTTGAATATAATGTCTAGTGTACTTTGAACCTATTGTATTACTTATACCAACGAATAACTAGCCTGTTGGCAGCGTTCGCAACTTATGACCAACGATAATCTAACTTATGCCGCAGTGTATCCCCAACGGTTGAGCACGTGGCATATAAAAGGCTGCTGCATGCTGATTTAAATCAGATGCACAATAGACATCGCAGTAACAACATCACGGTCATGCCAAAAAAAAATCGTAGTTCGCCGACATTGTAAAATCTTACAGCGGCAGCATATTTACTTTCATTAAAAATGGCAAACAAAAAAATGCCTGTTTATATGTTAATGTCTACTTCAGTGTGCCATCATTCCCTAAACTTAATTGACAGCAGTCAATTAAAAACTTTAAATTATTCATTAAATATTTTTTTTCACCTGGTTAATTTGATTGTATTGGGATGTAAGACGTCACTTTTATTTTCATGCACGATTGCAAGCTCTCGTCTGTAAGGCATGAGCGATGTTTACTTTTGATGTAGTTCATGATGGGAAAAAAACCTGCTCACACAATTATGTGGATCCAAAGATCGGCAGGACTCCAAATGCACACTTTTTCATGTTTATATAAGTGTTGGGAATGGCACTCCAAGTTTGCCCGGTTTTGGAAGGTTTTCAGTGTCACTCTATTTGTGCCTCTGAGTAAGAATGGCTTTCTGACGAGCAACATCTTAAAGATCAGCTGTCAAGCTTCTGAACTTAGACATCCACACGTCTTTGTCAGCTATGTCGGCCAGTTCGAGCTCAAGATGGGGCTGACTTACAGATGTAAATGCAGTCATATTCAACAGCACTGGATCGACATTCAGAGGAGTGATGGGGTAGGATAATGTGTTTTTTTTCCTCTCTAAACTCACAGAATCTTTGCTGAAAATTTGCATTGCGATGATGGCACACTGAAAATACTCATAATTTATCTGATTATGTGCTCCTTTGAACTCTCTTAAAGAGGGCAAGTGAAGCGGCATACCTCTCTGTACATCTCTGGCAAACAAGGTCATATTGCGCTCAAACGCTAAAACCTCCTCAAGCATCTGCAGGGCTGTGCTTCCTTTCCCTTGCAGACTTTTGTTCAGCGTGTTAAGGTGCGCTGTCATACCCACCATTAAGTGAAGCTTTTACAACCAATCTGGCTGATCCAGCTCAGGAAAGCTGAACCCTTTGCTTTCCAGGAAGTTTTTTATGTGCCTGACACATAGCAAGCCGTTTCAGCACCTTCACTCTGGACAGCCACCGGACTTTGTTGTGCAGCCAGAGATCTATGTACTCTTAACTTCATCCTATAATGTAAGAACCTTTATTCTAGAAATGTCTTTCAACGTTTGATTTTTTTTTTGTTTGTTTGTTTTGTTTGTTTGTTTGTTTTTTTGCTAATTTCTCACGACATGTTAAGCATGCCGGTAAACCGGTTTTCTCAGCAGTGAAAGCAAATGAATCTGTCCACGACGCATTAAACATTCTTTTTTCGTTAGAAACGTTTCTCTTCTTAGATTTATACATTGCTCGCTTAAATGAGTCATTTGTCTGGCAGCAATATAAGCCACGGGAACCACAGCAGAGTTATTAAAGAGCCACATACAGCTCCGGGGTTGCTGACATCTGCCCTAAACGCAGCCGATACACCCATAACATGCTAGCTGTAAGTTAGAAAGATGTTCAATAAAAGTTTTGGGGTCATCCGGAATATGTCAGATACGTCTACATGCGTCAATATATGCTGGAGATAAGTTTGATATAAGTTAGCTATACGTTTTCGATAGGTTCTGGATAAGTTACTAATAAGTTATGTATATGTTCAAAACTGGAATAACATTGATAGTTCAGTGTATGCCAGCGTTTCATAGAAATTTGTCATACGTCACATAAGTTCTGCAAATCGTTAATATATGACAGGGGCTTTAAGGTCTTGCAGCGAGGTGGTCTCACCAGGATGGCCGCCATCTTTTCTTCAAAATTTAAACAGTAGAAGATCAACTATTTCATTCATTCATTTTCTGAACCCCTTAATCCTAATTAGGGTCGCAGGGAGGCTGGCGCCCATCTCAGCCGACACTGGGCGAGGGCAGAGTACACCCTGGACAGCTCACCAGGCCATCGCAGGGCAGAAACACTGATGATGCAGGCAACTCTTGATGAAAATCAGCAATGCTTCTATTACATGCCTCTCACCATAGACAGTGAGAGAGCTGCACTGGGAGAGACAGCAGTGATAACCCCCGACCTTGGGATCAGTAATCCAGCACCCTACCGGGTCACCACTGCCCCAAGATCAAGAATTTTATTTTTGGTTTTGAGATAAATGATCCCAACATGTGCTCTGAGTGGACTTTGTTCGCTACATCACTTCCAAGTCAAATAAATAAGTTGAAGAGATAAAGCTAAACACACATGCAAAATGTTAGGTATATACACAACCATCAATATCATGTGAGCACACCTCAGCATAGTAATTGATGTCACTAAGCCACCATCATCATGGAATTGTGAAATATAAGATTTATACAGTAAATATAGATTAAGTATATTAAACAAGTTGTGCATTAACAGGAAATTTAATTTCATTTGATAATAAAAATCATTTTAAAACACTGATAGCTGGTGGCGGGGGGGGGGGGGGGCAGCTAGTCTCTCTGCTCTGAAACCTTTGGGATATCTGTGCTCTGATTTTTATTGCTTATAATGCAATCATAGTGCCTATCCAAATCTGGATTCAACTGGAGGGAACTTTGTGATGCCACTAGTATTGGTAGGATTAAGCGGTTTGGTAAATGGATGGATGGTTGGATCTATGGCTTTGGCCATTGCCGCTCCAAACAAACCATCAGTACAGGCACCAAAGGTTTGTGTGTCATGTGTGGGTAAACAAAGAAGCATGCAAGTGGCCAAGAAGAGGGCCTGAAAAACTGACTTGTTAAGAAAATTCTGTGGTAATTTATTCGATCATGGATCAAAATTCTTCATAAGAAATGCCCCTTTAATATGGTTGGATCAGGGGCATAAGGAATTTGATGCTCTGAAAGAAAAAAATTACAAAAAGATGGATCCTTACTTTCTTTAGGAATGTATGCGAAGGTGATCTGTAGCCCACATTGTAAGGCCAGAAATGTTACAGCTGTGGAGCAAACACTCAGGAGAAACTGGCCTGTCTTCCCTGTAGGACACACAGACACACATTTTAGCCATCTGAGAAAGCAGGGTGTATAACACACAACATAAGATCTATTTGGCTGTTGAAAAGAAATTAATAAAATAGCATTAATAATCATAATAGTCAGAATCCATAATTCACCTGTTGTTTCATCTCATACAAGTACACTGTTCAGCCATAAGAGGTGAAGTGAATAACAGTGATTGGTATATATATACTATTCAGGAATGGCACAGTGATTGATTCTGATTGGTTAAATATGTTGGGATTAATAAAAACATTATTTCGAGTGGATAATATTTTAATCAAAATGTCAGACATTCATAGTTTGTCACAGTCCCTTGGTGCAGATGACTTCATATTATCATGCTTTAAAAATAGGAAAGTAAACCACAATAAAGTTTTATTTTGTATTTCTTGTGCTTCTGCATCGTGTATCCTAAAACACTGATTTGGAACTCGTGTAGCATTTACTAAATTCTGAATGAGTAGGCTAAACAGACAGTCGTAAGTTCACAGCATTTCTCTCAGATCTCAGAGTACACCTAACCTGCCTCTGTCATATTTAAAATAAGTGAATAGAATCTATTAAAATCTTGTTTTGGTTTACTTCTATTTATGTTTCTGTGTAGTATATACTTCTAGAGGTGAAGAGCCCCAGTTACACAGCTTTCGCACCTGTATGCTTGTGCATGCAGTTTACCTGTGTCTGTCATGATTTTCAAATAATTAAGAAAGGAATCATAAAAATCTTGTTTTAGTGTTTTTTTTGTTTGTTTGTTTTTGCTTGTTGTTTTTTTGCTTATGTTCTCATGTAGTAAAACAAAATCAATTATGTACCTCAGGCTTGTTAAGCCGCTATCACATATTAACGATTTGCAGAACTTATGTGACGCTGATCTATCGATGTTATTTCAGTTTAGAACATATACGTAACTTATTAGTAACTTACCCAGAACCTATCGAAAACTTATAGCCAACTTATATCAAACTTATCTCCAGCGTATATTGACGTATTTAGACATATCTGATGTGTTCCGTACAACCACAGAACTTTTACTGAACGTCTTTCTAACTTACAGCCAGTGCATTATGGGCGTATTGGCTGCGTTTAGGGCAGAAGTCGGCTACAGAGCTGCATGCGGCTGTTTCATCACTCTGCTGTGGCTCCTGTGGCAAGTCAGACAAGTGACTCATTTTGACCCCCGGTAAGCGAGCAATGGATAAATCTAAGAAGAGAAAAGTTTCTGACGAAAAAAGAACTTTTAATGGACAGATTCATTTGCCTGAGAGAGCACACAGCAAAATCCGGTGGCTGTCCAGAGGGGAGGTACTGAAACTTTTCAGTAAAGCAGCAAAAGTCTGCAGGGGAAAGGAAGCACAGCCCTGCAGATGCTGGAGGAGGTTTTGGCGTTTGAGCGCAAGACGACATTGTTTGCCAGAGATGTACAGAGAAGTACACTGCTTCACTTCCCCTCTTTAAGAGAATTTAAAGAAGCACATGATCAGGTAAATTATGAGTATTTTCAGCATGCCATCATCGCAATGCAAACTGCATTTCAGGAAAGATTCTGTGAGTTTAGGGGGGAAAACACATTATCCTACCCCATCACTCCTCTGAATGTCGATCCAGTGCTGTTGAATATGACTGCATTTACAGCTGTAAGTCAGACCGATCTTGAGCTCGAACTGGCCGACATAGCTGACAAAGACGTGTGGATGTCTAAGTTCAGAATCTTGACAGCTGATCTTTAAGATGTTGCTCGTCAGAAGGCCATTCTTGCTCAGAGGCACTAATAGAGTGACACTGAAATCCTTCCCAAACCGGACAAACTTGTGTTCGATACATGAAGTGCCATTCCCTACACTTGTAGAAATACCTCTAAACCTATATACCTATATAGCTGTAAACATGAAAATGTATGCATTTGGAGTCCTGTTGATCTTTGGATCCACATACTTGTTTGAGCAGCTTTTTTCCATCATGAACCACATCAAAAGTAAACATTGTTTGCTCCTTACAGATGAGAGCTTGCAAAACTGCGTGAAAATGAAAGCGACGCCCTACATCCCTGATATGGAGACACTATGCAGTGAAGTTCAGAAGCAGAAATCAAATTAACCAGGTGAAAGAAATAATTTAATGAGCTATTATTCTGAAAAAAAAAAAAAAATTAAATAGGACCCTGAACTGATGTAGTTGTGTTTCACATTCAGGTTGATGGTTGACTGCTGTACACCACGTAAAGAAATTAAGGAATGACTTCACTCTGAAATAGACTTGAACATATAAACGGGCATTTCTTGTTTGCCCTGATTAATGAAAGTGAATATGCTGCAGGGGTAAGATTTTACAGTGTCGGTCATCTATGATTTCTTTGGCATGACAGTGATGATACTGCAGATCTGATTTGAATCAGCGAGTGGCAGCCTTTTATACGTCACGTGATCGATCATCGGGGATACACTGCTGCATAAGTTAGACTATTGTTGGGCATAAGTTACAAATGCTGCCAACAGGCTACAGCTTCATCCATTGGTATAAGTTATATGTAGGTTCAAAGTACGTTAGACATTATCAACTTATGAGTAACTTACAAATAACGTGTGTGCATAACTTACCTACAACTTATGGCCAGCGTATGCGGAACGTATAAGAAAAGATAAGAAAAAAATAAGAAAAAAGCTATTTAATATTGTCCTCAAGTTTTTAAAGGTAAAAAAGAAAACAATTTAGTCAAACTTGGAAGGAGTTTCAAAAGATGCCGTCACTAAACTCACATGAGCACTTTGATGGTGGCGTGATCACTGTCACACTTAAAAAAATAAATAAATAAACATCTTTTTTAGTATGTTTTTAGTATGCTCTTCTTATGTTTCCATGTAGTATATACTAAAACTTTGAATGAATTTTAAAAGACACCATTACATAACATATATACTAAAATTATTATTCACCTCAAGCTGAACTGAATGGAACTGAATTGAATACTCCCCTCAACGTTCCATCTCAGCAACATATTCAGAGACATCCACATCCATAATTGTTTATTATCTCATTACAATGGCATCTGTCATGGGGTGGCATATATTAGGCAGCAGGTGAACAGTCAGTTCTTGAGGTTAATGTCTTGCAAGCAGGGAAAATGGGCAAACATAATGATTTGAGTGACTTTGATTATAATGGTGAGATGACTGGCAGACCATCTACAACACTACAGGTCTTGCAGGGTGCTTCTGGTATGCAGTTGTTATTACTTACCATAAGTGGTACAAGCAAGGACAAACGGTGAACCAGGAACAGATTTGTGGGCAACTATGTATCACTGGTTAACCCATGTGGTCTGATTCCAGAGAAGAGAACAAATTACTGAAAAAGTTAATGCTGGTTATGCACATTGCTGCATATGATGCTGCATAGCTGCAGACCAATCAAAGAACTTTCCCCGTCTATGGGATGTCCAAACATGTCCAAACCATGGTGACCTCACCTTACAATTAATAGGAATTAAAAGATATGTTGCGAACTGCTTGCTGTCAGATACCACCGTACACCTTCAGAGGTCTTGTGGAGTCCATGCCTTGACGGGTAGATGTTTTGGCGACACAAGTCAAGCCTACACAATAATCGGCAGGTGGGTGTACTGTCATGACTGATCTGCATAACATTATACATGTTCTGTGAAATCCCCTGTTAGTAACCACTACAAATTTTTATTAGTTTATGAATCCCTGTCTCTGTGCAGAGAGCTTAATGGATTAGGGAAATGACAGCTGAAGAGATAAATCAGCTATGCTATTACAGACTTTATGCTTTCAAGGATGTGGTCAAGCCTTTATTGTCATCTCTGACTAATCTAAGCTGAAGAAAGTTGCTGCTACAGCTGAATCAGCATTCTGCAAAAACTGAAAGCACACACTTTAAGAATATGGGTATAATGGTTCACAGCTCCTGTCCCAGCTCAGTGTTCTACAAAATGAACACTAGTAATAATCAGTGTTAATATCATATTAGATTATGCACTGGTTTTAGTATTAGCATTTGCCTTCCGGATCTTAGTCATTCTATCATACCTAGTTTTGTTATCCTCTTAAACCACTGGAGGACAATAGCATATCTAATAATCTGTTTTCTGAAACCCCTTATCTAAATCTAACCCAATACATAATGGTTATATACCATTATTTATTAAGGACCAAGCAATGTAAAAGTACCCAGTTCATTTGCAGTATATCACATGGTAAGTGTGACCCTAACTGATTAGTTCAGTGATCTGACTGAGCTATGGAGCTAATTAAAATGAGCAAAAACTGAATTAGCCATGGTGTATTTCATGGTTTCCAATACAAATTATATTTTGTCACTGTTCATTTCGATTCTCCTTTGATTCATGTTGTCCCTTTATTGGCATTATTGTGTTCTCTTATTTGCACTTAGCTACTTTCTGATTGGTTTGGCTACTTTAACGCAGGGCAGCACAGTAGTGTAGGGGTTAGCATGTCCTCCTCATGGCAAGAAGGACCTGAGTTTGAGTCCCGGGCTTGGCGAGTTTGCATGTTCTCCCCATGTTTGTGTGGGTTTCTTCTGGACACTCCAGTTTTATCCCACAGTCCACTGATATGCACATTAGTTCCACATTACCTCTATGTGAGATTGTGAATGGTTGTGTGTGTATGCTGGCCCTGCAATGGTCTGGTGAACTGTTCAGAGTGTACCCTGCCTTCTCCCAGTGTTGGCTGAGATTGGCCTCCCCGCAACCCTATTAGGATTAAGCAGTTCAGCAAATGAGTGATTGAGTGAGTATTTTAACCCATCTTGGTTTTGTCTAATAATTGTAATAATTTGTCTAGTAATTGTGCTTCATGTCATTAAGTATTTCTATGCATTTCCAGTGTTCAGTTTTGTGTTTCTGCTTCTTTTCATCTCATTTATTTATTTTTTGTTTATATACATTTACATTTATGGCATTGGGCAGTCACCCTTATCCAGAGTGACTTACTTTCATAATTTTTATACAACTGAACAAGTGAGGGTTAAGGGCCTTCAGTGGCAGCTTGGTGTTATTGGGGCTTGAACTGCCAACCTTCGGATCAGTAACCCAGAGCCTTATCCACTGAGCCACCACTGCCCCTATTTATTAATTAATTAATTCATATATATATATATA
>JBCNYH010000012.1:17175549-17190384 GCA_039654325.1 Tandanus tandanus | reverse complement strand
GTTTCCTTCTGCGCAGGTTGAACTTGCCCGCCGTGTGCACCTCTCCTCCCTCTCCAGTCCGCGGCTGCCGAGCTGTCGCTGAAGGACATGGTCGGACTGCTTCGACACCTGGATGGAGCGCAGTCATTGCCTGTAGTCCTCTTGTCACAGAATTGATGGCCATCGTCAGGGCAGATTCTGCGCTGACCATCTGTCTGCAGTGTGTGGCAATGGCCTGAGTGTCGTGCCTGACCACCCGTGCCAACGATGACGCTGCGCGCATCTCCTGTGGAATTGTCTGAAGGGCTGCAGACGGCTTCTTTTGTTCCCTCAGCAACTCCAGATCAATGTCCTCTGGACCCTTTCAAAGCTCTGCAGGGGTGGTGGCTGCTTTGGGGGGATTTGAGGGAGGTGGCTGAACTTCTGATGAAGTTATACGTATACATATAAAAAAAGTTTTTTGCTGGGGATTTTGCTGGGGAAAGACTGCAAAATGTTGCCACAGGAGGTACATTCATTTTTCATTTATTAAATAATTATCTTTTCAGAAAAAAGTGTTACTTTTATTTGGCGACGTTTTATTATACGCTAATTTTTCTTTTGTTCGTCTTCTGATGTCTTGATGTCTTCTTTTCACTCTTCATCCACTGTTTGAATCGTTTTACCAACAGCATTTACTTTTTCAGATTTCAGATTTTCTCCCATATAGCGTTCCTTTGTGCGATTGTCAGATTTCTTTGCTGTAGCTCATTTAAGTGTTTATTGGCTTCATCTACCAACACCTCTAATTCTGTAGGGTCGAATTTCATTTTGCGCTCCAAACTCGCCATGGTACAAAACATGAAACACGCAAAATCCTCATTTAAATGGGCGTGTCTCCAACATGTTTGCGCTTGTTGTCATTTCAACAATGTCATGTCAACATGTCAACATGTCAAGCCGCGGTTCCACCCCAAATGCAAAATTCTAGATTGCGCATGCAAATTAGTACACGCAAATTGGTATCTTAGATCTGGCCCATACTGTGCATACAGAGGATTTGTCCATGAGCCATTGAAACATCACCAGGGCCCCAAACAACCCAAAGAGAAGTGTGTTGAAGTAGTGTAATCCAAATGGAAAGGAAAAGGCCATTTTTTTCTTGAGACATGGCAGTCAAGGGAATCTGCCAATAACCCTTTTTTCCAATGTCACATATACTGTATATGAACTGTGTCTGAACAACTGAGCAGTTCATCAATGTGAGGCATGAAATATACATAAATGTAGGCACCACATTTATTTTTCTAAAGTCCACACAGAACCAGACCAACTCCTTGGACTTGGGTACGAAGATCACCAGGCTGCTCTGGTCACTATGGTACTCCTTAATTATCCCTATGTTGAGTATAGCTCTGAGTTCATCCCAAATCACATTTTTGTGTGTTTTCATAACAGGCAGCTGCATACAACTACACCTGGAGGAGCCTTAATGTGATCTTCCATAAGGTCAGTGTGACTGTGCATAGGTGAAAACTTCAAATTCCTCATGCAGCTTAGCAACCCGTGCTCTCTGGGACTGTAAGTGGTGGTCTCCACAGGGGACCAAGATGAATTTAGCTACATTTTTACTGATCTCCAGTCTTAGCTCTGCCCTCCCAGGAACTATCACTGCACACACAGGAGCCTCCTTTTTCACAGCACCAGGAGATTAAGCTGGTAAATCTGTGTGTGTGTGTGTGTGTGTGTGTGTGTGTGTGTGTGTGTCTGTGTGTGTGTGTGTGCGCGCGCGTGTGAGAGAGAGAGATAATGTGTGCGGTACAGTGCTCCTAATTCTCAAGGTGAGACAGCCTTTAAATAAAGTAGCTGAAAAGCTGACAAAAGCCATTAGCAAATTAAGTGAACGAAAGGTTTTACCTGCGTCCTGATCTCTTCAGGATCCCAAACCTGAGTCTTGTCACACAGTTCAAATGGGCAAAAATTTGTGGAAGCCTGTGGGTCCTTTCTTACCTTAAATAATAAGGGCTCGAGCCATCTATCGCAATTTCATGTACATTTTCATGAACAATCATACAAATCATGGTTTTAAGTGTTTGATTAAATCACTCGACTATTCCTTCAATCAAATCAACTTCATCTCTGATCATTCGTAGAGCTCATGAGGTGTGTGTGACAAGAATGTGGTGCCTGTTCTGTCAGGATTTCCTTAAGAATCCTAAAGTGGAAGATAATTCGAAAAGAGTGCCTTCACAACACTTTATGTAGTAAAGTGGATTCACCAGCTAGCATTTCTTGGCTTGCTACACTCCACTGCAGAATATCACTGGGAATATGCATCCAACAAAAAGGGGCCATGGTTCAGTGTCTTTTTTTGCCCTAAGTGCCCAGCCATGGAATTATAATGAACTGTGTGAAGAAGCAATTCTGTCCTGTAACTGCTTTAATGGGAAATACCCAAGGGGAATCACTGCAAAGAGAAGGGCAGAGCCCTGACTTTTTCCAGCGACCCTCTGATGAACAGCTGACACAGATTGCCTCGGTACAGACAGAATTAATGAGTTGTATTCTTTTATTCACAATCTGGAAGTTTTACTGTGTCTGTATCTTAGATATTCTATAGCTGACCACAGGAGACTCCCAGTTAGCATAAATCTAGTCTCCCCCAGTTCTGTAATAAAAACAGCAGTTTCCCTTGTTTATTTAGTGATAAAATCTGTCAACCTATGCTGGGTGTCAAAGTATATGATGCAGGTGTTTAGAGGTTAAAATCCTATTTTGTGAGAAAGGATGTATATTGTTCCACAAATATTGTTACTTCTTGAATATCATGTAAAACATATATATCCTGTGACGTCAAGTAAAGATCAACCACGGGGTCCCCTAGTGGCCCAAGACATGTGAGTAGGTGCGGCCTGAAGATAGCAAAATGGACATGCAAAACAATAAAAGAGAGTCAGATGAAAGACGGGGCTCACTTTGTCTAGTTGCAAAGGGAAGGCGGTTCGGACTCAAACTTTAGTGAAGCCCATGACCATGATGCAAGAACACGTGTTTATACTTATTTTGTTTTACTTTATTAAATTACTAAATTGGGAACTGATCAAATTTGCTTAGTCTTTCACACATCAATGAACACGAAGAACCGGTGAGGCCTAGAGAAGATGGTTCCTTAAAGTACTGCAACTTTTGCCATTGCTCCTCTGCCATACCTGCCTGCCATGTCTTACTATCCTATATGTCATGTACTATGGCAGGACCCATCCACAAAAATGCAGAAGGGCTTAAAACCCTGGTTCAGGAGATTAGTGGATTGGTGAGGCATTGAGTATCTACTACCTCTATTCTATGCTTTACTTCCCCAAATTGGATTGTGACAGGCATCAATGGATATTCATGAACATCCCCGTACTCTCACTACGTGTTCTCTCACTACGCATGTGGGCGACCTCCCACAGTCCCACACTGAATAAGGAAATAACTAACTGTGTTTTGATATCATCCCTGTACACAGAAGCCTTATATACACTGCCACACTTCTCAATTATTGTGCCCATTATAGGGAGGAAATTTTGATACTGGAACAGCCTGGCTATTGTGCCACGTCTATGACCATGTCAATGCCTGAGCTCTGCTGTGGCCCTCTTAAGCATGGATGGAGAGAGAGAGAGAGAAAGAGAGAAAGAGACACTGTGGGAGGGCAGACAGGGGAGCAGGTCTCGGCCTTCATTTCCACAGTGTAGGGATAGGGGAGAACTCTAATTAAAAAGGGAAGGATGGGGAAAAGATGGAGAGCAAGAAAAGGTGATCCCCCATGCTCTTGATTGCCTGCCTCAGTGTCACCTGATGCTGGAATTGGACCCACTTTACTGATCCCATGGGAAGCATGCCAATAAACTACCTCAGCAAAACTGCATCAAGGATTTTCTCCATGTTGCCACTCAGAGGTCCCTGAGCTACTGGGCAAACATGAATGGCCAGCAAACAGCGACTGGAAGCATTGTTGGTGTTGCTCTGTGAAGCTCCCAACCTGCTGGAGGATGACCTGTTTCAGGTATGGATACCTCAGCTATCAGCAGTTGGGTTTCTCCCAACACGATTGGAAGGAGCCAGATCACCTGCTGATCTTCTAGCCTGCTGAAAATTCTGATTACTCTTCCATCAGTTTCAAGATGTTTTCTTGTATGTGTTTCCCTTTTGAAATATCCCACATTTCAACTGACTTTAAATCTGAGTGGTAGGGTGCTGGCTTACTGATCCGAAAGTTGGATTATCCTCTATCCACTCTCTCCTATATCCTCTATCCTATATCCACTATCACATAGTTGTCTCTGCTGTCCCCCCAGTACAGCTAACTGGGTTATCAAAGGTCAGCCATGCCTCTCACTGTCTGTGGTGAGAGGCGTGTAAAAACTCAAAAAGAGTAGGGTTGCCGTCAGTGTCTTTCTGCCCTGCGATGGCCTGGCGAGCTGTACAGGGTGTACTCTGCCCTCGGCCAGAGTCGGCTGAGACGGGCACCAGCCTCCCCCGTGACTCTAATTGGGATTAAGTGGAATATGCAATAACCATATACTTTAAAAGATCTCACAGGTCACATAAAATGAGTTGGAGGGCCGGATTTGGCCTCCAGGCCTTGAGCTTGACACTTGTGAACTAGACCATTCTGTAAGCCTATTTCTGTTTTTAAACCTCTCCTTAGTGGATTTGCTGGTTAATGCTAAGTGTTTAGGATTATTATCCTGTTAAAAGACTTCTAATTCAACCTCACTTTTTGGGCATATGGCCTCTCATTATCTTTAAACATTTTTTGGTATGATGCAGAATTTGTAGTTGACTCAAAGACTGCATGTTGCCCAGTTCCTGATGTTCAATGGTGAATTGTAATCTTGATTTAATGCTCTTTTTAGAGAGCAAACACTTTTTTCTTGGATAGACTGGCAGTCATTTTAAATCTACAAAACTTATAGATATTTTACTTACCGTGAAATTATTTATTTCACCATATGTGTCTGCTGCTAGACTCACAGGCATTCACAACCTTGTTTCTGAAGGCTTTAGAGAGCTCTTTACGTCTTATCACTTCAACAACTCACACTCCAATAGCAAAGTGTGCACTAGCCCTTCGATGTCAGATTTAAAATAAACAAAGTTCCATCCGCAGGAGGCTCTAATTCATGTCATTTAATAATGAACACCTGATTCTAATTTTATGGACTGAAGGTATGATAAATGTAATGGTGTATTTATTTTTCCATAACAAATCTGTTTTTGTTTATTTACATGATGAAAATGACTACAAAATGTTAATTTCATGTCTTTTGTTGGGGTATATCACCTTTACGTATGACCACTGTATCAAAGGAGATGAAATGTTTGTTATTTCACAAATGTTGAAAAAAATTACCAATGTGCATTAATTATTAATTGTAAAAGTGATAAATTAAGCTGTATGTGAAGAATGCATTGTGAACAGTTAAAAAAACAAAGAAAACAAAAAAACTTAAATTAATTAATTGAGGTTTATTGTGTCATGTTCAAAATTTTCCATCTGATATCTGCGCATAGAGAAGCATACGGTTTCTTTTCATTACCAGCTCAACTTGATAACAAGCATAGGACACAGAAATGCAGATTCCATTCTCAAACATCAAGAGAGGATCAATTCAAAATTCCACTGTACAAAGGAACTAGAAAAAATGTATGTCTAATATAGAAAAACAGTTATTTAAAGTTTCAGATGCAGAAAAGACGCATTAAGTGGCTGAGACCAATAAACCGCTGTGAATTCCGGGAAGCTCTGGAAATCACAGTAACGTCATACCTACGTTTTTTTTTTTTGTTTTTGTTTTTTTCAGTGGTGGGAACTAAAAACACATCATACCTATGTTTGTGGCCTGCATTTCGTCACTGGTGAGTTTACATTTTTCATATGCCTTTTTGTGCATATTAGACGTAACGGATGCACATTTGTATTTCGTTTAATACTACGTGGACGACACGAGATAAAACCTTCTTTTGTTATGTAAGCTAACACTTCACAGATTTCATAAGACAATTCATTGTCCATTTCTATCATTTATGGTACTGTAAGTAAACATAAATATTTTAAATTGTCATCAAATATAGAGATGAATTATCTATAACACTCCGCAGTTTAGGCTGGAAGGCACTGGTACAGAAAATATGTACACATGCATGTAGACATAAACACAAACTAACAATAAATAGTTACAGCATTTACAAATAAATATTCAATATGTACACATTCTTAAATATTATAAATTTAAAAATACAGGGAAATCGAATACCCGGGTACTCCACACTGTGGGTAGGGGGGTTGTTGCTCCACCAATTGGCTGGTAGCCTGTATGGGTAAACGTCCAACCCTACTAGCGATAATTTCTCTTTATATCGCCCCAAAGCTTTAGGAACCAAGCCATCCTGATATTGGTATGATATTTAGATCATGCTGAGTAAAAATCGACTCGTACTCTCACAAAAAAATGAGGCGGAAGAACAGAGAACGCGCGCCTGTTTTCAAATCTGGAAAGCAATGTTTTCCCTGGTTTAAAGATGGCGCCAAGGTTACCACGTGACTCTGACATCACGCTGACATCATGCCGACTCGGAGAATGGAATTCTCAACATGGTCTCTTTCTGTGACCCCATGGCCGAAAACTAAAACGGATTCTTTCTACCGTTGGCCATGAATCGAGTCCGTAACAGTTCGTACCAGCATTAAAATACTCCCTTATGACCAGATGGCCCATCAAAGAGCTTTCACCCCTTTCTGGGACCAGGAGGAGCTGGCACATAGCTTTTGAATAAACACCTCAGATTCCTTTCAGCTGCAGAGGTGCGAATCCTTCCAGACCTTGAATGTATCTAGACAGGAACCTTTTTGAGCTGAAATCAGATTCGAGCAAAATTTTATGACATAACGCCGGATCACTTCAGAAAGGAATGTCCTGGGGAGTTCAGAACAAAGACAGCTAGATTTACGATCCAACCTTCAGAGATTTCTCTCGCCCTAACGAAACAATTAAGGAGCGTCTGCCACCGAGGACCTCACCTGGGCACTTACCCTCATGACAAGGAAATAAAGAATTTCAAAGACTGCACTTTGTTAAAGACACACAATCGCAGCAACCACAGCCGCACACTAACAAAGAGAGAGAAACAACCAAAGTTCTTCTGTAAAAAAGAATATACTTGGATATTTAGTGTCATTTAACTTGAAAGTGAAATACTACATATAATCTATGTATGTAAGCAATATGTCTTATAGTCATGTATTTCTGTGATATATCATGGTATACCATATACAATGTACAAACAGCCAAAATAGGTCGTGTCGCATATCAAAATAACACTACGTTTTCCCTGAGACCAGATATTTGTACTGATTGTTAAAGAAGTATACCTGAAGAAAGTTGTATTTCTTTAATTGTAACAATGCAAAATCCAGGACCATAAATCAGGGCCCTCTGAAGTTCACACATCCAGGCTTATGGCGGGACTACTGGCCATTGGCCAGAGATATCCGGACTAGCTCATTAATATGCATGAATCTCAGGCTCAAATAGACTGTCTCCAGGGTCCCGAACTTTGAGTAGCATCTGCGTACCAACCAGCATCGATCAGTGAGCTACGAGCTTCAGGCGCCAAGAACACCTTCAAGTCTCATCAAGGCTTTGATCTTCGCACTCCACTCTGCTACTCAACTCTAAAGACTCAACGACAAGAACGCTTCTCCGAGCCGTAACTCACTGACCCATCAGCCAAGATCCTTCTCCACAGCTACAGACAAAGTAACCATGTTTCATCCATTCTGAATAATCTGGGATGATCTGTATGTTACAAATAGTCGGTGCATGTTGTGCTCATACTTTCAAAGCTCTGACATGCTGCTTACTGTAGCAATCAGTCACTTTCTATCTGTTAGGTAATATTTCTAGGTATTAATGTATCAGGTTCTAACACTTCCATTTTCCATCTAATTCATTTTATCATGTGTTTGTGTTATGTGTTTTTCATGTATTATATGTTGTTTGTGCGTAGTTAAAATAAATGTGTGTTTTGTCAAAGTCTATATGCCTCTTTGACTATTCTGCTCACAGATCAAGGTTAATTCTGTCATGTGATTTTTGCTACACAAGCTCGCTAAACTAAACAAATTTCCTTCTAACTAAGTTGAGATATTTTCCAAAGTGCACTATGTCTTAAATACAGTAGATTTATGCATCCTAACCAATTATTTTGGTGGATGAGTAATTTAATCCAGGTTTAATAATGAACCTGCTTATTTGCTTAATTTCCCTAGTTAGATCAGTAATTAAAATTCTACACAAGACATATTTCAATTTTACTACTGAATGATATCATGTAGTGTTTTTTATTTTCTTTGCTCTTTTGTTTATTTCGGTTTGAAAAAAATGAAATCCTATATATGACCATAATGTAAAATGCATCATTGGTAGTTCTGTCTACAAATTCAGTGTGTATATTTTTACCTTCCAAAAGGCATGTTTAAACTAAGATTATCTCAGTTAGCCCAAAAATGATAATATAACACAACAATAGTTATTTATGGTAACCCTGTATATTCACCTGGGTAATCTGCCAACAGTCCTGCCACTAGGACTCAACCGAGGATCGTCCTGAAAGGTGCCAAGAAATAACTGCCATACCCATAACAATAGCAGGGCCAAAGTTAACCATCAAAAAATCTCAAGGAGTGGCATGATGATGCCCAGGAAGCAGCACTAGAAGCAGTAATACACCAGTATCCTAATGCTTGTGCCCATCAGACAAGACTATAAGTTTGTGTGCTTTTACCATAACTTTTTGAATTGGTTTTGAATTGGAAAGCCTGAGCTTGAAAGGCAAATCTTAGGGACCCAGACACAGAAAGCAAGGTCTGCTGGACTAATTAAAACAGTTCCAATAGGGTTAAATTTAGCTATTATAGTGGAGCTCCTGATTGGAGCTTCACAGGCATGAAACATGATTTGGACGGTTGTCCTGCATCCGTGCCACAGGAAGCCCAATAAGGCTGCCTCATCACTGAGTTGATGCAGCAATAAAAAATAAAAAGAGGTTCATACACCACCACTCAGACTCACGGAATAAAAAACACACAATATAACTTACCTTGCCTCACAGCAAGAAGCTCCTGGGTTCGAGTCCTGGGCGTTTCTTTGTGGAGTTTGCATGTTCTCTCCATGCCTGTGTGGGTTTTCTCCGGATGTTCTGGTTTCCTCGCACAATCCAAAGGCAGGCACATTAGGCTAACTGGCTATTTTAAATTGCCCCTAAGTGTAAGTGTGAGTGTAAAAAATTGTGTGTGTGTGTGTGTGTGTGTGTGTGTGTTGGCCCTGAGATTGAAGGGGGAGCTGTCCAGGGTGTATCACGTCTTCACCCAGTCAGCTGAGCAACCCTAGTATGATTAAGCGTTTTGGGAAATATGAATGAAAGAATGATAATCAGGTTGAGGTATTTTGGTCAGGTTACCTGCATACGGTATACAGAGAACATTTTTGAAGGTCATAGAGTATCCTCTCCAGAGGTAAGCCTACCCATGACTACCATTCTATTAATATCATAAATATTTGCTATATAGGGATATTAGTGTAAGAACACATTTATTACATTTTAATCACTATAGATTTAATTAAACATTTGCTAGGGTTTTGATGTTCAACGGTTGAACGCATTTTAAATGTATCTTATAAAACACCTCCCACAGAGTAAGAAGTTAAGCTCTAATTTAGATCATTCAGTATAATTAAACGTGGTTATACAGGATTCATTCAGTTGTTGCTGCTGTTATTAATGTTTTCATTCCTGAAAATTAATGAATGTGACATGCTAGATTTTTCCAGACCAGAGAGATGCAGCTAGCCCCTGGAGCCCTAATAGATGAGCCCTGTGCTAAACCTCTGATGCCTTCAAATCATAGCAACGGCCCTGGTGGTATATATTCATTTGTGAGTTAATTAAATACTGACGCAAAAGAGGATTGCATATCAGATATTTTTGAAGCGCCAATTAATTATGGTATGTCTCACTGTGGAAAGAAACAAAAGCACCTGGATGAAGCCCACGGAAGAATAAGGACAACGTGCAAATTCCACCCAGAAATGCCCTCACTGAACCCGGGACTTGAACCCAGGACCTCCTTGCTGTGAGGTGGACATTCTCTCCACTATGCCATACTTAAATTATATTAGGCTGTACTATAACTATGTCAGATGTTTATGGTACTTATTGTACTATACATACACTTTGTATTGTCTGTTTTATCAGTGTAATAATGTCCAGGTGGCCAGTTGGGAATTGTTTACATATACTAGTCCCCTCCGCATTCCCGTTACTCTGCTCACCAGCAACTAAACAGGGTCACAAAACCCTACACACAGAACGCTAAGCTTGTCCTGATTAATCATATAACAGACTTGCAGTAATAACACAATTCATTTGTTTAAAGTGATCGAAAGGTTCGGATGAGTTAAGTTCTATTCCGCTATTGGAATGGAACACTACTGTACTGCAAGAAACATGGGCGGACATGGAGGGCGGAAATGGAAATGATTGATTATTGCTTTGGAAAGTAGCAGGTGTAAAACTGCATGAGGATTCTATTATAAATCCTATAGGTAAAACACTCTACCCTTACCCACACACAAACACACCAAACTGCTTATTCCTACTAGGGTCATGGGGAGGCTGGAGTCTACCTTAGCCGACTCAGGGAGAAGGCGTGGTACACGCTGAACAGCTCGCCAGACCATTGCAGGGTCAACACTCACACAACCATTCACACTTTCTCCGAATGGCAATTTGAAACAGCCAGTTAGCCTAATGTGCATGTGTTTGGACTGTGGGAGGAAACCATAGTAAATGGAAGAAACCCATGCAACCACTGGGAGAACATGCAAACTTCCCACAGAAACACCCTCTCCACGCCCGGGACCTTCTTACTGCGGGGCGGACGTGCCAACCACTACAGTACCGCGCCGCCCACACTACAAATCGTGCAAATGGAAAAATGAGCTGATGGTTCTAG
Source organism: Tandanus tandanus (assembly GCA_039654325.1). Taxonomy (NCBI): domain Eukaryota; kingdom Metazoa; phylum Chordata; class Actinopteri; order Siluriformes; family Plotosidae; genus Tandanus; species Tandanus tandanus. The sequence goes on along the minus strand of JBCNYH010000012.1, from coordinate 17,179,361 downwards.
AGCACACGGCTTTTATTAGGAAACGAGACTGTTGATTTTTCTCATATAATTTCAAACATATCTTATATCATTAAATATAATTTAAAAAGTGCATCTATTTCAGGATATCAGAGAAAGTGCAGCTCTTTTATTTCATTCCCACTGATACGTGAATTATTTCTCCTTAATTTAAAAAAACAAACGAACAAAAAAAAAAAAAAAACACTTAATGGTGATTCGCAATTCTCCTCAAAAACACTTCAACCAGTTACAACCGGAAACGGGAATACGCAGAGCGCATACACCGGAAGTTAAGGGACGCCATTTTGTGTAACTGGTCAATAGAGGTCGCTACGCCCTGAAGAGAAACGAGCGACCTGAGCGATGTCAGTGTGAAGGTAGGGCCGCTGAGATTCCTGGGGTACATCCCTAAAGTTCCACACCAAAATACCGTTCTTGTCATTACGATTAGGGAAATTAGAGCACGCGAAGGAAGTCGGGCTCGCCGCGCTCGTTATGCTGTTTCATGGTGATAGAGGGCGCTCGTGCTGCTGCTTCTTCCTCCGCGGGATTTCAGCGCCGCTGACGTTCCGGAGGGTCATGTGATCTGCTCCGTTCCCAGGGTTCCGTGAGAGCCTATTTGCCCCACCCCACCTCCTCAGTGCTGGTTAAGATTACCCTGCTCACGGACAGAGACAGTAGGGGGAAATAATTAACGTTACAAATAAAGCCTTTTATGGGCCACCCTCACACATCCAGCGGTTCGCCGAGGGAATCGCGCAAACAACGTGGAGGAATGTGAGCGCGCGCGGTTCACTCTCACCGGCCTTCTGCACGTGCGCGAGAGGTGCAGTTCTGAACGCTGAACCCGAAGCGGAGGCTGTCAGCGCCGCCGAGGTTAAACAGCCGCTAGATGTGTGGAAAAGCCGATAGATTCCCTTCCTTCGGTCGTTGTATCGTGTTGTGGCTGTGAGCGGTTCTGTCCTGGGGTTGTTTTGGGTTTGGTGACGGGCGCTTCGAAGCGAAAGGACGGACGGACGCGGAATCTCAGGAGAAGCTAAACTAACGAAGGCCCCTTGGGTCGGAGGGGGGCAGCAGCAGCCATCTCAGAAACGGGCGAGATGAGGAAAAATTGAATTATTTTCCACAGACAAAGGCGAACACACGGATCTACGAGTGCTACGAAATACAGGACTTGTTGTGAGATCTTCGATTCCCGAGCAGGAACCGAACGAGACGATAAAAGGATCTCGTTGTAACCGAAACATTTCTCGCTGTGTTTGCTAGCCAGCTAGCTAAGCTACACAGCTGCTTCTGCGTGGATCCGGGCTCCAAGTAGGAAACGAGGGCCTTGTTGTGCTGAAATGCTCAAAATCCAATCACAGCCGTGTTTATGTGTCTCCGTGGCTTCCCAGAAATCTAAACGAGGTGTTTTTTCCAGTCAGTAATTTGAGTAAATCCGTTTCGTGACATGAACTCGTCTTTTCTTCGGCTCTTCGTTGGAAAGTTGAGGGTGGAGGCCTCGAGTGATCAATGGATGGATATTAAGCTTCTGTAGCTTTCTAGCACGTAAGCATTAGCGAGTAAGCCGAGGGAATTGAAGCGAACGTTTGTGGCCTATCAGTCGTATAAAAGCCCCGGACTCCTCTTCCCCTTTCACCCGGACCAGGGCTATGAAAACACGCACAATGAACTCGGTAATCGTGCATCAGTGTCATGGCTGAAATGGTCACCGAGGTGTAGGATCCAGCTCACAGTGCGACCACTTCAAAGATGTCTAGCCCACATGTCCTCGGCACTTCGAGTCATTTCGTGGATCGAGTACAAATAGAATAAGATTGTTCGAGTGCTTATATTTGCCGTCACATTTACCCTGGAGCTCGTGTTTCGTGGGAAAGATGGGCTGCTTGGGCAACAGCAAGACCGAGGATCAGAGGAACGAAGAGAAGGCGCAACGCGAAGCCAACAAGAAAATCGAGAAACAGCTTCAGAAAGACAAACAGATCTACAGGGCCACGCACAGGCTGCTACTTTTAGGTGAGTTTCGGAAACGGGACAGGCTTTGTTTACTTGTTTGTTTGTTTTGAGGGCCTCGAAAATGGAGTCTGTGTTTTGTAAGCGGTTTCGCCCTGATTTCCTCCCTGTGTTTGGAGGATCAGATCTGCCATGTTAGAGGCGCTGGCATGACATGGCTGGTTGGTTGGTTGCTAAATTAGCACTTGAAAGTGACTTTTAGAGGAGGAATGCCGCTGTCACACCTTCGTTGTGTCACAGCTGTGTGTGTGTGTGTGACATTTGAATAGCGTTAGCAGCCCGAGCGGAAACGTGCTCCGTGTATCGGTATGTGGGTGTGTTCTGGTTAAACTGGTATACGATGCGAGTAGCTCCGGATCCTCAGGCCTGGATGGCTCGGTTTATATGCTAGAAACATCCACGCCATTTAGGCCCGACTCCAGATCGTCCAGACCAGCCTCAGGCCTCCATGATTTAATTCAGTCCCTTATTTTCAGCCCCCCCTTTCAGTTCTTGGTGACTGGGATTGAAGTTATTTATGGGTAATATAAACTTGGCATCGCGTGCAGTGTAAAACTATCCACTGTTTAAAACAACATCAGCATTGGAAGAAAGTGGAGCTTTTTTATTTTTAACAATAACACGTCATTTCCTGTGGCTGTGTTGATTGGCTGATTGAAGTGCCGTGACCAGCACTCCAGGTAACATTATTCACCAGTGGGTTTTAGATGTCCTTGTACTTGTTACCCCTTTTTACTCCTGTGTCACTCTGGGTGTATTAAGCTTTAAAGTTAGAGGTCCTATGGGAATGTTCACCATGATGTCACTCATCAGTCACGTGACTTGCTGGTTGGCAGAAGTGGTTGTTTACTAATGGCGGACGAGAGATGCACCTACACCGAATTATCGGGCTGTGAGAATATATCTGATTAGGATAATCCCGAGAGATTTTACCTGATCCTGCACAATCCTGAATCATGAACACACACTATGGATAGTTGAAATTAAACATATTTTGTAGCATTAATGTTCCCTGTTCACTAGTGAATATCTGATGTGTTTTATCTTCCATCAGTTCATTTTGGATAAAAATAATGGTTTCCTGGTGAAATGAATTCAGCTCCCTGGGCTTAGTGTCTCTTATGCACCTGGTTTACATCTTGTTTTGGTTCTGTATCTGTTTATAATAATGTAACCGCGTGACCGGAGGAACATTCTTGTGCATACATGATAACTCGGCACGCCGATTCATAGAAAGTGGAAAAGTCTGAAAATATCATGGCGCCCGGTGCAGGGGTCATTAACATTTTTGTACAGGAGTAAACAAATGGTTTCAGAAAGACATTGTGGCTGATTCCATTTTATTTCCAAGAGCTACAACTGTACATCCTCCTTATTTAATACTCCTGGCAACTGAATGGAAATACCCCCACTATGTAAGCTCTGAGTCTGTTAGTATTTATCCCATGCGGGGTGCTGTATGTGCATTGTAGTGCAAATTGTGAGCAAAATAACCCCATTTTCTTCTAATTGTTTGAAAGCCTGCCTGTATATAATCACTTACTGACATTAATAAAGCTCTCATGTCTCTAGGAGAGGAAGATGCTTGCCCACAGGGTGGCAGACTGAGCCTCTTTTTTTCCAACAATATGAAATTGTGGCTGTTTTTATCATGCTTTTAGCTAACCATTTAACACAAGTTACTCTGTGTTAATTACAGAGTTATGGCATTACAGAATAAATCTTAATTCAATTCAATTCAGTTTTATTTGTATAGCGCTTTTTACAATTGACATTGTCACAAAGCAGCTTTACATAGT
>JBCNYH010000012.1:17163058-17175276 GCA_039654325.1 Tandanus tandanus | reverse complement strand
TTGCTGAAATATACAACTGTGTATCATCAGCATAACAATGAAAGCTAATGCCATGTTCTCGAATAATATTACCCAAATCTTACCCTCTACTTAAACATAGGCGATATGCTCTGTCATGCAAATAAGTTATACAGACTTACAGGGGTGGAATTTCAAATAAATATGCTATTAGCCAGCAGGGCCAGTAAGCTAAATAGAAATACTAGTCCTTCACCATATTTACTGGCCAGCAGTGATTTTCATACTCTACTGACCAATATTATTGAAATCCAATAAAAATTCAAAACAGAACAGTTTGTGATCAAGTTTTTATTATACAAGATGCAGTTGACTTTTCAATAGAAGTATATATTCTAGAGCACGACATGCATTCACGGATAATAGTCGAGTAGTAATTTGGGTTCGTAAGAAATAAGAACTTGGATAAATTATTATTAGTTTAACTTGATTCGTTTTTAGTTGATTTCTCACTCCTCCGTCACACGTTTTGGAGCTGGGCGTTTGGCACATTGCGGAAACAAAGTAACGAGCAACGTGATTGGTCAAATGTCAGATTCACTCACTGACAACGAATAGGAGCGCTCATTATTCAACTCGACAAGTTGTGTGTGTGCGTATCTATATACCGAATACTGATTTCGCTTACGGCATTTTCGCTCGGACAAACTGATACATATGAATACTCGCCCCATATTTTTTGCCGATTCGCCGATAGGACGACTAATTATAGAATTTGCTGATCGTATTACTCATCCTAAACATTTTTTAGTCGCCAAGGGCGAGCGTGAAATTACATCCCTGGACTTATTTTATTTTTCTGCATTATGTTAATGAGCATTAATGTGTCTAGGAACTACTTTTCTGCATTTAAAGAAAATGATATGTGCCCCTTATCTGTGTGGGACCTGAGTAGGATATGAATCAAACAAGCAAGAATTGTTTGTTTTCTAGCAACCTCCTAAAAAACAATTAGCTAACATAAGATTGGTCTTTAGCTGGAGAAGTATTACAAATTCAGTTTTACTAGTTAATGGTAGCTAATAACCAACAGGTGAAATAAAATATTAATAAATGCTTTTTGCCAACCAATGTTCTGCACATGCTGTACCAGGCTTTGGCAAAAATAGTTATGCCTTATATATACACCATATGAATATATGTAAATATATCCAACTTAAATACACCTTAATAGTGCAAATGTCCCATAACATTATGTCCATGCAGTGCTCTTTAATAAGGTTTGATTCAGTGCTTTGTCTTTAGTTACTGTGCTCATTCAGTACTACAGCAGTCACTCATTCATCTGCTAACCTGCTTAATCCTGTTAGGGTCGCAGGGAGGCTGGAGCCTATCTCAGCCAATTAGCCTAATGTGCATGTCTTTGGACAGTGGGAGGAAACCGGCATATCTGGAGGAATCCCATGCAACCACTGGGAAAACAAGCAAACACAATCACCAAGCCCAGGACTTGAATCTGCTGTGAGGCACTATGCCACCGTGCCGCCCCTGTACTGCAAAACGTCTTTTAAAATTTGTACATTATATCTAAAATAAAAACTTAAACAGGCTTTAAAAGTAGAGGAAGGTTCCTGATCTACTATAACTTTTACCAGGATGGAGGGATTCTGAAGATAAAGGAATGAGTGAACTATTGATCATTTTACGTACATTTTAATAATTACCCAGTACTGAGACTCATGCAAAAAGAGTCTTATCAAATCCCCAGACAGGTGTGACAGTCCCTCTCCCTGATGTGTTTATTAATAGTATTAATTCTAGATGTTCAGATGATAATCCTTTAAGGATAATGATGCTGTGTGCTGGATTGTGGTGAAGATAGGTACCGTCACGCTTCAACATTATAACAAAATTAAAGCACATGTAATGAGGTTGATTTTCTATGTTCACACCCTTCTTTGTCAGACCTCTTTTGTGTCACTGGCTGCTGGGCACGGTAACATGATCATGGGAGGGTTATACCCATAGAAAGCTGCTTTCCTGTAGAGAACTTGCTTGTTTGACGGGCTGGGTTGAGCGTATTGATAGCAAGTATCTGACACAGAAATTAGTAAGCATTCCATTTCCTGTAACAGAAGGCAATGGCAGCAAGGTGTTTTGTCTTAGCTGAAATGTCTGCTGGGTAGCTTTTGGTTTTCATTCATGTTCTAGAGAAAAGCAATGTGGTAGGGACATTAGAACCCCACTGATGAGGTAATAGTGCTAGTTGTATTGTGCTCCCTTGTTCACTGATGACTTTTTATGACGTACACAGAACTTTCTGGTGACGGCCCTGGTTATGATAGGCCACGAGCAAATCACTTCCTGTGTGTATGATTCTTTACAGTGACCATTGGTGAGTTGCACCTGATGTCACATCCTCCTCATTAGATATGCAAAACTCCAACTGGGGGTCAACCACTGTCACTCTTTACGAAACGCTCGTGTTGCAGAGACTCCTCACAATGAAATCAAATTGTCACACTTGGTGTTTTGGGCTCTTCAGATCTCTCAAATCATGAAAGCAGTGAAGGTTTGTGTTTTTTTTTATTTTAGAAATTCTCATGAAGAGTAAAAAGAGTGAGTGAGGTGGGGATTGCACAAATAAATGGAGAGAAATGTGACTCCCTTAGGTTGTTTTATTTGGGTTAGAGAGAGTTACCGTGATGTTTGGGGGGTTTATAGTAGCGTAGAGCCTCACTCTCATAGAAACTTTGTTTGGTTTTTTTGATTGTGATCATGTTGAATGTAAATGTTTTTGTTTCTTATGGGGTAGCCAAGTAATGTTTGTGAAGGCAGTGATATTGACTGCACTAATACAGTAACACTAAGAAACGATAAAATAAATCAGATGGCAGGAAACAGTGAGAAGAGTGAGTGAATTCCACAGCAGAAAATGTTTGTGTAATAGAGGTGCACCGATCGCAATTTTCCTGTCCCATTTAGATTTTCTTGTTCTTTTTTTTTTTTTGAGTGTGATCTGCTGATACCGATTTTTGTGGATTCTAGTTTCCTTGAGATGTGAATGACAGCATTTACAAACAAAACCCAGCTCTTCTTACATCTTGATGGAGGTCTGCGCTCTGACAGCATTTCTGGTTATTATTTTTATTATTATTAGTAGTAGTAGTAGTAGAAATATTGACAATGTTATTAGGTAGTAGCATTGCTAATATTATCTTCTAATGTTAATAATAATAATAATTATTATTATTATTATTTTATTATATAGTAACAGTAGGCTGTGGCCAGTCATTTGTATTATCTGGTTCATTTGAGAAAAAGAAATGAATGAACAGAAATGATTGGGTATAAAGAGTGATGGATTTGTTGGCGACAGGCTGAAGTCACTGTGCAGATCAGAAAGTCCCACCGAGGGAATATACACTTCACATTTAAAAACTTGCCAGAAACTGCAGAATAATGTCTCCATTCGGGCTGCAGCTAACAGTACTTTAAGTAATCAAATATTCTGTTGAATATTCTGGCAATTAATTGAATAATCACAAGAAATACAAGGTTTTGTGGGGGGGGGGGGGGGGGAGAATGGAGATGAAAATAGACAGGAAGTCACTTAAATTAATAATTTGTTGCACTTTGACTTTTATTTAAATCTGAAAGCACAATGTTTCACATTAAACAGAACCCAATAAACACATTTAAGTGGTATATTAGTCTCTTCTGTCTTAAAGTGGAATGAAAGGAAAACCCTCCGGTCACACTAAAAATATATTTTCATACTGTATATACAGCTTTTAATAAGTGTGGATTTAATTATCCTTTAAGAGATTTTCTGGAAAATATATATTTTAAAAAAATTAATTAATGAGGTTGCATAATAAACAATCTTTCATTTGTGCAGCTTCACTTACTGGAGGGTTTCAAGTCTTAACAGGTGTCTATCGGTATAATAAGTCATCGGTGTCTCGACATCGTTATGGTATAGAACACTGAGGGAGGAGTTATCGTAAGTGTGTGATCGCGTTCGTCACTGAGTGAATCAGGCTGTCCAGCAAAACTTGGTTAATATACATTTCCATATCAGAGAAATTTCACTTATTTCTATTCTTTATCAGCCTTTGGATGTAACAATTCACTCAACAGCTGCATTCTTTCCATGCCCATATCTCAGTTAAAATCATGGATTAATTTTAGAAATGTTACCTTTTTGTGTCGGCTCCGCTCTGTGAACTCGATGCACACTTGGATGATTTCTGCTGAGGTGTTGGAGCATTGAGGATGTGCTATTGTGAAATGCTAACTCCATTTTACAGTGCACACACTGAAAGATTTTAACTTATGATCTCACACTTAGGAAACTCTCATTTTGTATGTGTCTCCACACATTTTCCTCAGTTATTTTTGCTTCCTTTATTGTTTTGTTTTTCTGGATAGAGATGAGGTACTATGGTATGTCTGGTTTACTGCACGCCGCGCGGAAGAATTGTACTGTACTAAATGAAGCTTCGTGGCAAATCATTTGACTTGAGAATAGTTTCAGCCCTCATCCAAACATCAAAAACCTGCCCAGATACAAATCTTTGTTACATGGTATGAATTTTTTTTATTTTGAGTCTGAATCACACCTTTTAGTTTTTTTTTTGAAGCTGTATACCTTCACCAGTCCTGAACCGAATTTCATCAGGTTAAAAGTGCTTGACGTGAAAGCAGCAGCTATGGCACAAAGCCTGGGGGGAAAGATGAACATTCATACTTCAAGCAAGAAAAACTGACGTTATCAGAGGGTGCAGTGTTGACTGCTGGCGTGCCACGTGTTAGCTTCTTGAGACTGGGCATGCTCAGCTGGGTGATGGTGTTTTAAGTGTAAAATTAAGTTTATGTTCTGAATGTTTTCTTTGTGGTTCTTTATTACCTACATCAAACCCAAACGGACCACCTCAGAATCAGAAATATCTGAGACTGCCCAGCTGATCTTCGGTCAGTCCGGTCACACTGAAAATTCGAGCTTTGTGTTTACACTTTGTGACGTATGGTAAGAGCTCGAAATGTAAAGCTGCTGAGAACAAATGTTGCAGGATTTGTTTTCCGTGTACTTTATGATGGATGCCTTCACTCAACAGCATACGTTATAGGTAGGTATAAGTAAGAAGTTATAGGTTTCCATAGTCTTCAAAGCCATGTTTTGCTGTGAAGGAGCACGGCAGCACCAGGTAGTTTGAGATTTCATTGTTCACGACCGATGAATATTTATTCAAATCTAATAAATCGTGCCTATTTTACATGTATGGGTCTGCACCATTACAGAGAGCAGTGTTTTCCTTATTAGCCTCTGACATAACAGCATAACAGTGGCCATTGTGGTTTAATCCCCAGTTCGCCCAGAATAAAATCGCAAGCACAGGTCACATGGTTACAACCCAACAACTGTCATTTGATTTTCTGAATGCTGCAAAGTTGTTGTTATTAAATTCTGGGGTAACTCTGCTTGCAGTGATCTCAGTGCAAAACACACCTGCTTAATTCTGCCTTGATTAACGACATGGGGTGGGCGGCACGCCCTAAAAATGAAATCTTAGTTCTTTCTGTGCCCGATTTATGATTCTGATTTCAGTTTTTTTAGGTATAACATTATTCAGATAAGTTATGATAATATTAACACAGAGAAGATGCAAGAGAATATTAAAATCTCTCAACTGGTTTAGAACTGAAATTGAGTGCTGCTTAGTAACGACTCACTGCACGTTCTCCTTCAGAATCAGAGACATAAAAACACAAGAAAATAAAAATGAATAGAAAAAAAGTGCCTTTTGAAAGAAGTCTATCTATTTTTCTCAGGAAAATACATTTGTAAAGGAATAACAAAGGCATAATGTGCATTTGTAATTTACGTTAGTGTTTTATTTGTTTGTTTATTTATTTAGCTACCCAAGGAAAGCTCGATGCGTGGCATGTTTCATGTGTAATGCTGTATAAATGGGGCGGGGCTCCTTCCGTAAATTACTTTTGGCTTGGTAGTTCGTATCTGTGGTTGGTTTTATTTAGCATCTGAATGAACTCGTTTTTGCCCTCAGTTTTTATGTGGGCACTAAATCTTTAGTGATAGAAAATGTCACCACGTCTGTAAATTGTTTCCACTGTCCTTCCCGTGCTTTTACACAATTTCCTCCGGGATCAATAAAGTATTCTGATTCTAATTTCCTTCTTATAGTAGGGTGTACAGTCTGGCGGAGATGCTGATATTACATGTTTTTTGAAGCCATTTAGCAGCTTCCGCTAGCATGTGCATTAGCCGTGGCCTAATGGTTGGAGAAGTGGGTTTGCGACCTAAGGGTTGCTGATTCGAGCCTAACCCCCAACTGCTCTCCGGGCACCCCACTCCAAATATCTAATCTTTGGCTCTTTAAATATATTGTATAACTATATAGCACTCACTCCACACACGGGTCAACATTATACTCACATGATCATCTCGTGTCTCTGCCAGCAATGCGGAAGTAATCTGCATGTGAATACATGGCACGGTATTCTTTCTTTTATATGTACAAGTGCACACTTGCTTTAATGTGTGCAAACGTGACATTTGTGACTGGTTTTATTTTATTCAGAAGTTCACTAGTGTATATCTGATTTGTTAGTTAAATATCTGTATTATGAGGGATTCACATCCTATATTTGATATTTCGTGCTCTCATGGAAGTGAAACCGCAGCCTTTTTAAACTGGCTAAAATTATCAAATGGATTTTAGCAGATTGCAGCTTTAAGTATAAACCATAAAAATATACACATGTTCATGTGTAACAGGAGAGTTTGGACGACTTGCCTTTCACTTTACAATACTTTAACTTGTGTTCATAAAATTCAATAGTAGCCTTTCATGCATTGTGGCTCCTGTTCTGGTGATCAGTACTGGCGGACACTGCCACCCTAGCTTCTGAGGATGAATAGGGTAAACTATCTTGTTACCCTTCAGTTTTGTCTGTTTGACTTTTTCTTCTTGCAACAAGAACAGTTCATATACATCAAATAAATGCACATTTAATATAAAATGTTTCACATCAGATGACACAAGAAATAATAGTTTAAAATGAGAGAAAGAAAGAGCAATATGAAATATACTAATACTCGGAGTGGGCGGTGTGATTCCTCATTAGAGCCGTCTAGATGGTCATCAACTGGTATATTCTCCAAAGGATGCTAGTTCTGTTATTCCTGTTAGTAATTCATCCAGCTGGTCGTTATCTTTGGTTGAAGGGCCTCCACCAGCATTAAACCCCTCTTTAGACTTCTGCATCAGTTTTTTTATGTTTATTTTTGTTCTTCCACAAAACCTGTATTGAATACTGTAATATCAGCCCACTTATAAATAGTGTGTAATTTTTAGGATAGGATTATTAGTTCGAACAGAGAAAGACAGAATAACAACAAACAAACAAACAAAAAAAAAAACACCGTATAAAGGTTTTGATTTATTTTGCGTGTGATCGACTGATGTATGAAAAATATTCTGCTTAGTTAGTTCGTGTCAAAGCACACATCTCACCTGAACGATGTCATCCTCCTCTAGTCCAGTGCATACGTTTAATAATAAACCTGACTTGCATGATGACGCGCCACACTGTTTCGGAAAAGTAGATTCGAGTCATTAGTGTTTATTTTAATAAGCATGTGTATGGCGTAATTGAAAATAGTATATTATATTTAAATGGTATATAATTATTATAATTAGGTTATTAAATGGATTATTTCCGTGTTTATGTGAGTTAATAGGAACAAGCTAACGACTGAAGTCAACACTCCACACACATGGCAACAAGTGATGACAAAATCGCTGAAGTTGATTTGAGATTTTTGTGTTGGCAAGCTTGGAGCGTTGGCACTTGACAGTCAGGGCTCACATGTCACAGCGTCATGGGCAATTATGAACCAAGAAAGTATACAATTAATTAAAAAGTATACTGCTACATTAAGTTGCACTGATTAATACGTACAAAACATCATTATCATACAGAAGAGTGTAATTTTACATATTTTAACTTAATTTTCTGTTGAACTCTTTTGAACTTTTCTATCCTGAATCAAGCTTCTGATCTCACCAGTGTAACTCACCATACCGACGCAAATTATTCAGCATGGCTGGCATGCGAGCACTGCGCGAGGGTATTGTACCTGTGACGTGTGTATCATATACAGTGCAGTTTGTCTCTGTCGGTTGTTCACTATTTCCCACCACGTGCACAGCCCCACCGCTACTGTACAAGCATCACGAAATACAAATGTGAGAGAGATTCATTATTAATGTTTTCATTTATTCTTCAACCATCTTCTGCTGTTAGGTTTTTGTTTTGTTTTTTACATAAAAAACTGAAGAGAAAGTAAAATTTGGGCAGTTGCTCTTCTGAGAGGGAGGTGAGAACATGGGGAGTTTCACAGTTTAGTCCTGGAGTTGAATGTCTCACATGGCTGCTTTCGGCCAGTCCATGGGTCAGGCTTTAAAATCGTTTCCTGTATTATAATTATTGCTCGTGTCAAATAGTGCTGAAATACCAAATAAATCAGAGTCTCTGCCATTTTCAATCAGCCGTTAAGTTGTCAATCCCTATTGTCAAGTTTAAGACGCAGCTCTCTGATTGGTCGCATGTTTTCCTTCTACCTGTGAAATGATAGGAAGAATTGAAACTGCGGTGACAAACGTCTCTTTCACGCAAGAAATTTCGTCTTTGGTGTGAAAGTGTTAATTCACGTGACTGCCGTTCAAAAAAAAATGCAACGTCCCACAAATTAATCACATGAAAAAAAGTGTTTCAGCCCATGTAAGGGACATGAGGAAAAACAGCATTCAGGGTCACCACATATTGGCAAAAAGAAAGTGCCGTATTCTAATGTGTTCACTGTCTGGCTAAGAGAAATCACACTTCTAGTTTCTATCACATTTGGCTTTGTTCATTCCAGTGTTTTACTCCTTCTGAAATTGTTCCATAAACAACTTTTCCGTGACTGCTAGTGTTGAGACGTTCAAGCAAAAGCTTTAGTAATTTATCGATAAGAGGCATTTCCATATTCGAGGGTGAGTGTTATGCCTAGAGTTGCTCTTTTACATAACATCTATCTTTTTGCATGTTTTCGTCTACACTAGCTCTGAATGTTCACTTTCCGACATGTTGTGCATGCGAGGTGTTTAAAAGGAGCTACTCACTGCATCAGAGGTGTTGCCTGCTGACACACATGAATCACTAAAGTGATTATCCAATTAAAGCCTATTTAAATATTTTTGCTTGTTTAAATCTGAACAATTTAATGGACTGTATATTTTAATTACCACTTTGCTGCTTCAGGTTAGATTTGAACACTTTATTCCTGGGGGTTGAACTGGGAGCAGATTGCATGCACTTAATTCCAAATCTGAAAATGTAATTTAAAATATTGATAAAATGCCCATTCCTGTTGCCATCAAACTGGACTGCTTGTTGATTAAAAAGCTAGGGTTATCAGTATATCTTGGCAGAGGAGGAAATGAGGTGGAAAAGTAGCATGTTGTTAATGTATCTTAAAGACATCAGGGATTACACGTGACACGATAACATGTAAGAACTTTAGTGGTAAAAGAAATGTCTGTGTGTGGTACGTGGCCCTGTGCAGCTTTTGAGCTACAGCAGTCTATATGCTCAAGTCCAATTTGCCACCAATATAATGTGGGATTTTGACAGCATTTAAATAAATTTAATAGTTCAAACCTCTAAAAAATACAGTCCCTCTGTTCACTGCCGCTTTCAAAGACACCCTCTTAAAGACCTCATGTCACCAAACAAATGTGTAGCAAATGGTAGAAAATAACAAAGAGCAAGATTCAAGACTTAAAATGAAACCAAAAACACTTAATTCTGTTACGAAACGGTTGATAAATAACAAAGAGCATCCTGGACAGATGAACGATTCCCCCATTGCCACTGATCCGCCTTCATAGTTTCATAATTTTATTTTTTTATTAAAAAAAAAAATAAAAATATTGGTTTCTCGTGCTCATGAGAAAGTATAAGCTACACTATGTATATAAATGGAAATATGTGACTTAACTAAGCTGTATTTTAACCTTGGACTCACCTATAAAGACATTGCAGCTTTGATTGTCTGCCGTCACTGTTATGTTATCTCCGAACAACACAAAGTGAGTTTTGAAGTCTTGTGGTCTGTTTCAGCGCAGGGGATACACCAGCCTTGATCAGTCACCTGATCACCTGATAACATAACGGTGACGGCAGACAAGCAAAGCTGCAATGTCCTTATAGGCGAGTCCAAGGTTAAAATACTACGGAGCCTGCAAGGGGAAACAAAACAAAAGAAAGGAAAGAAAAAAAGAATGTGTGTGTGTGTGTGTGTGTGTGTGTGTGTATATGTATGTGTGTGTGTGTGTGTAAATCCAATGTCCAATTCTCTCCAATGAGTGAGCAGAAGGGTGATGTGAAGTGCATCCTGGATCATCGTGGGTTTGAACCAGTGTCTCAACAAGGAAGTGCTGGCCACAGCATACACTGCCTACAAATAAAAGTACTGAAACGACCATGGAAATGAGTATGATTTAATTTATTTTGTCAATGTACAAGTCGAGACCTTTTAACGATGAAAACCGGGAAGTCATGCATGGATTTCAAGAAATGAAATTGATCAATCAAAATTTATTTTCAAGATAAACTTGAACAAACTAGCACCTTTTGCACGGGGGTAGTACAAGTTTGACGGCATTTAACTGTGTTCAGCCTTGCTTTTAGGAAAACAGCACGAGAATCTCCTCCCGGTGACATCACTTCCGTCTTCTTCCCCAATCGCACCAAGGTCAAGAGCGATCGAGCGAGGTTAAAAAAATCGACTATATACTCAAGTTAAACTGCATTGTCGGCTTCAGCACATATGTTTTGACGGTATTTTGCATCATAATTTTGTTGAATGAAACTGTAAATATGGTGACATAAGGTCTTTAAAACAGGTCTACACTCGAGCGCCTGAATGCTCGAGCGGAAATATGATTAGCTGATACAGTAAATAGAGATAAATTCCTGTTCTCATTGGTTGGATGGTTGTGGCTCCTTCATTGTTTATGCTGTTTACAGAGATGAGAGGACCGGTTTAACCTGGGCATGTGACAAAAACTAGGGACCAACTTAATAAATTAAACAGTCAATGTATTTGTATATTCATGTTGTTATAATGCATGTGATATCAAAGCCAGCAGATTCAGTTTTGTTTATTTACCCATAGTGTTGATTTGGGACAAATATTTGGCCGAAATGAATATATTTTTTTAGGCTGTCTGTGACCCACTAAAAATTTTCCACATTGTGGCCACATCAAACCCTCACCAGGGCGTACCAAATATGTAAAACGGGTTAGTGCACTTGCCTAGTAAAATGCCATTAGAATTTAAAGTGGCGTGTACAGTGATCAGCCATAACTGTAAAACCACAGCGTTCAAGTGAACAACATTGATTATCTCAGTACGGTGGCCTCTGTTTTGGGGTGGGGTATATGAGGTAGCAAGTGAACAATCAGCTTTTGAAGTTGAGGTGTTGAAATCAGGAAAAAATGGGCAAGTCTAAGGATCAAAGTGACTTTGAGAAGGGCCAAATTATCATGGAAAGGGGACTGGGCACCCACAGGTCTCATGGGGTGTTTAATATGCACTGGTTATTACCTACCAGAAGTGGTCAAATGGTGAATCAGGAACAGATTCATGGGCACCTAGATTTTATCATGCATGGGGAATGAAGACTCGTCCATTTAGTCTCTATTAGTTTTGTTTTCATTTATTTATTTTATTTATTTTTTTACATCAGGCAGCTGGGTGCGTGTGTATGGTTTCTTGGGGAAGAAATATCAGTTGGATGCATTATGTGAAGAAGGCAACTCACCAGAAGCGGTATGATGTTCTGGGCAGTGCTTTGTTGGGGTCCTAGAATTTCTTATGGCGGTGGTGTTCACGAACAGGGTTAATCCACCTTGTCATAGTGCAGAAACCATTAAGGAATGCTTTGAGGGAAATCTGTGGAGTGTTGTACTCCACACACTATCCAAGCACTTTTACTTTTACACTGGAACAAACACCGGCGGATGGTGACTTCTAACTTTTCATTCGCTGATTAAACTGGTAATCTTCAGCAAATATGTAACGCTGTACATCATTTTAGAGTTAAATATCTAGATTGTATTTGATTTAATCTAATCCAGTCAGGTTTTGTATACACAGAATAATATCTTGACCACCGGACTT
>JBCNYH010000012.1:17100520-17132819 GCA_039654325.1 Tandanus tandanus | reverse complement strand
GGGAAAATCAGAATACTTTATTAATTAGAAAATCTGATTCTGATTTTCTCTATAGTCTGTAATGGATGAAGTGTCACACTGCACAACTGTAGCTGGTGAAGGTAGGAAAAGTTTTTCTATTAATACCTAAAAGTTATTTTGTTAGCTTCAACAAATCACTACTAAAATAACTTTATACGTTTATATTAAACACACATTTTTTTCTTAACCTTTTATGCCTTTAACCTTATTGTCACATTTAAATTAAAAACAATCAAGCCCACCAGAATTTGGGTTTTATTCAATAAATAGAATTATTTTCATTCATGTTGACTGTTACGGTTGACATTATGGCAGCTTTGAAACAACTGGACTTGTACATTCATAACAAATTCCAGACATTGTGCTCATCACACTCATTTGTCAAATGGCCTCTGCTTTCAGCATGGAGTGACTCAGAAATGTTTGAAATTTCTTCAGTTTCATAATCAGTGTTTTCCTGCGTCTGCTTTGGTAACGCACTGACTTGGCCAGGTTTCACTCATTTAAAAAAATATTTATTTATGCAATGACTAATTAATTAAATAAAGATTAAATAAACCGTTAAATTGCAATAAAAAAATAAAACTTGCAGAAATTTCACACTAGAAGCTGCCATGTTTTTCACGCCTTGCTCATTGTGTATTAGAATAGGTGCATTGGTAGCAATGGAACTGTCCCTTAAATGGGAAACAATTCTTTTTCCATTTTTGGACCCATAAATATCGTTAGTGTTGAACCTGGTTAGTCGATGCTAGAGTATCAAATAACGAGGTTAGTGCATGTTAAAGTTTTCCCTCTGGGATGTTTCAGCTGGATGTAAACACAAGGTTTTAACCTTTTTTGGGGTGCACCAGTGTGTTACGGCGTGCCTCGCATTCTGATTAGCTGGCCTTCCCCCACTGCTCCCATGCATCTCGATATTGCCATACATCCCGGTCTGCCTCCCATTGCACTGAGCCTGGAGATTTCAGGTGTTAATTACTTTTCATACAGTGCCAAAATGGAGCCTTTAAATCACATTTATTGTTTGTCATGTGACCAGTCTTCTGTGTTTATTCAATGACACACCCTTGCGCCATTATCCCCTATTTTCATAAAACACAAAAGAAAATGAGCAATGCATCCACAAGATGCAAAAGGAAACGATTGGCACAAACTAAAAATCACTGCGTGTTACAGTATCAAAAATAAAGGGTACGCTGTGCGCTGAGCAGACTCAACCCTGTAGCTGTCTCCTCGTTGTAGTTGGGTTAAGTACCAGGAGGGAGTGGCCTTGATAAGTGGAACAGCTTTAAGCTCTGTTTTAGCCTGTGCTGTGATGAGCGCAGCTGGCTGACTCTAGCTCGCATTGCATTGGGGCACCAGCTTGGATCACTTATTTGCTTTTTTTTATTGTTTTGAGAGCATCGGGTTTGCCCAGTCTGAATAGCCAGTGCTGCCCTCATTATTTTGTGGTATACTAAGTTGTACTAATGTGTGAATAATTTTTCATGGTTAAGTTATATCTCAGTAATAAGCATTTTACTAGTGCTTTACAGTTGGTCCTTCATGGTCCACTGGAAGGAGATTTTCTCTTTTCATCAAGGCCCGATCTCATTTGGTTGATTCTTTGGCGAATGCCCGTAAAAAAAAATGTTTTTGGTGACGGTCAGTGATGATCTGCGATGATCGGCAGTGGTTGGCAACAGTTTTTGTTTGTCTTCTTTTTACTTGTTGACCATATCGCTAACTCTCCCCAACTGCAGATTGTCAGAGACTTTGTTGGCTGCAATCAGCGACCGTAATCATGGCCCAAACTGACGATATCCATGACCATAATGCTCAGATAAAAATCTCTGATGGTCGGCAACTAGGTTTGAGACTGTCTGCAACTGAGTCCCCAACTATCTGCGATCGATCACAACGGTCTCAGACTGTCAGCAATATAATCACGGATAGTTGGCGACAGTCACTGATTAGTAGGTTATCCTGTGTAGTCATCCAACATGTGGAAACAGGTTTCAAAAAACAGGATGATTGTCCACAATGGGTGCATTCCTCAGTGACAGTCAGCAATATGGTCGACAGTATCGGTCGCAAACCCTTCATTGCTTGCTCCCAACCTAAAAATTGATCGAATCGTGGGCGTGTCAGGCGATATCGCCCAAATGAGATTGGGGCTTTAGGTTGTAATTTTTACCCCTGATTTTGTGAAAAGCATGTGTGGCATATGCCTAATGCTTTAATAGAGTATAATGTGTAGATTTTGGCACTGCCTAAAACTGGAGCTTCCGATAGCTGTCTCTTGATAAGCGTTCGTGCCTGGGTTTGCTTTTTATCGTGTTTCTAATTCCTGTGTTCATTTGTATCAACTGTCTTGTTAATTTATCCGTTCAACAAGGTTATGTTCTGTCAAACCTCTAATTTCAGCATTTGCCCCAGGAATTTTTTTTACCCGAAAGCTTCTCTGCCTCCTTAAGTTAGATGTTTTTTGTACGCTGTTTTTAGATGGAAAGAATTATGGTATGGCGCTGTCCATATGTCTACTGTCTGTCCATTAAGTTTAACCAAAAACTTGAACCTTTGCCCTAACTTCTTACTGCCGTGTTAAAGTTAGAGGCATATAATGTTTTATTGCCTGTATTTTAACTGTGACAGGCATATTATGTACCACTGGTGCTCTTGTTTATTTTGTGTGTCTGAGTGGGTGGTGTATGACCATCTTGGGTTTCAGTTTCTTTATTATTAATGTTTTTTCTTTTTTCTTTCTTTTTTTTTCTTTCTTTCTTTCTTTTTCTTTATTTCTTTCTTTCTTTCTCTCTTTCGCTGCAAGTTAGCATCAACTCAGTGATGTAGCAGTCTTAATGGGTTTCCTGTGATGGTCATGCACGGACACAGGACCGAACATGACACAACCATCCAAACCATATTCCACGACTGTTGTGCTCTGCTCGGGAGCTTGGCTGTAATGCATGTACTTAAATGACATTTTCAAGACCACCTATCCAAAAACTTTTTTTTCTCTTTTTTTGCATTGTCCCCCTTTCTTTTGGTTTGTCAAACTCTAAAGCTGAATTTCAGTCCCAGGCAGACGTATCAACAGCTCCAGGTTGCCATGTTGATTTACTGTCATGCCCCAATTGTATCTAATATCTACGCTTTTCTAACAAAACTTTTTCCTTCACTGCAGAGAGAAGAAACAGAAGATTCAAGACATTAAGAACAACATAAAAGAGGCCATAGAGGTGTGTAAGCTTAAGCATTGGTTTTTTAGGTAATAATGAAAGTAATTGCTTGTGTTGTGCCTGACGTAGCTGTAAGGATGTTAAACCAGTATGAGCACTTTAGGCATTTTAGCACCAGACGGATCAGTTTATATACAGTACTCAACAAATTTATTACACTTTTCATTAAAGAATTAGTAATTTTTCAGAAAGTTTATTACAGTTCACATTTTGTTAGTGTTTATTTGGAGAAAGGAAATAGTAAAAATACCTAAAATGTAAAAGGCAAAATTTTGCAGAAAAGGATTTATCCTTTCAGCTTTTGGACAGGGAGCGTTCCTGCTGGCAAGTTTTCCTAATTTTCCACAGTTTCTGTAGGCTCTGTGTTAGAGGTTGTTTCTTACTGTTCCTGTCTTTAGAGAAAATCTTTGTGTGATCAATTTGTAAATCAGTTATATTCCTTAATGATTCAAGTTTATTCCAGGCTAGAATTTTAACCACTCCACCATTTCCAGTGGTCCAGCTTGCTGTTTCTTTTTTAAATAATTGTTACACAATTTAAATGATTAGTTGGTTATCCTTGAACATTGGGGTCCACAATGGGCCACAAGCTAGTGGAGTCTGTACCAGCCTGAGTGCTTATTAAAGCAAAAATGTACACAGCCCAAATTTTCAAAGTTATGTAAATATTTTTATTTTGATTCCACTCTTTACTGGCGTTGTTGTGGATACTATTCTGTAATCTGATTGTCAAGTCTGGACCCCAGTAGTCATTTCTGTGCCCAAACACTGTTGACAGCTTCAAGACTGGGTAAAATAAAATAGCCTAGTGAAAAATCTAGCAACTTCTTGAGCATAGATCTTTCTATGAAAAAAAAAATAGACATGACATGATTTTCTTTCATGGAGCCTTATTTTCAATTTAATATGCTATTGCTAAATGTTACATTTCTACAATGCAAATCACCTGGATAATTCTAGTGAGCTTAGCTGATTTTCTTGCAGTTAAAACCTATAATTAGTCTTATCATCTTACTGCAAAGGAACTGGTAGAATGCATCTTCACTGGTGCACGCAGTCTTTAGGAATGCTTATTTACTGAGTAGGTAGAACAGACTAAATAGCTCTTCATGGGGTTTCTATGCTTCATTAGTATTTGGGAGATTTACAGTGCTAATGCTGTTAACCATGTTAATCTTCTGTATCTTTTCAGACCATAGTTGCTGCTATGAGTACTCTTGCTCCACCCATCCAGGTTGCCTGTCCAGAAAACCAACAGCGAATTGAATACATCACCAACTTACCAAATCAGAAGAATTTTGAGTTCACATCTGTAAGTATTATATTATAAGAGAGCAAAGCAGCGTTCTAAAGAGATGCAGGAATATTTATATTTACAGTGTTTGACTTCCTCAGAACAAGTTGCTGAATTTCAAAAAAAAAAATAAAAAATTTGCAAGCTAAAACTGTCAGTGAGGAGTCAGTACACCAAGTAAATACAGCAGAGAATTTAAAAAAAATGCTAATCGATTTCATGACTTGAGCAATTATCCATCCTTTTGGGTGTCATACCTTTCCCAAGTGAGTAATAGAATGCCAAATGAATTTGGGGAGTTTGTGTTACTTAATATAAAATATAATTAACATGTATTGCAGATTTACTGAGCCAAGCTTATTCAGCTGTGTGACATGATATTCCCTCACATGTCCTTCAATGTTCTCATTTAAGTTTTTTCTAGCCAAATTTTAGATATTGGTCCCATATCTACCTCTCATCCTTTTTTGTTGACATATCTCATCCAGGGGGCTCTTGAGAGTTCTTCACATGAGACATTTTGAGGATGAATTTATCAACTAGGGGCATACAGTGAAATGTTAGTTCGATCCATAGGGATTTTCTGTATGTGTAAAGTGAGTCGTTAGGGGATTTAACTGGAGGTGGTTAATGAACAGTTGCTTCTTTTTCTTTCCCTGCTCATTAATCTTTGTAGGCTTTGAAGTGCTTCAGGGTTAAACACTTAGCAGGATAGTCCCATAGGTTCACTGTCATGATAGCATGGCTTCCTAAGCAAGCTAGTGCAATAAAGTAGATGCATCTATAATCATGTATATCATTCACCGCCAATGATGAGACTTTCCAGAAATCATAGTTATGTTTGTCACCCAGTAAATGGAGCTACCAGCCATGTGTTCGTCATATCTCCAAGAATACTTTTCCTGGAGAACGTGGAAATTTGGCGAAAATGGCAAAACATGCTGGAGCTAGCTACTTACCAGATATTGGGTCTCAACATAGACCCTTATAGGCTTTAGGATGGGCAATAGTTGTGTCTCAAAAGAGAAACCAGTGCAGGTCTCACATTCAAGCTAGTTGCAATAATTTTTTAACCCATCCCCGTGTACAACAACACTACTGTATGTATAATCCATCTCCCATTTTGTCTTGTCTAAATGGTCCATTTCCATTTATAGTATCTAATTTGAGCAGTTAGTTTTCCCTATTTTGATATCTTCATTTATTTTTTTTTCCCTTCAGAAATGTTTTTTTATTTTTAAGATTCTTTTATCACAATGTAGAAAGGTGCGAATACAGTTGGTTTGAGCAGAGTTCTCTATCTGTTCATTACGTTTACCAACCTATTTGAACTTGGCTACTTCACCACAGAATCACCATCATATACATATTCTGTAAACATTTCTGGATGCAATCCAAACTGTTGATGCATTTCAACTTAAGCAAGGGGAGAATTGTGCTACCGAGCCTCGTAAGCTAGCAACCATTTATTTCGGTATTAACTAAATCCAGCTGTCAAAATTTGCACAAAAGCCATTTGTTTGTCAGTGAACACCTCTGATACCAGTAGCATTAGGATGTATTATTAAGTAGGTGTTCCAAATAAGAAGCTTTTAACTCACTCTGCACTCTTGACTGCTGTATTAAACCAGGCAGCTACTGAAGACACAGTTAACCTGTTGGCAAATTTCCAGTTCATGTCCAAGTGATAAGTCCTTCTTAGATATGTCCACATTAATGCAGTATCTCCAGCTGAAACTGTTAAATTCTCTTCATATTTATTCAGAGAGCTTAAAGTCTATTACTTTGCACTGGAGAAATAGCTGTGTCAAGCTAAAGAACAACAGCACCAATGCATCCGCTGCACATGCTTAATCCAGAGAAAGTTTCGAGTGTGCAGATTGGGTTTGTAAATTTAACAAAATGGCGCAGCAGAAATGCTTCATTTTTATAGAGGGGGACCCATTGGTACTAAAGTGTACAGTCACTAGGTCTGAATGAAAGCTCCTCATAGCATGAACACAAGTCAAGAAGTGCTTGTGATGGAGTACATGAAATAAAATCCTAACTCTCCTGTTACACTAAAAAAAGTATATATTTTCACCAGGTGTTTTTCTTACATCTACCAAGTGGCAACCTGCTAAAATGTGTTCAATAGTTTGCATTAGCCTATTTGAAAAACTGCCATTTGGAGCTTGCTTCTCTTTCGTGAGTGTGCGAAATCACGAGCATAGGACGTGGACATGTTAGTTCATACAAGGTAAGATAATGGCAAAAATAAAAGTATACAGATATTAAACTGACAAAGCAGGTATAATCTAGTGAATTTCTGAATAAAATAAAATTTGGAACTTCTGCATATAATTCTACATTTGCAAACATCACACAGGCGTCTGCTTGTATATGTGACTGCATGTTGTGTACAATGCTTTGGTGGCAACTGTTCCTTCAAGGTCACTTCCACCCCATTTTTTGCGGTGTAGTGGCACCCCCCCATCCCCCCCCGTGTGAGGATTTATTTACCATTTTTATGGACATGTATGTGACATATGAAAGCTTTTATTAAGTTTGGGTTTAATTCCACTTTAATTTAGAAATTAGAATTTTGTAATGCATCAAATACTTTTTAAAATGTACCGTTTCTGACTGAGACTTTAAAGGTGAAACTGTTGTTTATGTTCTAAGTTGGACCTCTAACTATTTTTAATGCAACAATGAAATGATCAGTGCTATGAGAATCAGACCTACATTTTCAGGGTTTTCTTGTTTTTCAGTTTTACAAATACCACTAAAAAACATGATTTAATAAATTGCAGCGTGCTTCCCAGATGCAGATGTGCAGTTTTGCCCAGAAAATAAAATGGATGAATTTGACTAATAAGGCTGCGAGCACCCATTCAGAGTCCTGGATATTTTTGCTGCATGTCTTGTGATGTGTAGAATCCCTTGTTTCTTTGAGATATTTAAGGCATTCAGCTGTGTTCAAGAGGAATAAACTTAACCATTCCAACAAATTTGTCGTTAAAATATTTGAATTGAGAATGTGCAAACTTTACTCCTGGCTGAAACCATGCCCTGTGCCAAGAGGGCAAAGTGAGCTGGGGTAAGTGAAAAAGGACATGTGATGGCTTACACATGAGACAATCCTGTGTCTTGCAGACACATGATCGGGGTCCAGGCGTGTTTTATTTGAGAGTGAGAGTTTTAGTCTAGCCAAGCAAATAGGGTTGTGTAACAACTTTTGCCCTAACCCTATATAAACTTATTATAATAAATATCAAACCCTGAACACTTTATCCATTTATTCATATTTATTATGTTTCAGTGTGAATAATTTGTCATCTCTTTTTAGGAGTTTTATGACAATGCAAAAAAACTGTGGCAGGATGACGGAGTGAAGGCCTGCTATGAGCGCTCCAATGAGTATCAGCTGATCGACTGTGCGCAGTAGTGAGTATCTCTAGAGTGATGTGCACTGTATAGTATATATAATGTACATTAAACATCAGTATAGTTTGCTTACCATGGAGGAATAAAAATCAAAAACCAAAGTCACACACACTCTGTATGGCCAAAGGTTTGTGGACATCTGTCTGTCATATCCATATGCGGTTCTTCCTCAGTTTGTCACTACAAAGTTTGAAGAACACGATTGTATCACTGCAGTTCCCGTATTGGAACTAAGAGGTCCAAACCTGTTGCAAAATATTTCCCTTGTGCACTAGTCAAACTCTGAGCATATGGCTGAAGTGAAAAAACTTGAATGGCCTGCCCAGAGCCCTGACCTCAACACACTGAACAAAGCCATGTTTTAAAATCTAGTGGAAGCCTTCACAGAGGACTAGATCATGAGCAAAGGGGGACTCTCGTCTTTCACTCATGTGCCAAGCCATTTAATCCTCTTAGGGTTGCAGGCAGGCTGAAGCCTATTTCAGCCAAAACTGTGCTAAATAAGGGTACCTCTGAACAGCTACCCAGACCATTGCAGGACCACATAGGGGGACAATATTGGGAATGGGATGTTCAGTCGCTGTGTTATTCGCTTGAGCTGGTCTGGCTGTTCTCCTCTGATATCTCTTATTAACAAGACTTTTCTGGATTTTTGTTTTGATAGATTTTTTTTTTGTATAATTTCATGTAAATTATACAGACTGAAAATTCAGCAGCTTCTGAAATACTCAAAACAGCCAGTCTGGCACCAGCAACAATCATGCACAGATTCAGGATTTTGCTTTTTTTTTTTAATGCTGGGTGGCCTGAATCTGAATACTGGGGTTTTTGGAACACTGGTATTTTTTTCTCTCTTTAGTATTTAGTTTATCATAGCACCATTTGGCTGTGAAATGGTGGTTTCTCCATTCGGTGTAGTGCACTGTATGCTCAAGCTCCAAGCTATTTTCTATTCATTACAGTGCATTCTGGGAAGATGGTCATGTGACCCAAATCATGTGCCTGTGTGTGTTTTATTTATTTATTTTTTAATTTTTTATTTTTTTTAGTAACAACTACTGATCAAAGACTGGCAGAACAGGAAACAAAGATGGGATACAATGTTGGGGAAGTGTAATCATAAAATAGGATAACAAGTTCAGCCAGTTTTAATTTCAACATTTTTTTTCTGTTCTTAAAAATTTTGTGCTGAAGGTGGAATTCTTGCTGTCTGTGTGTGTGTGTGTGTGTGTGTGTGTGTGTGTGTGTATGTATGAGTGTTTACATATACGGTATATATACTTGGATGTCCATAAGAGCCTTTCATATGAGCTGTGTTATTCTCCTGGGATTCTTTTATTAATTCCAGTCTCACTCTCAATTTAAGCAAACTCTGTACATCAGGAGGATATTTTAAACTGTAGATTACGTTCATATATTAAACGCTGAGATATGTTTTTCCTTGTTCAGTACAAGGCAGAGGGGATGTCTAGATTGAGCAGTCTTGGAGTTCATGTACCTGAAAATTCAAAAAGCATAAAGGCATTGTCATTTATTTTAACATTCCAACCTCTCACTCATTTGCTGAAACCCTTAATCCTACTATGGTCACAGGGAGGCTGGTGTCTATCTCAGCCAACACTGGGCGAAGGCAGGGTGCATTCTAATCAGCTCACCAGACCATTGCCGGGCACCATGTGCACAACCATTTACACTCACACCTATGGGCACTTGGAAGAGCCAGTTAGCCTATGTCTATGGGATGTGGGAGGAAACCAGAGTACCCGGAGGAAACCCATGCAAGAACAGGGAGAACATGCAAACTCCACACAGAAACGCATATACGTCCAGGACTCGAACCCTGGACCTTCTTGCTGTGAGGCGGAAGTGCTACCCACAACACCACCGTGCCAATAATCAGATCTGAATGATTGTAATTTATTTGTTTGGTGATATAGTTGTTTATGGGGTTTTCACGGATCCTAAAGTCTTTAAATGCATTGAGTTCCTTCTTCTAAAATTAAGGCCTTAATTTAGTTAAATATTTCCAATCAATCTTTCAAAGGTCTGAAACATGAGAGGAAGGATTTCATTCTTCTCTTATTGCAATTTCAAATGTTCAGATAACAGAATAAATAAATCTCTTTTGTTTGCTGTACACCGGGGAGCTCCGAGCAGGGTGACTCTCAACTGGCTAGACGTTACTCACATGAGGACATGTGGAAATGAATATTTAACGAAACTTGGCTCTTAAAGGGAAATTGTGTGGCCTGGCTTAAACCCTCAAGCAAGGAATGTGTTTGAGACACAGTGCATTTTATGCAAGAAGTCATTCAATCTTGACATGCTGGGAAATAAGACAATGCACATGCAGGTTGAGAAGACTAATATTGGTCTACTGAGAAACAGCGGGTGTGTCTCAATCTTGCCCTCATCTAGTCTACAAGATGATGCCGATTAACTTGCTGCAGAAGCTAGGCCAAAGGCTGGTGCCCTGATGTCCCCGATTATTACCAAATCAAATGTGTTATGGTGAAGGTATAAAGAGAAACTGGCAAAATTAACTGAGAGCCTGAAACAGGTGTGTTTAGTGTTGTCTGCTGCACACTAGGATCACTACAGTGTTTGGTTATTTTAATGTTAATTATTAGACAAATTAAATTGAACATTAAGTCTTAACTCAATCTTGCCCTTAGTTGTAGGAACCCTGTTTAAGGTCTCATTTGTATTTTAATTTGCGGAGATGTAGGGTTTTTTCCTAATTATGTTTATTATTTGATTTTTCAGCTTTTTGGACAAAATAGATATTGTGCAGCAGGGTGACTACACACCATCTGACCAGGTGAGTATCCTTATTTTGCCTCTGTCTTCTTTATAGTTTAACACATTTTTGCTTGGCATTGCTACAAGAACAAAATTTTAACCTGCATGTTAGTGTCAGTAAAACAGTCCGATTTCCTCAGCAAGTAGGGCTTTGTTAGATAAATGGTGAAGGTCAATTTCTCTGCAACGAAGAAACACAAAGCATAATTTATTGATGTTTTGCATATGTTTATGCCATTTTCCTGCAAACTTCAGTTTATGGGCAAATTAAGAAAATGTTGGCCACAACAATCACAGCATGCAATCTCCATGGCATTGTTACTCCAGTTGGTCAGGTCGAGGCTCAGCAACATTAAAATGGCAATAAAATGAAGTCAGCTGATGTGCATGTACTGAATGAGCAGGTTATCACATCGATGGACTTCCCTGATGGCACGGATATAAAATTGGGACTCAAATAGTGCATGGTTCAGGGAGCATTGTATTGGCATGTATTGGCACCCAAGAGTCCTGACCTTAACCCTATTGAACGTTTTCGGGATGTGCTGGAGACTTTATGGAGTGGTTAAATTTTTCTGTCATCAATTCAAGTCGTTGGTGAGAAATGAACCCAACACTGGATGGAAATACAGTGTCTGTAACCAGTCGGATTTTCCGACTTTTGTCGGATAAAGTAGGATTTTTAGGCATTTCCCTACATTTTGCACTATTCTGTCAGATTTTTGTAAAAATTGCTGCGGTTTGTTTATATTGACAACTTGAACTAGGTCAAAGAAGTAAAATCTAGTGAGCCTTCTTCCCCCGTAATCTCTAGTATTTCTAGTATCTCACAGTTGATAATCCGGGTCTCAATCACGTGACCAGCAGCAGGAACCTGCCTCCCATGTTAAAGTGGTGGAAACAAACCACTGCACTGCGAAAATACAGTTCAATTAACTTGTCTATTCGGGTTTTTGTTTTGCTAATCTAGTGCTCTCATCGTGCCTAAAAGCTGATGTGTAGTGGGCGGTACGTCTAATAAAAGACAGTCATTTAAAGTTTTGTATGTTGCCACTAAGTGGGAAAAGACACAAGTAAGTAAGTGTCTGAGCACTATCAACCGGTGAGCACTAAAGCCCAATGGAGCAGTGAATCAAGGAAAGATATGAGAATCTAAATCACCTTATGTTTTTGGCCTGCTTTTTTTTTCACTGGTGAGTTTATATTTTTCATAGGCTTTAATTTTGAAGTAGTAGATGTAATCGATACACAACTGTACCATCACTTATATACCAGGCTCAAAAACAGCTCCTTCCCCAGAGCTGTGAAAACCTTCACCCTCCACTCTCTCACAGTCACACCCACACATGCAACCTTCCTCCACAGCCACGTACTCACTCGCTCACCCCCCCCGCTGACTCTCACATAGACATCAGTTCTCTGTAAAAGGATATTGAATCCACAAACTCTGACTGTCTTACACTGCCGCACTTTACTTACATTTACATTCTAGTTTATATCCACTCTGCTGCTGCTATTTATTTATTTCATTTCATAGTGCCTTCATTGTGCATACCAGTGTTCAGTTTTTATTCACAGGTGCTTAGAGTTTATATTTTTAGGTTATATTTCTATTGAAAGTTGTTTATATAATGCTCTGGACAGTTTACTGCCTTGCTTTTACATTTTTAAAGCTGAGAGTCTCAATCGAAATTTCGTTGTGTGAACATATTTACAATAAAGGATCTTGAATCTTATGCTGCTGTTCATACCACGGATGACAAGAGATTTAACAGACCTTTACAGTTTGTCAGAAATGTTTTTTTTAAACCCATTAAATAAACAAACATCAGCTAACAATTGGGCCTTTACATATTTCATAAGACAATTAAAAAAAGGTTTCACATTCGTTGTCAGTAAATATCATTTGTGTTACGGAAAGGAAACATTAATATTTGGAAATATTAATATTGATATTCTAAATAACATTCAAGATTCCACTAGATTGCCCCAGATTCCACCTTTTAACATCAAAGATAAAAAAACTACCCCTCTTTTGCCGATGAATGTGCTTAAAGTGCTTTTTTTTTTTTTTTTTTCCCCCCCAGTCTTGTTACAGACACTGGAAATAATTATGTTGCTAAAGTTTGTTAAAACAGTGGCATGATTTACGTGCTGTAAGCAAGTCTAAAGGCGGGGCAACAACATATTCGTGTGAGCGACTTTTTTTTTTTTTTTGGCTGGGCAGTCTGTGTTGTGTGTCCTGTAATGCAACATTCATGTTCTATACCAGTCACTTACTTGTAGAAGTGATGAACTACACTAGGAATTATTGGCCTGTGCTACAAAACTATCAACCTCTGCAGCACTATGTGCAAAAATAGTGAACATTTCAGCCCTGTGTATAACAACAATTAGCAATTAAGATCATCAATGTTATTTAAAATAATTATATGAATGTGTTTAGATTCTTGTTCTTCCCTTTTGTTATTGGTGGGTGGCGTACAGGTATAAATAATATATTTGCCTTAATTTATATTCCATTTGTGAGGATTGATAACGGTAGAACTAAGGCTCCACATAAATGCTTTTATGTTCTTCTGGTTTTATAACATTCCTCCATGACAATCACCACACTGCCTAATTTTAGCAATACTATGCTAGAATTGCAGTTAACCACTTGTATATCACTGATTATTACTGTGTGTAAGGATCAAAGCCTTGCACTGATAATAATCTTTAAATATCATTGCAAAGCTAATTTATTATACTTAACAATTACACACTGAAGGTGAGGTGAAGGTCACAGAATAAATCAAGATGACAGGTGAGGTCCATGAGCACTGTGTAGGCTTAGTGACATGTTTTTAAAATAATTTAAGTTATAGTGTTTACCCCACAGAAGCACAAGAAACCCACCCTGTATAACAGCCTGTTTTAAACTTATTCAAAGTTGTAGTATATCAGCCTGCTCCAAGTAAACATTGCTGTGAGTTTCTGACGTTTTCATTTAAGACAATAATATTATATAAAATATATAAAATATATGAATGGGTTTAGAAGTGTGACCAAAGTCACGCTTTAAAAATGAAAAAATACAGGTGAAACTCGAAAAATTAGAATATCGTGCAAAAGTTCATTTATTTCAGTAATTCAACCAAATATAGACTCATTACTTGCAAAGTGAGATACTTCAAGCCTTTATTTTTATAATTTTGATGATTATGGATTACAGCTTATGAAAATCCAAAATCTCAGAAAATTAGAATATTGTGAAAAGGTTCAATATTGTAGGCTCAAAGTGTCACACTCTAATCAGCTAATTAATCCAAAACACCAACTTAAGGTTCCTGAGCCTTTAAATGGTCTCTCAGTCTGGTTCAGTAGAATTCACAATCATGGGGAAGACTGCTGACGTGACAGATTTTGGATTTGGGGTTTTCATAAACTGTAAGCCATAATGATCAAAATTATAACAAAGGCTTGAAATATTTCACTTTTTATGTAACAAGTCTATATAATATATTAGTTTCACCTTTTAAGCTGAATTACTGAAATACATGAACTTTTGCACAATATTCGAATTTCACCTGTAATCATAATGGTGTATGTTTGCTTCTCTTAATCTCTTATATTCCCATGTAGTATGTACTAGAACAATTATATGTCTCAGGCTATACGAGTTATTGCTATACCTTAAAAATTATTTCCACTTTACCCACTTGAAATCTAAACCTTACTTTTAGGTGGGTGGGAGTGTGAAATAACCATCAAATCAAGAAAAAGGAAACTAATTATAACCTAAAAATCCTCTGATTGGCTAATTCTAAATGCAGATTTGTAATTAGCACCACTATATTAAGTATAGTAACATGTTGGGGTTTTTTTCTGGGTAGCAAAATTATTGTTGTCCAATGTAATGCTTGAAACAAAATGGCTGACTCACAGTGTATCGCAGTCACTAGGGATAGACACTGTCCTCATTATCATGCTTTAATAAAAGAACTCGTAAAATTTCATTTAAGTTTGGTTTTCTTTTGTTTCCATGTAGTATATACTAAAACTTTGAATGAACTTAAATGCAATCTGTTATACCGCGGTTTACTTGCATTTCTGTGTAGTGTGTACTAAATAGAAGCTCTATACAAACTGCTACAGATTGTGCAATAACAAAACTCAAAGCTCAACCAAAAAAGACTATAATCCTTTCTGTAACTGCATCTTTGTGCTTATGTCTTCCAGGACCTGCTCAGATGCAGAGTTCTGACCTCTGGTATTTTTGAAACAAGATTTCAGGTGGACAAAGTAAACTTCCAGTAAGTGATCTCAGTGTAAAGTGACCTCTTTTCATATGTTGTGTTCTGTGTAGTCATAACCCACAGACTGGTTTTCTTCAGCATGTACGAGATGTTCACTGCTACTGGGGCACTGCAGACGGATGTACTGAGACGCACTAATCGAGAGTAATGTTTGTGAATAACCACCAGGGGGCAGTAGAATTTATAATTCAATTCACTATCAGGAGACATGCAGTTTACCAAACCTTAGTCATGTGAAAAAAGTTATAAAAGGATGTTTTAATCCAAATTCTCACAAAAGTTCTTTGTTTTCAATAAATTGGCAACATATTACTGAACAATTTTTAATATGCTGGGATGTTTGAGTTCGAACTGAGTGGAAATGGATTTTATGGATTACTATAAATTGAGATCAATTTTAAAGCTACTGAAATATTTACACAAAGTTCACAAAATATTTTTATATGCAATATTTAATACAATATATAAAAAAAATTTTTTCCTCCTGTGGCACTGGGCTGGCACCCCACCCAGGGTTTTCAAAAATTGTTTCATCTAAGAAATGTTTGTTGTTGTTCTATGTTGATATTGTTAGAATAAAAATTTGAATTATGTCTTTGTGTTAAAAATAAATAAAATGCAAATCGGGGGTTGAATAAAAGTGGAGATTTTATTTTAGGCCATATCGCCCAGCCCTTATATATCCTCTGATCCCATGACTTTGAAAAGTTTGAGAACCGCTGCATTAAAAGAATTATTAATTTTTAACTCCTATTAAATGTTATGATGTTGCATGTAAAGGTCGAGCCCAATTCGAAATTAAGCCAGATCTCATCCCAACTGTGGTTTGGCCCAACGCAGGTCAAAATTACTTTTGGGCCTCGACATTTACTTGCAACATCATAACATTTAATATGGGCCAGACAAAATCCCATTTGTGATTTTGAATTCAAAATCCTGCACATGACTTCTCAGTTGATTCAGGCAGGATAATATAAAAATGAATCAGAAATTAAATGGAAATGAAACAAAAATTAATCTTACCATGTGAAGTTAAAATCCCAAACCTTTATTATATGAAATGGTGAAAATCTGTTAGTCATTTTTTATATTTATTATTGAAGTTTATTATTTAAATTATGACAAAGTCTTTAACAACTACATTGCAATATATTGAATTTGTAATTGATAATTTTATAGTGTACAATACCTCATTTTTAGCCTATCATGCTTAAGTGTGTGTGGTTTTAATCATGGTGGTAATTATTTTTGTATTGCCCAGCTTGAAGCAGTTGGGGATCAATCAAAATCACGATTGGGATTGGGTCTTGCCAAATTTTAACTTGAATCACTATTTAATTTTGAGTTTGGCCTGCCCAAATCTAAATTTGAGTATGGGCTGTCCAATTTGTAAGTTTGATCTGGGCTGGGCTAAAGTACAGTTAGGATTTGGTCAGGCCAGATTAAGATTTGGGCCTTGACATTAATATAATATGTTCCAAGATTACTCATAAGGACCGAAGCTAGAGCCCAAACTAGGTAGAATCTTACGTTCAGGTGTGTGGGAATGGGAAATAAAAATCAAGAAAAAGGAAACTAGTTATACCTTAAAATCCTGATGTTCTTTGCAAATTCTAAATACAGGCCTGAAATTAGCTCCGATCTGTTAGATAAAATAACACGTAACGTCATGTTTTTTTTCCAGGTAGCAAACTCGTTGTCTAGTGTAATGCTTGAATCAGAATGGCTGACTCAGTTTATCGCGGTCACTTGGGGTAGACGGTGTCCTCATTATCATGCTTTCAAAATAGAGCCATTAAAATCTCATTTAAGTTTGCTTTTCTTGTGTTTCCATGTACAATATACTAAAACTGAGTCTATAGATTTCTCAACTGTCCAAAAACAAAACTGAGTGTAAAACTTTTAATAGGTTTTATCTTAATTCTTGGGATTTGATTGATGTTTAGGCCCACATGATCAATGCTGTCTGTGTTCACACACTGTTTTATTTATTTTATTTTTTTTGTTTCTTTAATTTTAGTTCTGTGCCTTGTAATAAAGTATAAGTAAAATTAAAATTGAACATTATTTAACAATCACATCATCTTTAATCACTCCATAATTTTTACTGACTTGTAAGTACTGTTTATTTCCTTGCCTAATACCTTTCCTGACTCGGTGCACTACAGTAAACGGCTGCCTACAAGTAAATATATGAAATAATTGAATTTTCCCAGATAAAACTGTGTTTGGAGCACTGCTGAATGTCCAGCTAGTGAATGTATAAATACTGTAGCGTAAACAATTCAAACTTCTTTTTATTACTTCATTATGAGGTAAAGGAGATGTTTATACCTAACCTTGTTTTAATATCAGTGCAATGATTGTGCAAAATGTCCTTCATTACCTGCTTGTTTCTTCTCAGCATGTTCGATGTGGGTGGACAGAGAGATGAGCGTCGGAAGTGGATCCAGTGTTTTAATGGTAAATATGTCATTGTGTTCTGTTCTGGACCATCATGCTTTTAGTTGACCATCATGCTTTTTCTTTTTTTATTATCTTTATTATTATTATTATTATTATTATTATTATTGTTATTATTATGCATTTGGTACTCTTTATAAAAAAAAATAATAATTCAGATGTACACATGTACAGAGTTTTATTGTAGAATATTTGCTCAGTTTTTAACTGTTGCTCCATTAATATTGTGCTGTTTGCGCTGGTTCAACATGTGAAACATGGGGCTGCACATGCATTCTGTGCAAAGTATTCGGAGACTGTACTGATTTACTTTATTGCCTCTTAAACTTGACCACACATTTTGCTTGTTTTATTGCGATTCCATACATCTATCTTCCACTTATCCGTGGTCGGGTCACAGAGGCAACAGGTCTAGGAGGGGAAACCCAGGCATCCCTCTCGCCAAAGACTCACTCTAGCCCCTCCCGGGGATCCCAAGGCGTTCCCAGGCTGGACGGGGGATATACAATCCCTCCAGCAAAGTTCTGGGTCTGGCCCGGGTCTCCCATTTTCACGTGCCCGAAACGCCTCTTAAAGGAGGTGGCCAGGAGGCATCCTTATCAGATGCCCGAACCACCTTTCAATGTGGAGGAGCAGCGGCTCTACTCTTTGTTCCCTCCAGATGCCTGAGCTGCTCACCCCATTTCTAAGGCTACGCCCAGACACCCTCTGAAGGGAACTCATTTCAGCTTCATGTATCTGCAATCTTCTTCCTTTATTCACTACCCAAATCTCATGACTATTGGTGAGAGTTGGAATGTAGTTGGAACATAGATGGACTGGTAAATCTGAAGTTTTGCCTTTCGACTCAGTTTCACTTCAATATAACAGACCAGTGCGCTTGAGGCAAATACTCAACCCTGACTCGGATTGAGCAATCTACCTTTTTCCTGTTGAGAACAATGGCCTCAGATTTTCTAGGATTCTAACTGGCAAAAATCCATCCGAGATTTCTGATTGTGCAATTGCCTCAAGCCTCGTGAATTAAGTTCTAACACTTGCAATTTCTGTCGTCCCTTTTTCTTAGATGTAACTGCCATCATCTTCGTAGTGGCCAGCAGCAGCTATAACATGGTTATCCGAGAAGACAATCAAACCAACCGCCTCCAAGAAGCACTTAATCTCTTCAAAAACATCTGGAACAACAGGTGAGACTGGTCTTCAACCACGTGTATAAATAAGCGCATGAATGAATTAAAACTGGTTAAATGTTTCAAAGCAGTCAGTCCTACAAACACTGCATGTCCTGTAGGCATTGTATTCCCAGATGTATTTGACAAGATTAACTAATGAAAAGCCAACACATCATCCATCTCTCTCACTTCTTTTTTTTTCCTCAGATGGTTGCGGACGATCTCTGTAATTCTCTTCCTGAATAAGCAGGACCTCTTAGCTGAAAAGGTTTTGGCAGGAAAGTCAAAAATTGAAGAATATTTTCCTGAGTTTGCTCGCTACACCACCCCAGATGATGGTAAGATCCATTCACAGTCTCACACATTATATACAATGCATCATAGAGAGAGTCTAGCACCACCAGTCTGAAACCTGAGATTGAACTTTCATAAAAGTTTTATGAACACTGTGTTTATTTATTCTGTTTATTTATTTATTTTTAAACACAAATGTAGATTATTGACAAAGTGTGACTGGCTGATCTTTTAATACAGAGGTCTCAAATTGTCTCAGGGCCACCGATGGTATCATCTAACGGCACGGACATTTTAAGATTCAGATGTTAAAAGAAAGCACAAAATTGTTACTTGCAGCCAAACAACTAAAGTCCCAGTCCCGAAATCCTCTCTCACGCTCTCCTGTTAACAACAATCCCCTGGACACACACGGTTACGTTTGACCTTTGTCTTTGCTGTGCACCACAGAAATTGTGATAACTACCCACATTAGAAAACCACATAACTACTTAATTTAATGACTTAAATTTAAGGAACACTAGTCAGACTACTGTATAAAGGTGTACAAATTGTATTTAAGTTATGCAAGCATGCCTCGCACTCCAGGAGTTCCAGAATTGTCAGATTTTCAGAGAGGTCGAATTGTGGTACAACGGTAAAAAGTTCAACAGTAAAGGTAAGCCCACTGCGGATCCACGACAAGGTCGACCTGGACCATCAGAAAGATGCTTTCGCTACGTGAAGAGAGTAGTGGACAAAAAAAATTCCCGTTCCAAGGCCGTAGACATTGCAGAAGACATCCGAACCAGCTCAAAAACTGTTACTCGCCATCTTCATCAAATAGGCTATTATGGCCGAGCAGCAAGACGCAAACCTCTTCTTAAACCAGGAAATATTCATTCTGAAATTTTGATTATCTATTTACTTATGTTCGGTCTCAGTAGAGCTGCACTCATAGAGCGTAAGGTACCTCCACCAGGCACCACTGTATTATGATAACTTGGTATAGTTTAATGAAATGTCTTCCCCTAGTGGGCATTGGATGAACATTTTTCTCCATGTTAATCAAAGATGGGGATTTTTTTTCTTTTATTATTATTATTATTATTATTATTATTATATATTTTTAAGCATGATCCCATGCACTGATCACCTCCAAAATTCTAGGAGTTCTTTCCAGGCCTCACCCCTCCACCAAGATCAATTAAAAAAAAAAAATCAGATCAAAAGTTGCCCTCGGACTGGGACTGAGAGACCCATAATGTAACCCTTATTTGGTAGAAATATTTTTGCCCCTTGCATTACGTTTATATTATAGTTTGTCTTTTTTTTTTTTAAATCAGGGAACAAATGTGCAGTGTGTTGATATTGAATAGTATGTACACAACATAACTATCAGTATATTGTTAGTCTTGTATTTTGTGTTTCCACTTAATTCAGACTTTTTCTTTTTAATGCACTTGAAAATGAGTCTGTTAAGCCGTAAATATCGTTCAATGCATTTGTAGACACTTCATTTGTTATGTGCAACATTATGGCCACTGACAAAGTTACAGACACGACATGCACTACATTCATTTGCAGTCACTAGCTTTAATACACAGCTCATTGCTTATAAATCCAAGCAGTTATGTATTGCTGCTAAATATAACTTCCACTGCTGTGTTTTTCATCATGTGTCTGTCAGGCGAACCCATTCACAGACGTGTTAGAGCCATTGTGGTAAAAGGCTGCTTTTGCTCTCAGGCTGGTGGTTTTTTCCTGTTAGCAGTGTTGGCACTTCTGTGCATGGTTGGAGCTAAAAATAGTGCAGGCCATCGATTGATCAAACACAGTCATCACAGAACAGTCCTGATTTATATCTCTGACTGGAACTGCTTCTCTCCCGGCACAAAAATGTTCACTAGTAGGCTAGTGTAGTGTCTGCCAAAGTTTTTTGCCCTTTTCAAAGGTCTTTTGTTCTGCTGGATATAAGAGGCTAGCATTTAAACAATTGACACTGTTTTAAATGAAGAATGAAGTCGTTTTTTCCTGATTTTGTACTCTCATTTGAATGTGGAAAGAACGAATGATACGGATCTGTTACATTCCTGATTTTTTATTTTTTTTTCAATGAAACATTAAAAATAGCTGTATTTGTTTATTCATGTATTTTTTGAACTCAGAGAAAAGGTGCAATATTGCGATGTGTATCATTATCATGGTTGTGATAGGAAATCTTACCTTAATCCCTGGTCATATTTCCCAGCCCTAATGCCTAGATTAATTTCAGAATTGTATTTAACTAATGCTTATCAAGTTCATTCGCCTGTAGAGAAGCTCATCCTTCTTTAATGGGGATTAGTCATGCATGCATCAGGGTTTTTTTTTGTTTTGTTTTTATCAACCCAGCATATAATGTATATAGACATCAGTCTTTCCATCCATCCAGCTGTAATCATTTAAATTTTGGGCCAGAACTCGGAAACCATTAGAAATTTCTTCATAAAACTTGGCAGTTACCTCTACTAAGCAGTATAGTTGTGCCTATTGATAGTTTGTAATTTCTGCAATTCTTAATTTCACATTTCTATGGCAACCAATTTAATATGTAAAAATATGGCAGGTGTTTGTTTATGGGACAGAATTCCTGTGAGCTGCTATAGGCTACAGAGCAATGTGAGCAGGGTTGCATCTTTTCGTATTTTGGCTGTTTTCCCAGTGTAATAAATGTTATGCAAGGTGTAGTCTGTTGTATTTTAGCCTAATAAAGTCTGAGTTCAGGACATTTAAATAAACAGATGAGTTGTTTTAAACATTATTCTTTATTGGTGAATATCAGCAAAACAAGAAACCCTTTAATAAAGTTTATCCTTTAATAAATAATCTAGTGTCCAGCTGCATTGTGTTGAAAAAGAATACCCACAGTTCCAGGAGTTGACTTATTTTGATGTTCTTTGAACACATGACCAATGAAGCTGAAAGTGCACTGACTGGATGCTGTTATTGCTGGAATGCATAGTATATTTCATACCTTGCTTGCATCTCCCATACCTTATTTTTGGCTCACTTTGTGTGCAACCATAGCATTGTTTTTAAAACATTCTCTGACTTTTTTTTTTTTTTCTCTCCCGCTAAATTTAGTTGTGGACAATTCCCACCCATCAATTATCACCTCCCTATCACATTCAACTACCACCAACCATAGAAGCATGTGCCCCTGCCGTGACAAATGATACTGCCACCTGCATCTTTACAAACTGCTGTGCATGGGCATTTGGGGGCGAGCTAACACACTCAG
The DNA here is from genome assembly GCA_039654325.1 of Tandanus tandanus. Classification (NCBI taxonomy): domain Eukaryota; kingdom Metazoa; phylum Chordata; class Actinopteri; order Siluriformes; family Plotosidae; genus Tandanus; species Tandanus tandanus. The sequence goes on along the minus strand of JBCNYH010000012.1, from coordinate 17,110,560 downwards.
AGGGAAAGTGATATCTGTCCCTTTGTACGAATGAGCTCACAGATGCCACTGATTGGCTGTTGGTGAGGCGAGTGTATGCCATCCCTCCCCTCCATGAGAACTTTGCCAATCAACTCCCATGGACTCCCAGCCACTGATGGCTGCAGCACCATCTTGCGATGTCGCTGATGGTCGTGCACCTTATCGATGCGTCTATCAGGAGCCTCTTTCTGACCAAAAAATTGTTTGGGCAGTGTATTATTCTAAACAAAAGCTACAGATACCACTTGGCTCCAGATGGCTATACAACTCAGTTAATTTAGCCTATGCAATACATTTCAGAAAGTCTATAATGCACAACCTATTGTGTGCAAAGTTTCTGTAAGCTTTTTATAACTTAATCGGAAGATTGCTTTGTCACTTTTTCACTTGCTCAAGCCAGGATATTTTTACCTCCCGCCGTCTTTTCAGAAGATCTCGGTTGGGATTATATATGGGTCACCTCAACCTTTTATGGTCATAGTCACGTTTTCTATATTCAGCTTGTCAAGGCTTGTTGGTGCAATAAAATTGGTAAGAAATGAAATAGGATAACCAAATTCAGTGGACAGGTTCCCCTGTCTTTGATGGGATTGCATATGGCCGACAGGAGCATCTGTCGACCTTTGCATTACAAGCAGGAACGAGTTTTGGGTTTGTTTGACAAGCTGTGCTGCTGCATGTAGAATCAGTTATAGTTTTCAGATTCATGCTTAACTAGTTTATTCTGTCTTTTAATAAAACAGCATAAACTGGACTGCATCTGTCTCAAGTAGTCTGGGGATGAGAATTTTCAAATTTGCCTGTAACTGTAACCTCAAGGTTAGGTGTTTCTGTACAAACTTTTTGTATTTACAATTTTAAAAATATAAGCTGATGTTTCACATAAAAAATACTTATACTCATACTTAATAATATTTGGGGGAAAAAAATCTTTAAAAATTACCAGTAATCAATGTAAAGAATATACAGTATATCTTTAAAAAAATATATCTTTTTCCATTAAGATGCTAGCATAGCCAAATTGGCCCATCTTTCAAATATAGATTGCTTGTTTGTTTGCTGTTATTTTATTAACTCTGGCAGGAGGCTTTTTTTATGTGTCCATTATAACAAAGTTATGCACAAGTTTTGGTGATTTTATTTTCTAAAGTAGGGTGTGGTTCAAGTAACAACCCATTACATTTGGAGGTGATCCAAGCATCAAAATCAATAAGTGCAAATATGTGAATAGATGTTCATTAGAAGCCCACTAGGGGGAGACATTTCATTATTATTACTATGCCAAGTTAGAATGACACCTGCAGTCTTTAGGCAGATTTTTATAGTTAATGCAATTGTCACTAATCCATTTGTGCCGGGTGGAGGAACTTTGCACTTTAAATGACCCTCTAGATTAAAATGTGGTGGCTTTTAACAGTATAGGCCATTTACCATAAAAAAATGTACTGTTCCTCATTTCATTGAAGATTTTGGCAATATAGATTTTTTAAATTGACGATTTTCTTATGAACATGCATTCATATTGAAATTAATATTTCAGCAAGCCCAGAGCCAGGAGAGGATCCGCGAGTCACGAGGGCAAAATATTTCATCCGGGATGAATTTCTGGTGAGTGAAACTAAAAATGCAGAAACATGCTGATTCGTGTACCATTTTTGATTTTACATACATTGATTTTCTTTACACGTTCATATGTCTGTTTTTTCATTCCTCTCCTCAGAGGATCAGCACAGCGAGCGGTGACGGCCGCCACTACTGTTACCCACACTTTACATGCGCAGTGGACACGGAGAACATTCGCCGTGTCTTCAATGACTGCCGAGACATCATCCAGAGAATGCATCTCCGCCAGTACGAGCTCTTGTGATCTGATGAGCTCGAGAGGCAGACTTTAAACGAAAGAAGGACTTTCACAAGCCTTGTGTTTTGACGGAGTTTTAAAGAGATGGATCATCTAAGAGCTCTTGGGCAATGGGCCCCTTACAACACACACACACACACACACACACACACACTCTTACTTACACACACACTCTTTTGTCATGCTGTTGTGGACCAAATATCATGCAGTATCCATTTGAAGCAGCAGCCCCATTTCAAGGCACACACATACACATTGACTGAGACGTAATTAAAAGTTTATTTAAAACTCAAGTCATATGATCATTTGTGCAAGTAGACAACACAGACGTATCTAAATTTGCTCTACCTGACAAAATTGTACTCTTTCAAACACCTAGCTTACAGTCTCTAGTTTTGCTTCTTGTATCAGCTCACCCGCTCATCAGTGTGTGCCACACCACAAACGCGCGCGCGCGCACACACACACACACACACACCCACCGCTGACCCCAGCAGAACCTGACAGTCCTGAGCTGATTTGTGACGGCCACTGCTGGACCTGAATCACAGGACTGTGCTTGACTGGTTGAATTTTTCAGTTGGCTGGATCAGCTTTATTCGCCATCCCTTGACCTCTTTAATGGAGAGAAGGGTGATTTCTCACCAAATGCAAGAAGAGCAGGACGGGCTGCAGTGAACAAGATGGACACTTGAGACACAACTATGTCGCGTGACTTGCTAGCTGCTTTTGGAACGATAAACTTGAACTCTCCACTCCGTATCCCCACTCCCTCCTTTGATCTACTAATTTAATGCAAATAATTTGATTGAGAGCACTCTTGCTTTTGTGGGGAAACACACACACAAACAGGTAAAGATGACTTTTTTGCCAATGGAATACTGCTCCCTTGTACCGTATTTCCTATTGGTCACTCTTGCCATCTTCCCAGTCCTCCTTTTTTCCTGTATTCCTGCTCTCTCTCTCCTCCCTAAACCCTCTATTTTATTGCTGGACTATTATTCTTGTACAGACTGCAAAATGTATTATTTTGTACTTTATTGAAAAAAAAAGACTTGTAGAAGTTCCTGTGCCTTGATCACAACACTGCGTGTAAAAAGAAAAAAAAAAGAGCTAAAGGCGTATGTCTGCGCTGTATTGCTTAGCCTCTTAGCCACCCTTCCAACCAATCAGTTGAGCCTATTTGTTGCTCTTTCTCTCTTTCCCTCATGCCTCTGCTTCTCCCATGTTGTTATTCCAGATTGCTTTACATCCACATGCCCCCTCCCCTTCCTGCAGAGAGAAATAATAATTAGAACATATGGATGTAAAAACAAACAGTTTCTTGGTTTTAATTGAGTCAAGGAAAATGGATAACACCAATTGTGTGCACTTGATGTTATGTGCATTACTGCAATTGCAGTCCTGTTCCCAGAGGGCTGGAAAATGACCTTGCTGTTTTATTTCAGTTTTAGCTTTAAGGTTAAAGGTGGAGGGGGTGGGAGGTAACTATCCAAATGCAAAACCTGGCTTGTTTCTACATTATTCCATTTTTCCTAACTAAAGAAGACGCCAAAATAGATCTGTTTTGAGTCATTCTTGGCTGTGTCTCAAGGAAATTAAGACATAAAGAGGATTCATATTATCATTATGGTTATTATTAATGAGCTAAAGACTGAAGAGGGTGGTAACCTCATTAAGGAAAGAAAATCTGACTTGGTATCAAATCATAACAGAAGTGTGGCTTTTTATGTTTTACCTAAGCATAACCACTAGATGGTGACAAACTCAAGTCAGGCTGGAACTCTGCATCCTGCAGTACACAACATATTTATGAAGTTGGGTGTTTCAAACGTATTTCTTCATGCAGAGTGTCAAGCATGCATTTAGAACATGCATATTAAAAATCAAGTATTTTGCATTGTGTTTTATGTAGGCTGCTCACCTGTCATGGTTCCCTGAGCTTAAGAAGGTGTGTTATGGGGGAAAAGCTGCTTTGCAAATGTTGTTAATGGTTGAAATAATTGCCTATCAAGCCAAAAGGGGACAGTTTCTTTCTACAAAGGAAAACAAATGACTGGTTCAGGAATATGAAAGATCACCTCACAGTAATTGATCCTATGAAGCCATATTGTGTAATGGTGTGTAATACAGAGGTATTACTTTTGTTTTTGCACCTTTAAACTAGTCTGGAAACTCCGAAGGTTTCTGAATTCCTGTCCTCACACTGCAGATGCTCTGGAGCATCATGAAATGTTTGTAGGCCTTAAGTGGTAGTAGGCAATATCTTCGGGATGTGTGTTCGAAATATAAAGGTACAGACTGAACCTTTCATACACTTTCAGGACACCCATTTAGCACAAGGTATAACTTGAACTACAGATCATTAAATGAGGTATATTTGAAGTTATGAAATGGGTAAAATTAAACATGCTTTAGGGAAAGTTGAAAGTGTGTCTTAAAGCTCGGTGCACTAACAACAAAAAAGGTTTGAAACCCTGACCTTGGCAGCTGCCATTTTAAATAAATATGCCCTGTCCATCAGGAACACTTATGCATCTGTTTATTCATGTAATTATCCCGTCAGCCAAACATATAAATACAGATACAAGCAGAGGACTACAGGTAGTGTAGAGAACCCCAGTCCTGTCAAACTCAAATAGGAATCGGATATTACACTGGGCATCCTCTCACCAAACCTAGACATTTGAAGATCGGGGAAAGACTGGGTGATGTTCAGACAGTTTGACTTGTATTCAGTTGTATTTCAGTTCATTGTTGTCAAAGGGTGGCACAGTAGATTAGTGGTTACCATGTTTGCCTCTCAGCAAGAAAGTCTTGGATTCAAGTCCTGGGGTCAGCGAGGGTGTTTCTGTGTGGAGTTCACATGTTCTTCCCATGCTTGCATGGGTTTCCTTCTGGTGCTCTGGTTTTCTCCCACAGTACAAAGACACCACATTAGGCTAATTGGCTGTTCCAAATTGTCCCTAGGTGTGGAGGTATGTGTGTATATATATATTGGCCCTGTGATGGTCTGGCAAACTGTTCAGGTTGTACCACGCCTTTTCCCAGTGTCGTCTGAGACGGGCTGCAGCCTCCCTGTGACCCTAATAGGATTAAGCGTTTCGGTGAGTGAGTGATTTGTTAAGTGTTTGAGTTCATGTAGATTTCATGTCAGCTGGAACCAGTTTGTCCTTTCTCCTCTGACCACTCACGGCATGCCCCCCTCCTTTTTCTTTTCTTTTTCTTTTTTTTTTGATCTCTGAAATACTGAGACCATCCCATCCAATAACCTCATGATCAGAGTCACACACATCCAAATTTAATGTGAAGATTAACGCCGCTCTTGGACTGTATCATAGTTTTACATGTTCCTCTGCTGTCCACATGATTGGCTAACTGGATATTGCATTACTGAGATGTATGTGTCCCCACTAAAGTGTCTGTTGATGCCCTTTGAAAATTCATTAGATGTCTAAATGTAAGGCTGTACTTTAACCCAGTGCTGTTCCTCAAAAGGAGCGACCAGTTAACGCAGTCAGTTCAGTAGTTTGTCGCAGAGTCAAAACAAAACTCCTGATAATTAACCTGTTTCATCAGCTGAATACCTTATTTTTTAATTTTCAGGTTTATCTTATGAGTTCCAAGTTATTCGAACAAAAATAAAATATCTTGGCAGAGTTGATGTCCACCAGAATTCAGTTGTGCATACCTTTTGAAAATGATGAAATTAGTACACTTTAATGTTCCTTTATCACCAACAGCAAAAGCTTCAACAATTTGTTGAAATATTAATAGTAAAACAATTCATTATTTCAGAATGTGATGTAAATGTGGAATTTTATGCTTTTTGTCTCCAAAGCCTCTTCAGGTCTCCGGCATATTTATTTGTTTTTTTTCCTTTTTGATACATGAAAGCTGTTTTCCTGACTTCCTGAAAGATATAACAAATAACTTGATTGTTCATCGATTATAACACTTAAAATAAACATGGTAACTGTTTTTGTCATTTGGCACCTTAAAGAGTCACATTTCAAAGAGATTCATTGGAGCATGGCGGTAATATTGCAAACCTTTCAACTTGTTAATACAGATAAGTGCTTTCTCTTCTGCTGTAATATTTCAGTCACATTCGGGGTTTTTTAACAAACATTTCAATGAATAAGTAATTCTGGGATAAATAAAGTGAAAACTAGAGCTACATTTTCAGTGATTTTCACACAGGGATTTTGTTTGAATATACAGTATGATGGTGTAAAATACACATGTTGGGCGAAGATGAGATTTGACATCTTGGTATAAAGTTTATAATATTTCTGGGGGAACTGATTAATCTGTAGAAACATTCTGCTTTCATAAAATATAGTCAGTCAGTTTTCAAACACTTTTTACCTGTTCCATTTAACATTATGGCTTTGTAGGTAGTGTACTTGATATGTAATACAAACTTATAAACACAAATTAATACAGTTTAACTGCACATGTGGGTACAAATGTGTTCAGAGATGAAGGTATCATACAGTGAGGTATAGCAAAAAAAAAAAACTAGAACTGCAAGCGAGGTCCAAGGCCACCTGCGCAAGTCCCCCTTGATGGCTCGGTGGTGCACTTGTACCCTTTTTTGTATTTGTGGCCTATGAAGCATTGTCTGTCTACTCTGTGTATTTGAGCGTTCACTTGAATCTGACTGGTGAATTCTAAACATTGTTATTCTTAGCATAATAGGCCACACCCACTTTGAGAAATCGCGTCACCATTGTAGAGGTAGCCACAGGAGTGGTGCTAGAATGCACCCACCAAGTTTCATACAAATCGTATGAAACACTTGAGACATTAACTTATATTTGTAGCTCCCCTAGTGGCCAATGCCCACAAAATTTAATGCAAAGCTTCAGAGTCTCAAAACAAACAAGAGTCTTAAGTTAAATGTTATTAGCATTCCATATGGGGGCAGAGGTGGCCCGGTGGTAGGGTGCTGGATTACTGATCCCAAGGTCGGGGGTAAAGCTGACATTGGTTCATCTGATTTGTTTGAAACTTGGTGGGTACAATCAGACCAAATCAAACCCAGTGCAGCTAATTGGGTTATCAAACACCGGCCATGACTTTCACTGTCAGTGGTAAGAGGCATGTAAAAGGTCCACTGCTGATTTTCGTAAAGAGTAGGCTGCACTGCCGTCAGCGTGTTTCTGCCTTGCGATGGCCTGGCGAGCTGTCCAGGGTGTACTCTGCCCTCGCCCAGAGTCGACTGAGATGGGCGCCAGCCTCCCCGTGACACTAATTAGATTGAAGAGGTTTAGAAAATGAACGATGAATAAGCATTCAACATGGCCAAGATGTACTAGACTTTGTAATTAGTATGCTAGCTACTCAAATTTGTTAATAAAGCAAATAAATAAAAATCAAAAAAATTTCCGGTCACTTTCAAGATGCTCTAAAAGCTCTAGGAGTTTTAAAAAGTAGAGTTTGCATAATTTGCAATTTTACACACAAAATAATGTAAAGAGAATTATCAAGGCTTATGTCATCTGGCAATGTGGAGTTGTAAGGATTAATAATGTGCCATATTAGTTTTGGGTATTTACCGTGATTATTGCGCCACCTCGTGGTGCACGTGCTTTTTTTTTTTTTTTTTTTTTTTTTTTTTTTTTAATTTATTTATTTTGCTTGGTTCTAGGATGCATTCTCTTTATATTCTATAAATGTGACTATTCTCTTGAACATATTTGGTTAATTCTAAACATTGTAATTGTTAGTATAATAGACCACGCCCACTTTAATCAATCATAGCACCCTTGCAGTGGTGGATGCAGGAGTGGCCCTTGGTTGTACCCACCAAGTTTCATACAAATCAGATGAACCACTCTTGAGACATGAACTTGTCATATGTATAACGCCCCCTAGTGGCCAATGCCTGCCAAATTCGATACAGAGAAGCAGTGTCCTCACAAACAAGAGGCTTAAGTAGGGCAGTGTGGTGGCGTAGTTGTTAGCTTGTCCACGTCACAACAAGAAGGTCCTGGGTTCGATTCCCGCCACTCTGACATTTCTCTGTGGAGTTTGTATGCACCTCCCATGCTTACGTGGGTTTCCTCTGGGTACTCCAATTGTTGTGAATGGTTGTGTGTGTGTTGGCCCTGCGACTTGTTTAGGGTGTACCCTGCCTTCACCCAGTGTCAGCTGAGGTAGGATCAGCCCCCCCGCGACCCTGATAGGATTAAGCAGTTCAGTAACTGAGTGAGTGTATAATTTTGTTGTGGTGTTGACTTCAGAAAACCCATAAATTCAAACATTTTTTGTTTATTTGTAATATTTATTAATTGATTGATTGTTTGACTGTTTGAAAGATGTCTGTTATACCAACATTCTTCCCCAGAAAAAGAACAGTTCAGAGAAATCATGGAAAGTCCATTATTGCCATGAAGTCCATTATTGTCCAAGATGACATTGAAGACTGCTTAACAGAAAGGTCGAAGTTCATCGGGTTTATCTATGTATATAGAGACTCCAGTATTAATCATAGCCCTTGGGTGCAGGAATAAATCTCTGTTGGAATTGTTGGTTTGACCATCATGACATGATCTGTGGTTCTGGTCAGAGCTCGTACTCATTTAATGGCTTCCTGCTCATCGACTGAGTCACTGATTCCCTGCTGGTAAACCCTTTATCTAGACCATTAAACAGCCTGTTCTCGACCCATCCATTTTCCTGTCGGGATTAATCATGGATGATTCAAACTTTTATCGTGATATATTTTCACTAGAACACTGCGGATGAGTCACCTACGGCATATTTAAAGGCTTTTATTACAGCTTCTTCAAAGTGTTAGTTGAAGCTGATGTGCAGGCACACCTGGCAGCCTGTATGAGAGGATATAATGATTAAATTATTGGATTCATTCTGTTCATGCAGTGTTTTGTGTAATAGAGAAAATTGGTTGGTTAAAATCTATGATGTGTGTGTCTGTCTGTCAATAAAATATGGTTGAGTAATGCAGTAAACTGTAAGCTCTCAGCAGTAGCATGCTGAGAATCACATCGCGTAAAATATTTTACACACTCATACAGACAGCTATGCAGCGCCAAATAATTTCCAAATCAAGTCTGAATGTTTTGCTGTATTAATAAATATAAAGTTTTACTCACTCTCTCGTTCATTTGCTGAACCGCTTAATCCTATTACGCAGGTCTCAGGCGACTCTGGGCAAAGGCGGGGTACACCCTGAGCAGCTCGCCAGACCATTGCAGGGCAACACACACACCCCTAGGGGCAATTTGGAAGTCAGTCAGACTAATCTCTTTGGACTGTGGGAAGAAAACCGGAGCACCAGGAGGAAACCTACGCAAGCACTGGGAGAACATGCAAACTCCACACGGAAACACCCTCGCCGAGCCTGGGACCTTCTTGCTGTGAGACGGACATGCTAACCACTACAACACTGCGCCGCCCACATAAAGATCCTTTCACTCAAATGCTAAATCTGTTTTTTTTTTTTTCTGTAATTGTGAAAAATTCTGAAGAAATTGTTTTTTTTTTTTTTAGGGGGAAAAGGATGAAAGTAAATAGCCCATGTTAATGAAGGTAATTACACCTACTGATGATATTTAATGGATGTGGCAACAATATGATCTAAAAATATCAGTGCAGTCGGAGATGAAGGAATCTAATCACCTGACATAACCATCACCAATAGGCTACATGAACCCACCTTGGAGCAGCTTTACCTTTTCAATTCTGTACATTTTTCTTTCAATCAGTGTGGTTGATGGTGTGCCTGGTTCCAAAGAAATCTAAAATATAAATAAATAAATAAATATCTACTGAGAGAGGGAGAGTGTGTGTGTGTGTGTGTAGGGGGGTGTATAGGTTTTTGTCATGGTGTGGGGACCTAAATATTTTTACACAGTCACATTATGAGACAAAACACAGGTCCATAAAACATAATGATTAAATTTTTAAGTTGAAGACATGTTTTATGGTTCGTGTTCCCCAAATACTGGTTATGGTACAGCTCCAGGAAATGAATGTAAGTATATGTATTGTCCCCTTGAACCTGTGTGTGTGCGTGCGTATGGAAACCATTTTAAGAGGTGAGTGGGAGGAAGATTATTGTTAATGATGCAAATTCCCTCACAAATCCCCAAAATACAGAATAAGATGTGTATGTAGATTATATATA
>JBCNYH010000012.1:17066554-17081300 GCA_039654325.1 Tandanus tandanus | reverse complement strand
TAAAGAGTGTGATGTTGAGTTAAACAGTGTGATGTTGAGTTAAAAAGTGTGATGTTGAGTTAAAGAGTGTGATGTTGAATTAAAAAGTGGGATGCTGAGTTAAAGGTTGTGATGACTTAAAGAGTGTGATGTTGAGTCAAAGAGTTTGATGTTGAGTTAAAGAATGTGATGCTGAATTAAAGAATGTGATGTTCAGTTAAAGAATGTGATGTTGAGTTAATAAGTGTGATGTTGAGGTAAAGAATGTCATGTTGAGTTAAAGATTGTGATGTTGAGTTAAAGAGTGTGATGTTGAGTTAAGGAGTGTGATGTTGAGGTAAAGAATGTCATGTTGAGTTAAAGATTATGATGTTGAATTACGGAGTGTGATGACTTGAAAAGTGTGATGTTGAGTTAAGAAGTGTGATGTTAAAAAGTGCAATGTTTAGTTAAAGAATGTGATGTTGAATTAAAGAGTGTGATGTTGAATTAAAAAGTGTGATGATGATGACCATGTGATTCTTTTAGGTTGGTACAGAGGCTTTTCTACCAAAAGACCCACAGTGAAGGTGAGATTTAAATGATTCTGGTGTTGAGTTGTATTATAAATTTTATTATGTGCTGTCTAAGAATATTTTACTTTAATCTAAAATTATATCCACTCATTATTTGGATTAACACAAAAATGTTGGCAGTGCTTTTCAATCAAACTAACTTTACATTGCATTATTTTTACAATTTAGTGGTTATGACTCTGGGCTACTGATCAGAAGGTCAGGGGTTCAAGCCCCAGTACCACCAACCTGACACTGTTGGGCCCTTGAGTAAGGCTCATAATTCTCAGCTGCTCAGTTATATAAATAAGATTTAAAAAAGTTAAATTATGGTTAGCACAACTGCTTCACAGTGAGAAGGTCCTGGGTTAAAGTCCCAGACTTTCCCAGGCATTTCTGTTTGGAGTTTGCATGTTCTCCCTGTGCTTGCATGAGCTTCCTCCAGGTACTCCAGTTTCCTCCCACAGTCCAATAATATGAACGTTAGGCTAATTTATTTGTCGAACCACTTAATACTGCTGGGGCTATGGGGAGTCCAACTCTGGGAGAAGGTAAGGTACACACTGAAGTGCTCACCAGTCCTTTACAGGGCAACACACAGAACCATTCACACTCACACCTAGGGACAGTTTTTAAAAGCCAATTAATCTAATGTGCATGTTTTTGGACTCATTCATTCATTAATTTTCTAAGCCGCTTAATCCTAATTAGGGTCGCGGGGAGGCCTATCTCAGCCGACTCTGGGCGACCCGACCATCGCAGGGCCAACACTCACACAACCTTTCACACTCACACTCACACCCAGGGGTGATTTGGAACAGCCAATTAGCCTACTGTGCATGTTTTTGGACTGTGGGAGGAAACCGGAGTACCCGGAGGAAACCCACACAAGCACGGGGAGATAATGCAAACTCCACGCAGAATCATCCCCGGTGCCTGAATTCAGGATCTTCTTGCTATGAAGCGGACATGCTAACCACTACACCACCGTGCCTCCCATATTAGGAAAATTGGCTGTTCCAAATTGCCCCTAGGTGTAAGTGTGTGTGGATGGTTTTGTGTGTGTTGCCCTGCAATGAACTGGTGAGCTGTTCATCGTGTACATCGCCTTTGCCCAGAGTCGGCTGACATAGGCTCCAGCCCCCCTGTGACCTTAGTAAATAAATAAATGAATAACATGATGGACTCTTATTCTTCGTGATTAACTCCTGCTCTGTTTCTGAAACCAGTTGCACGGCTGACGTCAGACTGACGCGTATCTCTTTGGGGTCCACAAGAAATGACATAAATAATAATAAGATAGAAAGAAGTGAGATGTACTTAAATAGACTCACATACTCTTACTTATGTAGCACTGTATCACCCACTCTCTTTACTCTCCTCCTTTCTCTCACTTTCTTTTTTTCTATATCTCTCTCATCCTCATGGGATGCCCAAATAAGCTCACATTTACTCAAAACAAATAAAAATAAAAATAAATAAATAAATAAATACTGGGGGGAAAAAATCCTTATAATGTTCCAGAGAAGTAGAAGGAAACGCTCTGAGAGAGGGAGTAAAACTTTTTTCCTGCCCTCTAATGATCTCGAGTGAGGTTATACAGTAAATCAGAGTGTCTTCAAAGCAAAGAACTAAAGATAGGATTCAAACTTGAGTCTATGTTACATAATGTTCAAACCTTGCACTTGCAAATTTACTTAGAAAAATATCTCTTTTACTCTTTAGGGCATTTTTCCAGCCAACTATGTGCACTTAAAGAAAGCAACAGTTACCAACAGGGGGTAAGTGTACTGTATGATTGGATAATTCATTATAGCAATATGTCTCATCAGCAATGAACATATCAGAGCAAACAAACGCCATACTGAATAACTTTCAGGGCTGCAAGTGACATCAAGAGACTCAGCTATCTGAAATTTTTGGTTTGGTTGGATTTTAATAAGCAGCCTTTTTGTGGTGTATTTCAGGCAGTGTGAGACAGTGGTTCCTCTCGAGGATCCGATTATCACGGAATGCACCAGCACACTGCAGGAATGGGGAGTGCTGTGGAAACAGCTTTATGTGGTACAGTTTTCTACGAATACTCACAAGTCTGATCATCGTGTTTTGCATTTTACATGTGTATGCTAATGTGTGCATGTATGTGTGTGGGCGTGTGTGTGTGTATGTATGAGAGAAAGAGAAAGAGAGAGAGAGAGAGAGAGCGTGTGGGTGATTTCAGTCTGGAGAAACCTCGGTTGTCGTGGTAACAATGAATTGTGTAATCTCTTGCTACTCAGTTTAAGCAGAAAGTGGGCCTTGGGCAATGTCGCCATACAGCAACTGCTTTCAAGCACGATTAATGCACTGTCCTGTTCTTTCATTCTTTCTTTTTTTATTATTTTTTATAAAAAAATGTAAGTAGTTTACAGAAAGGGCCATGTCTCCCTGTCTATGGTGAGAGGCATGTAAACGAACCATTGCTGATTTTCATCAAGAGTAGGCTGCATTGCCGTCAGCGTGTTCCTGCCCTGCGATGGCCTGGCGAGCTGTCCAGGGTGTACTCTGCCCTCGCCCAGAGTCGGCTGAGATGGGCGCCAGCATCCCCGCAACCCTAATTAGGATTAAGCGGTTCAGAAAATGAATGAATGAATGAATGAGTTTACAGAAAGGGAACTTCACAAGCGTTATGGTTTATATCATGATTTCAAGTAGAGATGGAACCATAAATGAATTCATGACTTAGACTGAATATCCCGTGTCTTCCAAAAATACAGTATACAAACACAGATGTTAATAGGTGAGCACAGTATTTTGATATTATTATTAGTGGTTTGCTTCAGTTGCCTGGCCTAAACACACTGCTTCACTGAGCTCCAAATTTAAATTACATTTCCATACAAACAGGCCCAAAATTCACAAAAGAAATATACTTTTATTAAAGAGCTGCTGCTTCGCCGTTATCTTCTACAAATTGTTATTTATTTTATTTTGTGAATGAAAAGTATTTTTCTCCCAGTAGCTCTGGGTTCTTTTTTTAATATTTCCATATATTTTCATATCTCTTGCCATCACCGAAGGTGAGCTGAGCGTGGGCTATAAAATGGGTTCTGTCCGTCCTTCCAACTTGTTAGTGCAATAACTTTGGAATTAAATATTCAATTAAATTAAATTCAGTTTTATTTGTATAGCACTTTTTAAAATGAACATTGTCACAAAGCAGCTTTACATTGTAAAAACAAATTTAATAAAGAATTTAAACATTTCTTCTACAAACCCTACGCATCCCCAAGTAGCAAGCCCAGAAAAAAACTCCTTCAGTCATAAAGGATCACCAAATGTGGTGGATGGTTTCCCCTCAGGAAGGTCTTGTTTGGGATTGCATATTATACTGTATATAACTTTTCTATATTGCCATATTATTATATGGTCTTTTTGGCAGAAGCGTCTGGACCCCTGTGGTCTAGTTTTCTAGTGGTGTAGTGTTAGGATTCGTACTGATCATAAAAAAACAACCTCAAAACCAATTTAAATCTGGATACAAATACAGATATTTGGATATATATTTAGACTAGAAGGCCACTCATTGAGTGCAAGGTATCTCCACCAGGCACAAATGGATTATTATAACTTGGCATTGTTATAATCAAATGTCCCCCCAGTGTGCACTGAAGGAACATTTTTGCCCCATGTAAAAGAGAGAGATTTTTATTTGGGATTTCCAGATTTTTTCAACATGGTTCCATGCATGGATCACCACCAAAATTTAATGGGTTCTTTCCAGGCACAGGCCCCACCCCTCCACCAAGTTTGATGAAAATCAGATCAGTATGTTTTGCATAATCCTGCTGTCAGAAGAAATCCTTTAATAGATACTTGTTAAAAAGCATTTAATAAATTCCTGGATCTGGATTGTCATATTACAGGTTCTTGGCAGGCCCATACACACCCCACCACCAAGTTTGGTAAAAATCAGTTCAGTATAGTTCAGTTCAGTTTTTGCATAATCCTGCTAACAATCAAACAAAGAAACAGACACTGGTGAATACATAACAATCGCATTGCATTACACCACTGAATCCAACATTTTACTGCCCCCTCGTCTACCCTTCTATTATAGGGTGTATAGCTTTAAATTTAAAAATGGTACCATGTCAGTAGTTTATCTTATTCTGGAATAAGATCAATAATGTATAGAAAGATTACTGTATTATTTTATTACTAACTGTAATCATCTCATGTATAATTATCTATTTCTAGATTATTTTAATTCCTCATTGTTGTGTATCCAATATGTGAAATATAAATAGTTAATTATTGTATCGTGATTTTATATGAACTTTCAATCCTCTGATTAAGCAGAAGCACAGAGTAGAGCTATTCCAGAAGCTGCGGCATGTGATGAACGAACTGATGGACCTGCGGCGTCAACTGATCTTAGGTCACATGACTCAGGAGCAGAGCCGCGAGGTCAAGCGCCACATCACTCTCCGCCTGGACTGGGGCAATGAGTAAGAGCTTTACCAAGCAAACACTTTCAACTCTTTCTTCTTAACCACATATTTTACCATCTTCTATCAGTGTATGAACGCTCTTCACTGTGATATCAGGATCCTGAATGATGGTATAGTTCCTACAATGCAATTCTACAGTCAGTGCTTTCAGAAATTAGTACTAAAACATTTATAAATGAGATGAGAATGAGTAGAGCACTCAGGCCCACTGCTATACCCTGAAAAACAATTCATATTAGTATATACTACATGGGAACAGTGCAGTCTGATTGGTCCACTATCTGGAAATTTAAAATCATTATTCCTAGTGGATGATGCTTAAAATTGATGCACACTCATTTCATGTTATGGACACTTGGAACAGGCGGCGACATCATTATCACACTTTAAACATGGAAAAATAAACCATAAAAATCTTGTTTTAGTTTGGTCGTTGTTAGTTTCTTGTGTCTGTGTACTACAATTGAATCTCATCCAACGCTGGGCTAAGGAAGGGTACATCCTGAACACCTCACCAGTACATCACAGGGCCAACACACACACGCACACACAAAACCATTCACACTCACATTCACACCTAGGGGCAATTCGATACAGCTAGTTAGCCTTACAGCAAATTGCCTAATTTGAATGTCTTTGGACTGTAGGAGACAACAATACCTGGAGGAAACAACAATACCTGGAGAAAATCCACGCAAGCATGGGGAGGACATGCAAACTTCACGAAGAAACAACCTCGCTGAGCCCAGAACCCAAATTCCAGGACCTTCTTGCTTTGAGGCAGACCTGCAAACCACTATGCTACCGTGTCACCCCTCTTGCCGTGTAGTATATACCAATTCAATAATTCACCTCAGGCTCGGTGTCACTGACTTGAATAGTTTTCACTTGACTATCAAGTGACATCTACCTCGCCTTCCCCAAATAATTGTTCATTATTCATTTATCCTCCCATGCAATCCATCGATTCAATTATTTAGGTATTTACACTCCTCTTCTTTATATGTTCTTAATATAAATTATAAAAAGAAGTAATCAACCATTTAAAATATCTACTGGTTTCCCCTCCTACAGCCTCCAAAGCCCTTTGCTTGAACACTCACCATCTTCATGGACAGGAACACCTCTACTCTTGCACATTTATACGGTTATTCAACTAGCCAATCAGGAGGCAGCAGCACAGTGCATACCAAGAGCTCTTGAGTGTTATTCAAAACCTCATAAGTTCAAAATTTGGAGAAATTGGGCTGATGTGCGAAATGGAGTTACGAGGTTCTTCTACAGCCTATAATGTACAGGAATTAAAAAGTACCGCATATTCACAGAGATTTTGTCCTGGATAAAACCTAGTCATCAAGTTTTCAGTGCCCTCAGTGTATTGCTCAAAAACAAAAGAATTGGCCTTGCTTTTCCAATACTTTTGGAGGGGATTGTGTTATTTTTATTATGAGAGCAGGGAGGTATCGTTCTCCCCACTACTGCCATCTAAAATCAAAACTAAGCACTTGATCTTTTAATCTATTATCCCATGATGCTGCTGCTGCTGGTTTGTAGACCAACTTTGCATGGCAACAGGAAATATTGCAGTTCCTCCTACATTCTTTTTTTATTATTTATTTATTTTTTTTGCCTTACTCCTGATAAATAATTGGTGGCAATCTGCAGTTTATAGAACTACATGAACACTGAGGCAGATGGTGCAGGCAAGATTGAAACTCCAACCATAAGTTTTAAACCATTTTTGCTTTTAAATATTCAAAGACATTTTAAAAGTAAATACACCTCTCATTACAGAGTTTTATGACTCATTTCAATAAACTGTTTAATATACTATTTTTATTTTATTTTTTTTATTTTAGATTAGAATGTACAAATTGTTTATAGCAACTAGGGTGGCACGGTGGTGTAGTGGTTAGCATGTCCACCTCACAGCAAGAAGGTCCTAGGTTCGAGTCCCGGTCTCGGGTGTTTCTGTGTGGAGTTTGCATGTTCTCCCCGTACTGATGTGGGTTTCCTCCGGGTGCTGTTGTTTCCTCCCACAGTCCAAAGATTGTGCACATTAGTTTAACTGGCTGTTCCAAATTACCCCTTGGTGTGAATGTGAATGGTTGTGTGTGTCTGGCGATTTGCTCAGGTATACCCCACCTTCACCAAGAGTCGGCTGTCTGCAACCCTAGTAGGTTAAAGCGGTTCAGCATATGAGTGAGTGAGTATAGCAGCTACCTATGTCGTGAACACCAGAAGCAAAAGACTTGTCTGAATTTCAAAGAGGGCGTATTGTGGGTCGATCTGAGGGTGGACTTAGCCAGTGTCAGATTGTACAAAACCTTCGGATTCCGTATCCACTGTCAACAGGGTGATTGTACAATTCACCAGCAAAAGCCATGAAAACCAACATCGAAAGTTCAATATGTTGTGTGCAGCCTGGGCAGAAATTCAACAGCAGACAATTTTTGAACTCATTAGTGCGATCCCTAAATGAGTTAATGCATTAAAAACTGTGTAAGGCATATCTACTAAATACTAGATTAAATATTTAAATGGCGGTATCACACTGGTGTAATGGGTAGTACATCCGCCTCACAGCAAGAAGGTCTTGGGTTCGAGTCCTGGGTTTGGCTGTTTCTGTGTGAAGTTTGCAAGTTCTCCCTGTGCTGGTGTGGGTTTCCCCAGGGCACTCTGGTTTTCTCCCACTGTCCAAAGACATGCACATTAAGCTAAATGACTGTTTCAAAATTGCTCCTGAGTGTGAAAGTAAGTGTGAATGGTGAGTGTGTGTTGCCCTGTGATGGACTGGCGAGCTGTTCAAGGTGTATCCTGCCTTTACCCAGAGTCGGCTGAGATAGGCTCCAGCCTTCCTATGATCCTAATGGGATTTATTGGTTCAGCAAAAGAAGAAAGGAAGTATTTAAATGCATCAAATGGTGTTATTTTTTAGAAATAAATCTTTCAGAAATTATGGTGTCTGCTTACTTTGGATATGTCTCTGTATCTTCTAAATAAATCATACTAAATCATAGATTCTGTTTTCATTTTCAGAACTGAAAAAGTATCCTTGTGCTCTGTCTTGCAAATAGCTTACTGGACAGTATTAATAGATTATTATTATTATTATTATTATTATTATTATTATTATTATTATTATTATTATTAGACTACACCTCACCCTCTATTCTTAATTCCCTGTCTCTCTTATAGACACCTGGGTTTGGACCTAGTACCGAGAAAAGAGTTTGAAATGGTGGATCCAGAAAAATTCAGTGTATCTGACCTCTACAAGATGGTGAGTGATTGGCCAAGCTGTCGGACAGCTTGTACTAGAATGAGAGCATATGTACAGCAAGCTGAATGTGCCCTGTGGAGTGTGACTGCATGAAGGTGTGATTGTGCCTGTGTTCACTCACGGAAATAATAATCTTATTCCTAATATTTTCCAATGGCCAGACGTTTAAAATTACAGAATATACTGAGTCTCATACACATCACACTGCAACACAGCGACTCTGTGGAAAAATTAGTTTTAAAATAAATGAAATCGGAGATCCTATTAACAGATTTCCACGGCCAACATAGAATATCTTGCAAATACAGAACTAGTTACACTAAGCATAACACTGGAACACACTTTATTGAGTTGTGGAAATAGAGAGCGCCAGATTATGGATGAAGCTCTCTGTCACTCCGCATTCCAGTTCTCAGCTATGGGCATGAAATAAGGATACTCACTCACTCACTCTCTCATTTGCTGAACTGCTTAATCCTACTAGGGTTGCGGGGAGGCTGGAGCCTATCTGAGCCAACACTGGGAGAAAGCAGGATGCACCCTGAACAGCTAGCCAGACCCATGCGGGCAACACACACAACCATTCACACTCAAATCAAGTGGCAATTTGGAATTGTCAGTTAGTCTAATGGGCATGCCTTTGGACTGTGGGAGGAAACTGGAGTACCCAGAGGAAACCCACTCAAGCACGGGGAGAACATGCAAACTCCACACAGAAACGCCCAAACCCAGGACCTTCTTACCGTGAGTGGACATGCTAACCACTACGCCACCGTGCCACCCAAAAAAAAGATAGTGACCAAAATAAGAAGTGGTGGAAAAGAGTTCCATCAACTCTTTTTTGGCAATCCTCAGAGCCACTGCTCTTTCAAACTGCCTACTGAGGTGGTTTCTGCTAGAACTGAATCAGGCACATCCCCAACACTCCCTGGGTCAGACTAACATACATTTCACAGTTAGCCATCATCTAAAGTACCAATGCGATCATGTGACTGAAACAAATCAGAAAGCTATTCAGCAGCCATTTTGCATGTAAATCCCAAGATGGCAAGTGCTGTGAGCGCTGCAAGCCCGTTGTGAGATTTACATGAAAAATTAAAGTCCAGGTGTATCATAGGGTGGCATGGTGTCATAGTGATTAGCACGTCCTCCTCACAGCAAGAAGGTCCTGAGTTTGAGTCCCGGCTTTGGGTGTGTCTGTGTGGAGTTTGCATGTTCTCCCCATGATTGCATGGGTTGCCTCTGGGTACTCCGGTTTCCTCCCATAGTCCTAAGACATGCACATTAGGCTTATTGGCTGTTTCAAATTGCCCCTGAGTGTAAGTATGAATGGTTGTGTGTGTGTGTGTGTGTGGAAGGGGGGGGGGGGGTGTTTTGGTCCTGCAATGGTCTGGCAAGCTCTTAAGGGTGTACCCCGCCTTCACCTATTGTCGGCTGAGATACGCAGCAACCTCCCGGCGTGGCTATCATATGAGGTTCTTACAAGGACATACATACAATATTATTGGTAAAAAATATGATGTCCTTGACATTGTGGTCTCATGAGGATATAGTATAGTAATTATTTAGTGTTCTTCACCTCACCCTTGGAAAATAATTATTATATATTTACCAGTTATTCCATGACCTTAAATCAGAATTTGAACTGACAATTTGTGAGGTGTGACGTGTCAAGCTGGCTAACATTCATATTTCTATGAGAGCAAGTGAAATATCTGAATTTTCACACACTGGATTTTGAGAAATAAAGTATTTTTATTTTTTTACTTGTATTCTTGGAAAAAAAAAGTTCCTATGATTTAATACTTAACGGAAGAGCCAGTGTCATGGATCCAGCACAGAGTCTTGCCTCACTTTCGGTCACTGGCTTCAGGTGAAGCCATGGACTGGAGGTCTGTTCCTCATAGCAGGCTGATAAAGTCCTGTTTGGTGGAAAAAAGGTTTAATTCCTTGAAAAAAAAAGTTTTTCAAAATTTTGTTGCTTTTTATGAAATAACTCTGCTGTTGCAACTGCTTCTTCTCTTTTTTATGTACTGATTTAGCTACTAATGGTATATGAACTGATATCCTAGTGGAGGCCAGAATGCACATATCCAGTGGGAAGGGGTAGAATATACATATTCTCTCCTAAATCACTATATTGTAGTAATTCTGATCGGCTAATCTACTCCAAGGATATCAGCTCATCTACGATGACCTCAATGTCATTACATAAAAACAAACCAGAAATGGTCGCGACTTGTTCCAAGCTACACTATTTCATGATAAAAAGAAAAACAAAACAAAACCTATTTTAATGTTTAAGAATTAGACAGTTTTGTTTTTCACAAAGAACGGCACGGTGGCGCAGTGGTTAGCACGTCTGCCTAAAAACATGCACATTAGGCTAATTGGCTGTTCCAAATCGCCCCTAGGTGGGAGTGTGAATGGTTGTGTGTGTGTTGGTCCTGCAATGGCCTGGCAAGCTGTCCAGGGTGTACAGCCTCCCCATGACTGTAATTAGGATTAAGCAACTTAGAAAATGAATGAATGAATATTTTTCACCAAACGCAACGTTTTTGGAAACAGGAAGTGACCTAACACTAACTTCAGCTAGTTCCGCTAGCAAGTTCCAGAAGAACTTCTTCTTGAGTAAGAAGTTCTTACTCAAGATATCTTCATTCATGTGGTTTCCATTTCATTCATTCAATCACTTATTGGCAATTATATTCCTATTAGGGTCACAGGGAGGCTGGAGCCTATCTCAGCCGACTCTGGCTGAAGGCAGTACACCCTGAACAGCCAACACACACAACCATTCACACTCACTCTCATACCAAGGGGCAATTTGGAACAGCCAATTGACCTAATGTGCATGCTTTTGGACTGTGAAAGGAAACCAGAGAAAACCCACACAAGCACAGGAAGAACATGCAAACCCCACACAGTTTGCATGCTCTCGCTGAGCCTGGCATTTGAACATGCTAACCACTACGGTCCCATGCCTTCCTAGTGAACTTTGATCTGCCAAAAGTCAATGATGACTTATTAACATCAAACCATTAATTTAGTAAAGGGTGGCACATTGGTCTAGTGGATAGCTCATAAACCCCCCAGCAAGATGGTTCTGGGTTCAAGTCGCTGGTTCAGGCATTTCTGTGTGGAGTTTGTTCTCCCCATGCTTGAGTGAATTGCCTCCGGGTACACCAGTTTCCCCCCACAGTCCAAAGACATGCACATTAGGGTAACTGGCTGTTTCATATTATCCCTAGGTGTGTGTGTGTGTTTTAAAGCTGTGATGGTCTGGCAAGCTGTTCAGGGTGTACCCTGCCTTCGCCCAGTGTTGGCTGAGATAAGCTCCAGCATATCTGTGACCCCAGTAGGAGTAAGCAGTTGGCAAATAAGTGAATGAGTAATTAAGACTTTTAATTCCATTTGCACTGTATTTAGAGACCTTTCCAAGCTTTTCCACATTCACAGATATTCACACAGTGTCTTGTGTGTCTTTTTTCCTAGCATGCGTCCAACAGACATTGTGGTCAATCAAGTACAGCACAGGTTTGAAATCATTAATGTTACGTTATAGTACTATTAACACCAATTTGGCAGTATTCGATTATTAAAATACATGCTCACTGAAAATCTGAATGTGATTTCTTTTAGGGCCAGCGTCCTGGAGATGGCTACCGGATACCAATTGCTCACCATCTCTTCCTCAACTTAAAAAACTTCACATATAACAGCATCAATGAAGACGTGGAGGTGTTTTTTAGTCTCTATGATGCTCGTGAAAATAAATTCATCAGGTTAGATTTGTAGATCATCACTCAATTTTACTTTGTGTTGTCATGAAATGGTAGAGAAGTGGCATGAAAGTCAGATTTAGTTTATCATGGGTGAGAACACGAAACATAGAGACCATGGAACAAAAACTAGCATCAAAGCATGTAACAGCATGAACATGACATGAATAAGAGGTAACAACCAGACATGACTTAAATTAATAAATATAAATATCAAAAATAAATAAATACCAATGTGCAAAAAGTCAAGTGGCATGAGTGTCACGATCACATATGATCAATATTAAAGAACTGAGGTGAGAGAAGAGTTTGGTGTTGATATAAAAAAGAAAAATTACATTCTTAATGTAATTAAGAATAATTCTTGTCTTACATATATTTATTAACAGATTATTTCAGCAAAGTTCAGTGTAGTGAAAACTCAACAGTTTTGGATTGGCAGAAAGGTGGCCATTAAAAAATTTTTTTTTGATGGCTGATGTTATTTTATGATAGAGCAGTGTCATATGAATTTCTGTACCAAATTTCATACTTGTATCACCATTTGAACTATTTTTGCATCAAGCCTCTGCGCTATGATTTCTGAAGGCTGCCATGGCTCAACAGGTTATTTTGGGTAGAACAGCGGCTATCTCCTGTTGAATATCAACCTTAAAGTGAAATAAAAGCCTTCCAAACTCTCCTGTTATACATGAACAGATGTGTATTTTTATTATCAGGTGGGTTTTTTTTGCAGTTTTGAATTTGCAGTCTGCTAAAATTTGTATGATACTTTGCATTAGCCAGTTTGAAAAGGCTGTTGTTTCACTCTCGTCAGCATGAAATCATGAGAATAGGATGTGAATTCCTCACTTCATATAAGGCAAATGAATAGCAATAATAACAGTATACAGATATTAAACTAACAATTCTGATATGAACTAGTGAACGTCTGAATAAAATAACACTAGGCACAAATACAATTCACAAGCGCTTCCGTTTACACACATTAAACAAGCATGCACTCGTACATATGCACTAGGTATTAATATAATCAAATCAATTAGTTCAGTATAACACAGGGTGATCACGTGACTTTTTGCTACTTTTTGCATTACAATGGCGCCCCCGTGTGTGGAGAGTTATTGGTTGTAAATTATGCATGCAAGCTTTTATTAAGTTTAATTTCCTTTTAAGGGCTTCAAAAGTTTGTGTTCGATGAGTAAACACTCGTGATTTAAGGTGGCCCACAAAAAAAAAATCACATGGTGTGAGGTCAGGGGAATGGGCCGGCAACCTGACATCACCACGCAATGAGATCACCCGATCCGAAAAACATCTCACTCAGCACTTCCAATGACCTTCGAGCTGTGTCCCGTAGCTCCGTCTTATTGAAATCACACATCCAGTTCAAGTTTGGGTTGGGCCACCAACAGACCTTAGAACCACCCCTCTTGCCTCACTAAGTTTCATGTGTGCAAAAAATTTATTTGATTATCTTTTATCTTAATTTACCACTGAAACGTGGGAGATTTTTTTGGATCTCCTTGTAATTACTATGTGACAGATAATGATGATTATCACAAAATAAATTTCTTCAGGGCAATCAAACCACAAAGTAAATTGGGATTCTTTTGAATCACCCTGAAGGGAAATATTTACTGATTAGCTGTGCTCTATCCCATTTTAAACATTTCTTTATTGATTTACTGACTAATTGTGATTTTGTAAATGTGGACACTCTTCAGACTAATCTTTTGCAGCTCTCATATTTCCAGTGTGTTTAATGAGAATATTTTCATTTCAGTGAGAAGTTTCTAGTAATGCTAAACAAAAATGGAGGGCCACAGAGTCCTGAGAAACTGGATCGACTCTGTACTCTTTTTATGGTAAGACAGCATCTCACAGGTAGTGTTTGGATGTTTAAATGGATGTCCGGATTATTTTTAAAAACACTGAGTTCTGTTCCACTTGCTCCTTTTTTAAAATGTAACTTTTTTTTTCCTTCTAGGATTTGAGCACAAAGGATCTCAAAAAAGATCTTTATATTGTTGCACACGTCATTAGAAATGGTAAGAATTTCATTTGATAGCAGATCACAAAGTTTACTCAGTAATCGATATTTATTTGGACAATGACATGATTTTTTTATTGGCTTTGTACTCTAGTACATCTGATTTTAGCTGAAACAGTCAGGGACTGCGATTTAAATGCAGAATACCAGCTATAATTTGAGGCTATTTACATCTACATCAATACAGTACAGTTCTTCACATATGACTGTATTTAGCTTTAAGTTGCGCACACAGAGAGAAAGTAATACTAGCCAGTGCCTAATGAGTAATGCATGCGGGGTGGAGTTTAAATGAAACAGAGGCATGCTTTGGTTATATATGATTCTGACCCTGACCTTTCCCTTTTCAATATCTGCTTTTAAATCCAGCAGTATTAAATTTAGCACCAGTATGTGATCTGTTGTGTAGATGTTACTATTTCTTAGGGAGTCACACTTTGCTGAATAGCATAGAAAGACATCTGACGGAGAGAAACTATATGAAAGAAAATAATCATTCATTCATTCATTCATTCATCTTCTTTTGCTTCTTCCGGGGTCGGGTCGTGGGGGCAGCAGCCTAAGCAGTGAGGTCCAGACGTCCCTCTCCCCAGCCACTTCCT
>JBCNYH010000012.1:17024149-17042400 GCA_039654325.1 Tandanus tandanus | reverse complement strand
ACACACACACACACACACACACACACACACACACACACACACACACACACACACACACACACACACACACGCACAGCATTATTGTACATACTTTATATAGATGAACTCATATCGTTGTTTGGTGGTGTGTTCTGTGCTTTTGTAGTTTTTGCAGGATGTACTGGATACATTATTTTCTCTCCTTGATGACAACATTGACAAATATGGACCGCTTGTATTTCAATCACTGGTAGAAAACATTTTTATTGCTCAACTGTATTTATGAATGTTAAATACATCAAAGTATTGAATTCCTGACTTCAGTTCCATTATTTCTGCTCATACTTAATACATGTGCATCAGTGTTTCATTGTAATGTCTGTGCTTTTGCATATGTTTCAGGTGTTCATCATTAACCTTCTCAGGGATCCACGGTATTATCATTTTCGCCCAGTTATGGATGCTTACATACACAACCAGTTTGCAGGAGCCCTGGCATACAAGTAAATAATTTAACTTGAAGTTTTTACACCGCTTTTACACCTCTTGAAAAGAGACTGCTTCATTTTTTTTTTTACCTTAAATCAGCATCTCTGTGTATAAAAGTCATTTCATTCCAGTGTCTGTTGTGTAATTAAAACACACTGGAATGGATGCCTGATTATGGAATGGATGGCTGATACCTGAACCACATCTTATTATAAAAGTATAAAAAGTATAAAAATCACTGCTGTGGTCACTATCCTCCTGCACTAGGACTGTAAGAGTGTTAAGGTTCAGGACACAGGAGACACAAAGACAGATGGGCAGCTCCCCCTAAACCACCTGGGACAAAACGGCCCCCAGACCCCTGTCTGACATGTCCATCTGCAAGACAAAAAGGAAAGAGAAATCAAGTGAATGCAACACTGGACCCCCATAAAAAATCCTTTAACTTGCTAAAAGCCAGTTCACATGGTTCCGTCCACTGGACCAGATCGGGTGCACCCTTTTTAGTGAGGTCAGTCAGCAGGCTTTTAACGACTGAAAAATCATGTACAAACCTATAAAAATAGTCAGCCAGCTCCAGGAACTACCTTACCCGCTTTTGGTCTTAGGCCTCAGACAAGCCACAATCACTGCCTTTATACAAATAAAACTGAATTGAATTGAATTTAATTACTATACCCTTTGTTAAATCCACTGTCAAGTAACATTGAGCTGCGCCTAACCCATTGAGCGGTTTATCAATGTGAGGCATGGTATGCACATCGAACTTAGACACTGCACGGACTTTTCTATAGTCCATTCCGAACTGGACTGACCTGTTAGACTTGGTACCAAAACCCTGGGGCTGCTCCAGTTACCTCAATTACCTGCATATCAAGCATCACTTTGAGTTCTTCCCAAACCACATGTTCCTTGTGTTCAGACAGTTTATGCAGGCAGCGACGTGCAACCGTGCTTGGAAAGGTCTCAGTGTGGAGTTTTGTGAGGTCTTTGCTACCGAGTAGAGGTGAAAACACACCCGCAATTTTCTCCTGTAATTGTGCAACCTGTGCTGTCTGAGACAGCAAGAGGTGAACTCCACAGGTGACCAGGCCACATTTTTATTAACTTCAATTCCCAGCTTCCCCTTCTCCTGAACCACCATTGTCAAAGACACAGAGAAGCTCCTCTGTCCTCAATTTCAGGAGATTAAGGTGGTATATTTGACGTGCACATCAGTCTTTGTCATTCATTCATTCATTTTCTAAGCCACTTAATCCTAATTATGGTCACGGGGAGGCTGGCGCCCATCTCTGCCAACCCTGGTCGAAGGTGGGGTACACTCTGAATAGCTCGCCAGGCCATTGCAGGGCCAACACACATACAACCATTCACACTCACTCTCACAATTTGGAACCGCCAATCAGCCTAGTGTGCATGTTTATTTTGGACAGTGCAATGAAACCGGAGTAACCGGAGTAAACCCATGCAAGCACAGGGAGAACATGCGAGCCCCACACAGAAATGCCCCGAGCCAAGGAATCGAACATGAGACCTTCTTGCTGTGAGGTGAACATGCTAACCACTGTGCCACCGTGCCATCCCCATGTGATCTCAAACGGCCCTTGCCGCACAAAGTGAGCAGTGAAATAGGTATTTTAATTTCCAGTGCAGTAGACACCCTTGTTATAGCTTATACTTCTTAAGTCTGCAGCAAATATTCCTTGATTAGGTTTTGCTCTAAGGTCAAGAACATATTAAACTTCATTTTTGCTTTCTGACAGATCCTCCTTTCTTTTAATGATGTCTTGCATGTCACTCGGCTTTTTGCTTTTTAATAATTCAGAGGTGAAACCCCATGGAGGCTTGTGGGATCTAACGAACTGCAAACAAAAGAGAATTCAGCCACTTATCCCAGTTTCGTGCATTCTTGCGAAGGAATCATTGTTTTGAGTGTTTTATTAAACCGTTCAATCAGCCCATCACTCTGAGGATGGTACATGCTGGTGAAGTTCAATTTAATTCCCATTAATTTGCACAGCTTATGTAGTGTATATGAAATAATGGTTCCACAATCTGTAAGTAATCTCTGGGTATGCCCATGCAGGAGATCACCCCGAAGAGTGCCACTACAACCGTGCATGCAGAGATGTTCTTTGGGGCCAACAACTGGGTCGTCTCCTCTCCCATGCGAGTGTACTGCTTTACTCAATATAGACTATATTTGATAAAACAAAAATATGGGAAGTTTAGTGCAACATTAGGCTGAAAGATTTGACTTTTTTTTTTTTGCTTTTGCTATACTGTATTAATCCCGCAAGGGAAATGATTGCCTCTTCATTTAACCCATCCAAAGTGAGCACACACACACTCGGAGCAGTGGGTTGGGGGCGCCCGGAGAGCAGTTGGGGGTTAGGTGCCTTGCTCAAGGGCACTTTAGCCATGAATATGAAGAAAGTGAAGGTGCAGCTCACTCCCCCACCACCACGCATTTTTCCTGCTGGTTCGGGGATCGAACCAGCGACCTTTCGGTACCAAAGTCACTCCTCTAACAATTAGGCTACGGCTGCCCCCCATTTTGCATCTGCTCCAGTAGGATACCCACTAGTGAATTCCCTACAGAAAGAAGCTTTCTTTCCCCAGCATCTTCCAGATACAGAGCTGATGTAAATGGCACTGGGACCACCTCCGCAGCCAATACTGCACTGAAAGCTCTTGGCATGTTCAGCATGCAGGACCCATTTATCAAGGTACACTTCAATAAAAAAAGCAAACCCAACCAATTTGTTCCCAAAGTCAGCGGATAATCTTTTGCCCCCAAATTTAATAATTACAGGCACAAGTAGATATTCATGAACATCCCAGTGAAGACACCTCACCTTCACCAAATGTGCACCTTCTATAGGTCTGCAATGAATCAGGTTTTGACAGATGAATGTTTGATTACATCCTGTATCCACCAAAGCCTAATATGTACTCCCTAATATACTCATGACCACATTGTCCTGCTCGATCATGGGAAAGTGTGGGTGTGTCCAAAATCCTTATCGGTGTAGCCACTTCCAACTACTCTGCTGTTTCCTCTTGCAGTCTTGCTCCAGCACCACCCCATCAAGCACTTCCTTCATGCTGTGCTCCATAGTGGGGAGCAGACACCTTCTGTAGGCATCCTTGAGTCACTGGCTGAGGAGGAATGACTGGCAGGCTTCCTCCAAAACCAGTGATCAGAAGCAAAGCTTCATTAGTCAGCAGTAGAAGAAACCACAGTTCTTGCTCTTCTTTTGGCTAACCCATGATGCGAGCACCTGGTTGAATACCTTGATCAGTATACCTCGAATGGGAGGAACAAAATGGCATCCAGAAGCTCTCGTTGCCAAGTCAGTCCCCTGACATTAACCCGATTGAATATCTTTGGGCAATACTGGACAACGCAGTAAGAAATAGAGCAAGAAGATCAACATCAAGAGAGGAATTGCTGAACTATTTGTGGTCAGAATGGTCTGACATCATTATCATCATCTTAATTAGGGTCACGGGGAGGCTGGTGCCCATCTCAGCCGACTCTGGGCGATGGCAGAGTACACCCCGGACAACTCGCCACGCCATTGCAGGGCAGAAACATGCTGATGGCAATGCAGCCTACTCTTTACGAAAATCAGCAATGGATCTTTTACATGCCTTTTACATGTCACCATAGACAGTGAGAGACATGGCCGGCCTTGATAACCCAGTTAACTGCACTGGGGGCACAGCAGTGACAACCTGGTGACACTGGGGTTTGAACCCCCTGACCTTGGGATCAGTAATCCAGCACCGCTGCCTGGTCTGACATCCCTGAACATGATTCCATGCCTGAGAGAATTAAAGCACTAAAAAAGGCCAAGGGACAGTCAACAAAATACCAATTTCTACATTTCGTGTATTTTTTTATTTCAAAATTTAAAATTATTATGGTAAAAAATATTTCAGTCTCTAAAAGCATATTATGAATCAGAAAAATTGAAGAAAATTCAAAAAGAAGGAAAATAACAAGGTCTTGATCTTGTGGTCCTCAATCCACATTTTCATTGACCTGGTTGTGTGGTATGGTGCATTAACCTGCTGGAAAACCAAGTCCTCTGACTTAGGAAACATTGTCAGAGAAGAATGAAGCAATTTTTCTTTTAGAAAAACCTTTTGTATTACTTGATTCATGCGTCTTTCACAAAGAAAAATCTTCCCCATCCCAGCCTTCACCCCAAGATCATCACCCACTGAATGATGGCCACTGTGTTCAAGACACTGGTTGTTCAGGTCTTAGTCTAACCATTACATAATCAGGTGATGGGAGAAACTGAAAATTGGCGAGAAGATAACTTTCCTCCAGTCCTCTTCAGTCCAATCCTTATAATTTTTTCAAACCTCAGCCTGGCTCCTCTTTGCTTTCCATTAATAATAAAATGTTTATTTCTAGCTTTGCATGACTTCAGCTCCGCCCAGAGGAGCCTGTTTGGAAATATCCTGGCACCTATCTTCAGCTGCCATTTACCATCCTTTTTGTAGGTCACTTGAAATTATACTATGGTTGTTGAATAACACTTAAATAAATTGACAATCATCCTGGTCAGTAAAGAGTCATTTTTGCCCTCTGCCAGTCTGTAATTTTGTTGTTCCCAGTGTCTTCTGCTTGACCTTGTTCTTATGAATTGCCTAAATTGTGAAACAACCTGATTCTCACTGTGTCTCTCTGCCAATAAAGAATTGAACTGAACATTTCTTTTCACCCAAAGCATTTCTATTTAACTCTTTTGGCATGATGAATGGATATTTTTGTATTACAATTACGTTTAAGGGACTACTAACTCTGTCTTTGCTATCCAAACTAGAAGGATAATGATATCTGCAGAAGTGATTTTTATACTTTTCCTTATTAAATAATATCAGGTGATCAAGTTCAGACGAACACCTTATCAGTACCTCATTAATTAAACCAAAGTGTGCTTGTGTTGGAATTCCACAAAATGCAAAGGCTGAATACAAAAGCTGCCCCACACACACACACACACACACACACACACACACACACACACACACACACACATACATACATACATACATACATACATACACATTTATACGCACACACACACACACACACACACACAATGATTACACATAACAATGAAAAAAACATAAGATCGGTTACAGTGACACCTGCAGTGTGCAGTGGAGCACATTGGGGTGCAAAGTGAGAGAGAGATTTTAGTTTCTCGGGGGCTTTTTACTCAAACAGCTGGTAGAAATGTCCTCATCATGCTCAATAGTCCAGGTAATAAATTCCCACAAAATTTGAATCAGTGTGGCACAGCTTCCTTATAGCACACTCAGAAGTCAATCTCCACTCTCCAGCATCCACCTCACTGATCTCAGTCATCTGACTACTGACACCCATGACCTGTTGCTCAAACATGCTCTGCACACCTGGTTCTCATTCCACTAATTACCCATGTTGTATAAGGACTCTGTTTGCACATGATCAGTGTGATGAAATGATACTATGTCTCATTACTAATGCATACCAGGCCTTTTTGTTATTGCTCTCAATATTGATTCCTGTTTTATCTCTGATATTCTGTTTGCCTGGTCAACTTAACTTTGCTTGCTTTTTGACTCTGATTTTGGACTGTTTTTGGACTGTCTGCCTTTGTTTTGTTTTTTGTTTTTTTTAAAAGCCAAATTTTATCAGCAATTGCCTTAATCTTCATTTCTGCCATGAAATGATATGACACAATATGGTGCCAAAATGTACAGAGCCTATACTTTTTTAGCTTTAGTTTAGTTTAAAAAAAAGGTACTCGCTCTTTTTCCTCATCTATCTGCACTTCTACTTCAGTAAAGAATGTACTTTGAATACCTCTGTATCTGAGTGACTGTGGCAAGAGCCAGACTGTGATGACAAAACCACTAAGTGGGTCTAGTCATCTCCAAAATGGCAGGTCTTTTGTGGTGTTCTTGGTATGCAGTGGTAGGTACCTACCAAGTGTGGTGCAAGGAAGGACAACCAGTGAACTGGCAAGACCATCATGGTTGCCCAAGGCTCACTGATGTGTGTGGGAGTGAAAGCTAGTACGTCTGGTCTGATTGCATAGAAGAGCTACTGTAGCACAAACTGCTGAATCTCCTAATGATGATATGAAAGAAAAGAGTCAGAATACACAGTGCATAAGCTGTCATTTAAAGAGATCACCAGCCAATCATGGGCATCTGTGAGCTCATGAATACAAGGGGACAGATAGCATTTTACCTCAGAATATGTTATGCTGGCCCTGAATATGCATGTATTGCCATTCAAAAGAATGTATGGCGTCTCGGAGGAAGACCGTCCTTGCTCTCGCCCCTCCATAATTGGTGGTGGTTGTATGTGATAGGAATGGATATGTGATGGGTGGGAATTTGTGACGACTGAACTAGGGAAAAAAAAAATTGAACACACACACACACACACACAAACATATATATATATACGCACACACACACACACACACACACACAAACATATATATATATATATATATATATATATATATATATGTATGTATGTATGTATTCATTCATTAATTTTCTAAGCCATTTAATCCTAATTAGGGTTGCAGGGAGGCTGGCACCTATCTCAGCTGACTCTGGCTTGCCAGACCATATATAAATAAAACATATGTATGTTTCTTGTAGAAAATCTTTGCGTGAAAAGTGACTAAAATAGCTAAAATAGCTGTTAACATTCTGTTGAGTACAAAATTAAGCCCTAAACTGCAATATCTCTGTAGTCTTTCATAATTCAGAATTTTATAACTAATTTTATCAATATGAAGACTATGGAGCACCACAATGGCATCATGGTTAGCAATTTTGCTTAACAAAAAGAAGGCCCCGGGTTTGGGCCCCACACTGGGCATTTCTGTCTGAAGTTTGCATGTTTGCTTGCATGAGTTTCCTCCAGGTTACTCCAGTTTTCTCACATTATGATAATTAGATATTCTTGCTTCCCTCTAGGTGTGAATGGGAGTGTATACATTTGTGTGTTTGAGTTGTCCTTGGATTGGTCTGGTGAGCTGCTCAGGGTGTGCCCCACCTTTGCTCAGAATTGGCTGGGATGAGCTCCTGTGTCTCTGCAACCCTAATAAAGATAAAAATGAGATGATTGAAAGCAATAATTTTTTTTATTACTGTACAAGTTTGCTTGAAGATAATGTTAGTGTTTTCTACAATTAAATGCTGCATAGCACATGTGTACTTACACACCAGTAAAAAAAAATATTTTACTATGTGTGTGTTTCTGTGTAGAGAACTGATCCGATGTCTGAAGTGGTACATGGATCGATCTGCTGAGGTTGTGCGACAGGACCACATTCAGGATGCTATGAGGGTCAGTAGCATGTTTGATAATTTGAAGTTGGTGGCCAGGTGAGTGGGTATGTTTTTATAGCGGAGCTTCCACATGGCGCACCATCGGGTTGCTTTTGGAACGTCAAGAAAAACTTATATTGTATGTCCATCTGTCCCTCCATCCTCCATCCTTCCACATATGTGTACACATGGGAACCCTATGTTATTCTTTGAAAATTTTATATATTAAAAAAAGGAAGATTTTTCTGGGAGAGAGTAATACAGGGAACAAGAGGCTTATAATACTTGGGTCATGTTATGTGACATCATTAATGACATGAAATAAATAAATAACTAATTATATTCTTGTGTTATTTAAATGTTCTCTAAACCTAGGGTTTCTAAATGGTGTACTTTACATGTCAAGACTAAGATTGCGTGTTTGACTACCTAATTTTAATTCCTTTCTATAAACAAGTTATTAAAATGAATTAATCTTGATATACATAGTATACGTGTATGGAATTTGAGAGTCAAGTAAGGGAAATCGTATGGGAGTTTCACTTTTAGGCAGTGCCATAAGGTTACAAGGTGTATATATTTTGAAGGGGTGATTCTAGTCTTTTCTCAAGTCAAATTTGTAAATTTACAGTAAATGCCTTTGCAGATAGGCCAGAATCATGTTTGTGTCCAACCACACACAATGAAAAGGAAGACTAGGCAGAAATTCTAGATAGCTGGCCTTAATTTAGCTTAAGTGGGGGTGAGCACTGCTCTCTTCCAGTACACATCCATGCTGTGGACAAAGGAATTGGGACTTTATCTGCAGGATGATTCATCTTTTACTCTGAAAATGGTGTGTCCAACTGTTGAGTAAAAATACAGGTGTTTGTTGTCCTTTAGTAGCAAGATTATGTGCTGGGTCCACTTGAAGGATTCCCTGGTACTTCTTCTACAACCTGTACCCTATTTTCATTTTTTTAATTATCTGTTTCATTTCAATTTTTAACTTTTTTGCATTCTATAACTGGCAACCACAAAACGCTCTACACCATAACCAAGAATTGTATTTCCTATAACCCTATGGGGTAACAGTGCATAGTCATTTTTTGATGTTGTCCCTTACAGCATAGTAACTCAGTACTTGGACAATTTCAGTCCTTATTTTACCTTGCTGTGAAACAGATGGGAAACTAGAGGCCTCAGTTTAAAAATAGTACCTCAGCCTTCCTCAGAAAAAAGTTCTTACAGGCATGATTCTTGTAAACCTGCAGGATGCTTCAGATTTGCTATCTGTAGCTGTTTTTAAGATGGTCCAATTCAAGCCACAGGCCCTCACAATCAAGTACACTGATGTGTATTTAAGAAAGCTCAGTGTCCTGGTTATATCAAAAGAAACAGCATCTTAATTGGGTATGTAGTTATATTTAAATCGATTACGCTGTACAGGGGTATGACACATCCTGATGATGTATTTTTAGCGCTTGCTTCTAAATCCCACCACGTGGTACACTACAGACACACTGGCTAAGGTGCAGTCAGACTATTTGTAGCATTGATATATTTATTTTATGTTAGCCAAATAAACATGATTTCTTCATGACCAGGACCAATCACATCACTTAGCAAAATTATTATGTAACTCTCCTGTTCACTTCACAAGGGAAATATCAATGAAAAACACCAACCAGTCTCAAATAATGTGCAATTATTGAATGAGGTGAAATATTATATATGTATGATTATTTGGTTGAGGGGTTATCTGCCAAGGCCAAACTCTATAATTGTTTTTTTATTAATTCAAATATTTTAATAATTCAACTTATCTAATAGCAACAGTGCAATAATTCATTTATCTCATGGCAGTGATGCAATATCAAGAATTGTTCAATGGCTTTCCACCAATCAGTAATGAAAAAATGTCTTGAATGAATAATATTTTCTTTTATTTTGTGATGTATAAAGAGAACACCACACATCAGCTGAAAGTTTGTTCAATGATGTTCTGTTGAAGGCACAAACATGATGTGCTACATTTAGACCTTTGTTAGAAGACAGTAATGACCATATAATTGTTTGCTTCTGCATTAATGCACTGTATTTATCTAGCTTGTTGTTTGTTGTTATATTATTATTTTATATTATTTTTAAAAAACAATATAAAGTTTTACTGAAATATTATTGTAAATAAAATGTGTAAAAATATATATAATATAGTATATGGATGGTAGGTTGCCAGTACAGGCTGTTGTGCTCTCTTATCGATTACCACAACTTCTTGTTTTGTCCATGTTTAAAGTTACATTTCTGTGGCAACATATATGACTTTGATAACCGATATATTCCCACATACATATATTTGTATTTTTTCTTAGTGGTTGAAAATCGCCTCAGTGTGATTTTCTGATTAATTGGAATTACGTATGAAACCATCGTAATTCTAAAATCCATGTCTGATTGACTGATAAGAAATTTACAAATTATTGTATTCTGATTTAAATAAGATTATTATGAATCTGTGGGTTATCATGCATGAGGCCACAGATTTAAGACATGGAGCCCATAGCAGAATAATAATTTACTTACAACAATACGTTTATAAATTTGTAATTTTTGTATTTGTTTGTGTGTGTGTGTGTGTGTGTGTGTGTGTGTGTGTGTGTGTGTGTGTGTGTGTGTGTGTGTGTGTGTGTGTGGTGGGGATTTTAGGCACTGGAATACCTGTTTAAATTTATTGTTCAGTCTCGATCTCTGTACTCTCGGGCTACATGTGGTATGGAAGAGGAGCAATTTAGAGCCAGCATTCATGAACTCTTCCAATCCATCCGTTTTCTGCTCAGCCTGGATGGACGAAATGCTGAGACACTGGTCTGC
The DNA here is from genome assembly GCA_039654325.1 of Tandanus tandanus. Lineage (NCBI taxonomy): Eukaryota > Metazoa > Chordata > Actinopteri > Siluriformes > Plotosidae > Tandanus > Tandanus tandanus. Next base: position 17,031,717 of record JBCNYH010000012.1, on the reverse strand, counting down.
ACACAGGTGATGTATACACATGTAATATTTGCTTTATTCAATAATACAGATTATAAAGTAGTTTTAGTTCCATAAGGGATGAAAGGAAAACGTGCATATTTTAATATGATTGAATATTAAAGGGTGGCACAGTGGTGTAGTGGTTAGCACTTCCGCCTCACAGCAAGAAGGTTCTGGGTTAGAGTTCCAGGCTCAGCGAAGGCGCTTCTGTGTTCTCCTCATGCTTGTGTGGGTTTTCTCCTGGTACTACGGTTTTCTCCCACAGTCCAAAGACATGCACATTAGGCTGATTGGCTGTTCCAAATTGCACCTAGACATGAGTGTAAGCATGATTGGATATGTATGTGTGTTAGCCATGCCATGCACTGACGAGCTGTTTTTGGTGTACCCCACCTTCACCAAGAGTTGTCTGAGATAATCTCCAGGATAAATGGGATTAAGTGGTTCAGCAAATAAGTGAATGTGTAGAACAAGATCTCACTCATTCATTTGCCAAACTGCTTCATCTCCTTATACTATTAGGGCCATGGGGTAGCTGGAGCCTATCTAAGCCAACATTGTGCAAAGGTGGGGTACACCCTGAACAGCTCACCATTGCAGGGTCAACACACACACAACCATTCACCATTGGAACAGCCAATTAGTCTAACATGCATGCCGTTGAACTGTGGTTGGAAACTGGAATACCTCTAAGAAACTCACGCAAGCACAGCGAGAACGTGGAGACTCCATACAGAAACACCCTCACTGAACCTGGGACTCCAACCCAGGGCCTTCTTTCTGTGAGGCAGACATGCTAACCACTACACCACTGTGCTGCCCGGGAGTTATGTTTCAAAAAGACACTTTGGATGTTTTTATACTATTTTTCTTACTGTTTTCAGGCCACATTACTGACCAGTTTTCCAGACATCTTTGATGAGCTGCTACAGATGTTTACAGTGCAGGAGGTGGCTGAGCTGGTGAGAGGGACTCTAGCGAGCATGCCCAGCACTGTGGACATTGGTCAGTCCATGGATGTGGTTAAACTTCAGTCAATCTCACGTACTGTGGACAGCAGACTTTTCTACTTCCCAGGTAGGACACTTGTCCTTCAGGATTGATGTCCTGTCATGGCAGTATCTGTAGGATGCATGGGTGTGTACATTGGTGGTGTGGGAAGGTGCTGAATTGAAGGAGTAATGCTCTCTGATTAATCCTCACAAAGTGCTTTAATGATTCAGTTAAGTATAGGAGAGAAAAAGAGCCTGCAGATGCAGTATCAGAAGTGAAAGCACAGAGAGTGGTCAGTGATAAAGACGTTTGAGTGGTACTAAAGATGTTCTGGGAAACTGTTTTGTGCTTCAGGAAGGGGGGGATGAGACCATGCAGAAAATCTGCTACAGCTAGAAGGGATGGTGTCAACCACTGTCTGTTAAGAATATTGTTGCATGATGGACATCTGAGGAACATCTTTCATCTAGTGGATGTGCCCACCCGTAAACCAGTACCAAAAATTTATGTTCTGGCAAGGCTGCAGTGCTGTACGGATTTGGACAACCATTGATTGTGTACTGGGCAGCACGGTGGCATAGTGGTTAGCATGTCTGCCTCACAGCAAAAAATTTCAAGGTTCTAGTCCCAGGCTCAGCAAGGGCATTTCTGTGTGGATTTTGGATGTTCTACCTGTGCATTTGTGGGTTTCCTCCGGGTATTCTGGTTTCCTCCCACAGTTCAAAGACATAAACATTAGTCCAAATTGACCCTAGGTGTGACTGTGAATGGTTGTGTATATTTTGGGTCTGCACTGGACTGGTGAGCAGTTCAAGGTGTACTCCGCCTTCACACAGTTGGCTCCAGCCTCTCTGCGACCCTAACCATCATCTCTCTTTCCCAGAATCCCGGAGTATTTTGCTTCCCGTCGTACTACATTACATTCATCTCCACCTGAGACAGCAAAGAGAGCTACTACTGTGTGCCAAAATCCTGAGCAGCATTTTCTCCATCCTGAACACTAGTGCTCAGGTACATTCACTTTCTGCTCCAGAAAGATGTTTTGATTTCAAGTTTTACCCGTTCTACTGTAGATTTACGATATGCACTCATTATTAGGTTACTAAGTGTCCCTTTTCCCCTCTGATGTTCCTCCTTTTTTTGTAGGAGTCTTTGTGTGTGCAGGACGAGGTGGAGATGATGGTGGAGAGTTTATTAGATGTACTACTGCAAACACTCTTATCCATCATGAGTAAGAGCCAGGCAGTGGAAAACAGCAGAAATCAGCGCTGTCCTCAGTGCACGGCTGAGATAACGGTGAGCTCTTCCCAATATCCCCTCATCCCTCTTTATTTATGACTCTTCTGATAACTGTTCAGATGGTTTCATCAGAAGCCACATCTTTAAACCTTTTCTGTTCTGTTCAGATAATAAAAATAAAAATTTCTTTAAATAATTAAACTGAAAAATTATCTAACAACAGTGGTAATAATAATAATATTACATTTAATATCAGTTATATTCATACTCATACACACTCTCTCTCTCTCTCTCTCTCTCTCTCTCTCTCTCTCTCTTTCTCTTTCTCTCTCTCTTTCACTTACTCTCACTCATTGGACAGCTCGCCAGTCCATTGCAAGGTCAACACACACACAACCATTCACACTTACAACTAGGGGCAGATTGGAACAACCATTTAGCCTAATATGCATGTCCTTGGACTGTGGAAGGAAACCGGAGTACCCGGAAGAAACCCAAGCAAGCATGGAGAGATCTAATTTCACACAGAAACACCCTCACGGATGCCCAAGACTCAAACCCAGGACCTTCTGGCTGTGAGATAGACGTGCTAACCACTATACCACTGTGCCGCCCTCTTTCAAAAAAAATGATGGTGTCATATACGTCACTGTATATAAAAATTATAATGCAGTGATTGTGACCGTATTTCGGCCAATAGAGAAGGCCTTGCTGGCCCGACTGCCTACCACTGCCAAAACATGAACACACTGCCACCTCCAGTTTTTTTAGTACTGCAACTCACACACACGTCACATTAAGTAGTGATCACACTATTGGTTTATTTATTTATTTTATTTATTTATTTTTATTTTTTATTTTTTTGCAATTTTGAATTTTGCATCAAGATCTTTTGTGACTCCACATGCAAGCGAATATTTTGCGGCCTAATTACGTATATCGCGAGAAGGTTGCCAGAAGGTCGTGTGACAATTTGCAACTGGTTTGCGGATGTTTGTTAAAAAAAAAAAGCGAATCTCCTGTTGCAAATCAGTTGCATTTTGTTTGATTTTTTTTTTTTCTCAAACCATTCGCTTTTTATTTGCGAATTATTATGCGAAATATTACAAAATACACGGAATATGGAAGATGAAAGCAAATCTCAAACATTTCCCAAACTTTCCCCATGGAAGTCTCCAACTTGCTGCTTTTCTTTGTGAACAAAAAACTAATAATTTGCAAGCAAAACCACAACTTTGCGACCTTCTCACAACATGTGCGGACTGTTTGAGAAGAGTTTGAGACTATTCCAGGTCATCGTCGTTTTGAGTCATTCGCGGAAAATTTAAAATATGTTTTGAAATATGTTCTCGAACCAGGCGTCCAAACTGCAATGCCACGAATTTTGTGAGACAAATTTCAGAATAAAAAGCGACAGTCGTGAATTGCCATTCGCGTCAGTCGCTTTTCTATCGCACCTCTAGTGTGATCACCCTCTAACTGTTGAGGAAGTGCTCAGAGGACATGTTGAAAGTATGCAGGGAACGCATGGCAGCCTTGATGCTCACACCTACACATTCTGAGCGTTCTCCTATTCCTCTAACCTGATATTAATCTTAATTTAGCAAACTTTTATTTGAGGGGCAGTGGTGGCCTGGTGGTAGGGTGCTGGATTACTGATCCCAAGGTCGGTGGTTCAAGCCCTAACATGCAGCTAACTGGGTTATCAAAGGTCAGCCATGTCTCTCACTGTCTATGGTGAGTGGCATGTAAAAGAACCGTAGCTGATTTTCATCAAGAGTAGGCTGCATAGCCGTCATCGCTGCCCTGCGATGGCCTGGCGAGCTGTCCAGGGTGTACTCTGCCCTCACCCAGAGTCAGCTGAGACAGGCGCCAGCCTCCTTAATTAGGATTAAGCGGTTCAGAAAATGAATGATTGAATGAACTTTCATTTGTAGATTTTCATTATGTGTGACTTAATGGTAAGAGGGAAAAAAGGATACTTGTTTATAATATATTTACGAATGTTTGCAATCCTTAGGCAGGATTTTTACCCACATGTTTTAAAGAGGAAACATCTGAAAAGAATTTTGTATCTTTGGTGCACACATGCAGGCACTACTCACTGCTCAGTTCCTGTCGGATCCTCATGGGTTTGATTTCTCCTTGTGTTTGGTTTTCCTGCAGGGATGAGATGCACTTGCTGATTGTATGTATTTGTTTGGTAATCTTACAGGGCGAGTATGTGTCCTGTCTACTGTCTTTATTGAAAATGATGTCTGAGCTGCATTTCCATCACCTGCTCAACAACTTTCACAGCAAAGATGAACTTAAGGTAAAAAATATATAAAAATGTAGTAATGTCATGTAATGATCAAGGCTCATGTTGAAGAAATGTGTATAGAATGTAAGCAAATATCTGCTGTGGCAATATTCTGTTAAGACCTGCAACTAAAGCTGTTTTTATATTTGAAGACTATGCAATGTCAACAGAATTAGGCGTGGCTATAGTCCTGAGTTGCTCATTTATTCATGTGACGTTCAAATATTTTCCATATCAGACACATTCTAACAAATATTGATATTTTTTTTAATATTCGGGATATTGCTGCAAGTTGGGTATGGGTAGAGCATAAATGCAGTGGTGATTTTATCTGGTCTCACCCCTTTGAGTGTAGTTCCTCTCAAGGTTTCAAGGTCTGAGGGAATTTTCCCTTGCCACCATTGCCGTGGGCTTGCTCATTGGGGGTGTGTAGGGTTTATAGAGAAATATTTAAATTCTTTATCAAATTTGTTTTGCTGTGTAAAGCTGCTTTGCGACAATGTAAATTGTAAAAAGCACTATACAAATAAAACTGAATTTAATTCAATTGAATTGATCTGAGTGTTGGCCAGTTTTAGTTCATTTTACTAGAAAATATTAGGGGTTAAAATGTTTGTAAAACCACTTTTGAGCCACTTTTGAGCCTGGTCTCGTTCCCTCTCTGTCTTTCTCACTCATTCTCAGTCTCTTTCTTTCTCACTCCCTCTCTCACTTGCTCTCTCTCTCTGTCTCTCTCTCTCTCAGCCTCTCTCTCTCTCGCTCTCTCTCTTTTTTTTTCACTCACTCTCTCACTCTCTCTTTCTCTGTCTCTTGCTGTCTCTCTCTCACTCACTCACTCTCTCTTTCTCTCTCGCTCTCTCTCTCACTCCCCCCCCTCTCTCACTGTCTCACTCTCTCTCTCTTTCTCTCTCTCTCTCTCTCTCTCTCTCTCTCTCTCTCTCTCTCTCTTTGTCTCTCTCTCTTTGTCTCTCTCTCTCTGCAAGTTCTGGTGTTTTACCCTAAATGGCATCACTAGCTTTTAATTCTCTAATTTTGTTCAGAAAGAAAAGGCTAGTCAATTCAACAGATCTGGCCAGCTCAGTGTTACATTACTATTTTAGTTAAAAGGAAATTAAAGCCAAACTTTATAAAAAGCTTTCATAAATTATGTATGTCTTTGCACATCAAAATGTTTTATTGTTATTACAAGATTCTTCATAAAGAAAAAAAAACAATAAAGCTGTACACAGGAGGCGGCATTGTACTGTGAAAAGTTGCATGCGATTCACATGTATGTGGTGCTAAATACGGAAGTAATTTGCATATGAATAAACAGAGGGTCATGCCATTCATTCCTAATGATGAGTCAAGTTTGATATACATAAACAGAAGCTCTTATTATTTGTAGATGTGCTTAGTTTTATTCTATTCAGAAGTTTATATCTGATTTGTTAGTTTAATATCTGTATGCTGTCATTTTTGCCATTAACTTGCCTTATATGAACTGACATAAAACACTTTATAGTTTAAGTAAAGTGAGTCCCAAAAAATAAGGTTTTGTTGTGTGTGTCTGTGTGTGGGTGAGAGAAAGAGTGAAAGAGAGAGAGCATTCATGTCCTTAATGAAGGGTTAATCATTTTGTTATTATTTTACAATAATGAACATGGTTTGGAACAGTTTGTCTGTAAATTTAAATCCTAGACCCAGATTCTATTTTATGAGGTGCAGATATAATATGCTTTGCCTCAGAATCAATGTATTATGCTTATTAAGAAAATGGAAGATTTTTTCCACTTTAACACGAATTTAACTAGCATTTTGAATCTCAGCTCATTATTTATGATTATTTTATTATATTTTGAGGGTTGAGTCGGCTCCAATAAAGGGATGGGTGATGGTGAGTATTAAAAACCCTTCTACCATCACTAGCATTCAACCCACTCACTGAGTTGTCTGGACAGTTGCCAGTGTTATTTTGACATGGGCTCACTCAGACATTACCCAGACTTTGTGCTAGGGAGCTGAAAGGGTAAAGTCCATGGAATGTCCAGGCCAGGGGATTGGACGCATACAGCGTCTTTAGAAAAGTTCAGGACTTAAGTGATTGTGTGAAAACGGCTTCATAAAAATCATAACACATGAAACTAAGGTAATAAATAAATAAATATATAGTAAATTTCAAACATGCTACCATGCAGTTCATATGTAATGGAAGTATATATTAAGATCTCTTTTCCAAAATGCCATCAATCCATTTTGACAACACCTCTGTTCTTTGTAATAATACTTTATTTAAATTGGTTTTAGCTCTCTCAACTAAAAAAAATCTAATCTAGAATCTGTTATTTAAAACTAGCAGCAATACTAAGGTAATTTTTTTTCCAAAATGCTATATATTTAAATTTTTTGTCAATTCACAATAAATCCATTAAACACAACTAAGAATACAAACAGCATGAAAAACATTTTTTACACATGAAAAACTACTCTAAGAATAGAATATTAGAATATTTTATTCTATAAAAGAATAAAAACAGGATGAAAATCCACCAGCAATCAATTTCATGTCAAAGTTATTTAGGCAGGGGTGTGCAGTGTACAGGGGTACCTCACTCCTCATATTCTACTTCCAAGGAATTAATTTAAGACCAATCAGCACAATCTTTCTAGCATCTTCCTAGCAACAGATGAGTTTTATTTACACTCATGTCTTTAAAGGAGACGAGGAGAAGTTTTGAGTTTTGAGGCTTTTCATTGGATTACGTTATATGATTCTGGGAATCCGTCTGGGCTTCCGTAAGTATGTACCCTGAGAAGTCATGAAAGCACATTGAAAATCGGCAACATAAGTAGATATTTCTATTGTTTTACAACATTTTGGACATGGATCCCTTTCTTAAACAAGTATTTTAGCATGGATAGATTGTGAGTATGATTGATAGATGAGAGATTATTCTTTGAAGGATGTATTTTTGGTGATATCACATTTTCATTCAGGTAAGTCATTTTCAACTTAAGGAGATATCGCGGTTTGCTAAAAAACTGGCATATATAT
>JBCNYH010000012.1:17002550-17015061 GCA_039654325.1 Tandanus tandanus | reverse complement strand
CGCCAGGCCATCGCAGGGCAGAAACACGCTGACGGCTATGCAGCCTACTCTTGATGAAAATCAGCAATGGTTCTTTTGCATGCCTCTCACCATAGACAGTGAGAGACATGGCCAACCTTTGATAACCCTGTTAGCTGCACTGGGGGGACAGCAGTGACAACCCGTTGATAGTGGGGTTCGAACCCCCGACCTTGGGCTCAGTCAGCCAGCACCCTACCACCAGGCCACCACTGCCCCTCAGATTATGCATTTGATCAACACATTTAGTTTGGGTTACTATTATTCACCACAGAGAGCCAGGATGAAGTTTGTTTTTGCTCTATCTCAAAATCATCAAATTGTCACTTACTTCCTTTTGGCGTTGTAGGGCAGTATATATACCCCCGAAGGAATATATGTCACGATGCACTGTTATTGTGTCCATGCTACCAGTACTTTCCAAGCCTTTATCTTGAGCCTATGATCTTTGGTTCCCTTATCCTTGAATGTGAGTTGGTTTTACCTGTGATATTCTGTCTGCCGCACTATGTTACCCGTGCCTGCCTGACGTTGGTTTTGGACTGTAATTTGGATCTGTTTGACTGGCTTGTGAATAAACACTGTTTAATATACATTCTGCATTGTGCATCCGCCCTACTTTTCTCCTGCACTGCTATACTGATGTATGTGTGAGTCAGTTGTATTCAGTTAGTAGCTGGATGAAATAACCCATTTTGTCATTACATTATCACTAAGAGGAGGCAATACAAGTGAGTTAGAGGACAGAACTGATTCTGTTCTTCAATTCACCTGATGTAATAACCGACTACTAACAAAAAAGAAAAATGTTGTGCCAGCAATATGTTTAAATTATGCTGGAAAATGTGTACTGACTATCATGGCCTCATCAAGTCTAAGTCAATACTCGCACGACTCCTTATAGCATGCACCTCACTGATATCATTCACCTGACACACACCACATGACCAAGAGCATACCTGTATTCAATCACACACACACTGTATTTAAGCATCCTTCACCTTTGTGAATTATTCTCTCTGTGTTCTCCTAACCAGTGCCCACCAAAGCCTTGTTATTAACATCTTAGATTTACAGTATTTATCCCATTTCAATTCTCTCTCTCTCACGGCTCTTCATCTAGCCTCTAACAACGTGATACAGCCTCAATCCCTGTGTGATCACCTGACCTCTGCTAGTTTAATGTTTTACGAGCTTGGACTGTGTTATTAGGTTTGTTGCCTGATTTTCATTAAAAACTGTTGAATTTGCATTTGCACCTGTCACATTCTTTGCTGTGTCAGCGAGACGCTGACCTCTACATGAAAAAAGAAACTGCTGTTTAAAACACAAGTGATAGCATTAGCATGTACATGGTACTTTACTGCAAATAGGGAAAAAATTACTTTTACACTGGATTTGTACTGTACAATTATGTTAAGTCCTGTGCATTCATATTTTATTGTTATATATTTCAACCCAAAAACAAGTTTTGGCAAGTTTTTTTTGTTTGTTTGTTTGGTGGGTTTTTTGCATTTTCTTTGACATTGACAAATATTACAATTACATGTCTATGCACAGTTTTTCATTAAATTTGGTACATTTATTAAGCAATGCTTATTCAGTAAATGTTAAATATTACATTGACGACAGCGAACCCCATAGGCATGGAATATGACTTAGATGGTTGTCTTTCCCACAGAAAACCCAATAAGGCTGTTGCGTTACTGAATAAAAAAAGATTTATTAATAATAATGAAACTGAAAGTCAAAAAAAATAGAGGCCCATACACCACCATTCAGACTGGCACAGAATAAAATACACACAATCCAACTCAGGCAGGCAAATAAACTTTCCTTGAGCAAAACAGAAATCATAAACAGTAATGTGAACATGAACTCGTTAAATAGATAACTAAACTAACAACACAGGTGTTACAAGTAAATGGGGAAATCAGTGAGTGAAAGCTGCAATGATGTGTTCGGGGTGTACCCCGCCTTCGCCCTGTGTCAGCTGAGAGAGACTTCAGAGAACACCCATCCCCCCACCCATCCCAGTTGGATTAAGCGGTTCAACAAATGAGTGAGTGAGTGGGTGAGTGAGCTAGTGAAAGGTAATGGGAAAAAAATCAGTCTTGACCTTTCCTGCTTTCACTTCAGATCATAGTCAGGGAAACACAGGGGAGATTTATTTATTTACTCCAGGGCTGAAGTTGATTCAGCCATTTAAGGAGCCGTGCTCCTCTTATAACACCAGCCTTGGACACCTATCGATAGAGATATTTATTGGGAGCTCCGCCTTTCCGCTTTGCATAAATCGCTTGCATAAATCTATATATTACATTATGGAAATGAATGAAGTAAATTTACATCAAAAACCAGGTAACAGAGTTTTCTGAGTGCTGTTTGCATCAGACCTGATTGTTTTTTGCTGTGTTTATCATTGTCACTTTGTGATGGATTTTCACTGGGTTCCAAAATTAGGTTTGCAGATTCATCTGTATTTGTGATTTCTTTTGCAGGATTATTGTGAGGACGACCCAGTATCTGACTCCTGCACTTCACAAGAACTTCTCAGATGCAGACTTTGATTTTAAGGTGCAGATTTTTTTCTGTCCATTTTACATCCTTACATTAATTACAAGCCATTTGTTTTCAAAATTACACATGCTATAAAAAATATCCATTACACAATAGGTATCACAAAAATAGGTTAAGTGCCTTCTCAGTAAGAAATAGTGGTGATGTATTTTAATGAGCAAACTCTTGAGTCCTGTATATTTCATAATCATAACATTTGACAGGTGCTTTGACCAATCAGATTTCTCTGTTTCCCTTTGACTACTGAGAATAGAGAGTTTCATTGGTTTCAATAAGACAGCAGTTTACTGGTAGGTGTGAGTGTAAATGGTTGTGTGTTGCCCTGCAGTGGTTGAGGGTGTACCCCGATTTCGCCCAGTGCGGGTGAGATAGGGTCCAGCTTTCCCATGACCCTAGTAGGATTAAGAGCAGTTTAGGAAAAGTCTGGAGAAGAGCAGCATCAGGCGGGTCAACATTTTGTCTCTTTCTATTCTCTGATGGTTCTGATGGTGATGGTGTTATAGATTGACTTTACACTTAAAGACGTGATGAAGGAGATGAGTTGTAGGTGAAGTTTTAGGCACATTTCAGGAATTTCCTGGTTGCTTGTCTGTAATCACACTGAAACATTTTTGTCAACAAACTATAGTGACTGCAACAAGTGAGCAAAAAAAAATAATAATAATATACAGAACTTTATTTGTAAATATTTCTCAGGAGGGGCGGCACAGTGGTGTAGTGGTGTGCATGTCTGCCTCACAGCAAAAAAGGTCCTGGGTTTGATTCACAGGCTTGAGCATTTCTGTGTGAGTTTCCATGCCCCCCGTGCATGTATGGGTTTCCTCTGGGTACTCTGGTTTCCTCCCACAGTCCAAAGACATGCACATAGGCTGTCTGTTCCAAATTGTCCCTAGGTGTGAGTGTGAATGGTTTGTGTGTTGGCTCTGTGATGGACTGCCGAGCTGTTCGGGGTGTACCCTGCCTTTGCAGTGTTGGCTGAGATAGGCACCAGCCTCCCCATGACCCTAGAAGGATTAAGAGGTTCTGATACATCCAGCTGTTACATGACCTTTCTGATGATACGCTGCTCCCTGAAATTATTCTCAACCTCAGGAAAATATCTGTGGTCTGTTTAAAAACATTTTATAAGAGCAGAATGTTCCGAATATTTGGTGCAGCAAAACATTCACTGATTTACATGGAAATTTGATCTTCTGTGAGTTTAAATCCTTTTTAGAAATTAGTTGACAGTTTTAGGCAGCTCCATCAGACAAAGAAAAATGGACAGATCTGCATGTGCAGCAGTTCATAAAGACGCAGGTGGCAGCACCCCTACCTTGTTGGTGCTGGTCGTATAATAGGGAAGATGATACTTGAAGGGTGGAAATTAGATACAATTAAATCAGGGGGAAAAATGTAAACTCACTTACATGGTCAGTATCTCATCTACGTCTCCATAATCATAAACATAATGATATTTACATGATTACATGCATGGAAACATTTTGCCCACATTGATAGCCTTTCAGTGTTGTGTTTTCTTGGTTTACATTCTCAGAGATCCAGAATCTGATGATGAGGAGAGATTTCATATTTGAGATTTATTTATTTAACTCAACTCAGTTTTACATGGCATATAGATTGGATTTACATAGGCAACTTAACAAAGTACAAAGAAAATTGTAACAACAAAATAGAGAGCGAGCAATAAGAAATGCTTTTTTATATAAAAAGTATTTCTTCATGCGCTAAGGCAGATAATTAATTAAAATAATAATTAAGCATAGAGGTCTTAAGGGTTTTACGAAATATTCTAAGAGAACTTGAATTAGTTATACACGTAGCCAAGGAATTCCAAAGGCGAGGACCAGCGAATTTTAGGGAGCATAAGCCATATTGGGTGGTATTAACCGAGGCTATATAAAGATTTCTATTATATGATTGCCTCGTTGAATAGGAATGAACAGAAGATGTAAATTTCAAATATACACTGAAACAGGGGGGTTACAGTCTGCATGACCACTGATAAACAAAAGAGAGTATCTGTGATTGAATAATATCATTGAGCTTGAGTACGTTGAGAGATTTGTACAGAGGCTCAGAATGGGATTTTTGTTCAGAGAAAGATATTATTCTAATTGCTTTTTTTTCTGGATAATAAATAATTGTGTTAGAAATGAGGGAAAGCCCCAGACATGGACACCATAAGTGAGGAAAGGATAGATAAGAGAGTAATAAAGCATGACAAGAATATGGTTGTCGACAAAATGTCTCACTTTTGACAAGATACCTACTGTTTTTGAGAGTTTCAAACAAAGCTCATTAATATGACTTTTCCGTGTTGAATTAGAATCAAATGTTATGCCTAGGTACTTAGTAGAGTCATCTTGTTTAATAAGTGTACCATCAATTTTAATTCTTAATGACTGATTAGGTTTAAGTTCACTGGAATGAAAAAAAAAATTAGTTTTAGAGATACTAAGTGCTTATAAATTACATTTAATCCATTGAGATTTTAGTTCATGATTTAGGGTTGCTTCAAGGCAACTAAGGTTTTTGATAGAAAAATAAAGGTTAGTATCATCAGCAAATAGATGAAATGTTAGTAAGCTAGAAGTATTGGGTAAATAATTTACATATAATAAGAATAAAAGGGTTCCTAGAATAGATCCTTGTGGAACAGCACAAGTGACTGGTAAGCAAAGTGAATTATGACTATTAACATTTACAAATTGTTCTCTTTGAGATAAATAATATTTAAACCAATCATGCACAACACCTCTTACTCCATAATGGTTAAGCATAGTTAATAGGATTGCATGATTAACAGTATCAAATGCTTTTTTAAAATCTAAAAATATACCACAGCCAAATTAATTTTTGTCAATGGACTGGTGAATAGATTCAGTGATAGAATAAGAGCATGGGTAGTTTTCTCTAAAACTAACCTGAAATGGATAAAGTGTTTTTGTTCTTCCAAATAACTGAAAAGGCAATGATACATAGCTTTTTCAAATAATTTACTAAAGTTGAAAAGAACAGAAATTGGTCTATAATTATCTATGTCAAATCTTGAGCCTTTCTTAAAAACAGGAGTAATCCTTGCTAATTTCTCCGGAAAATTACCATTAGCAAAGGAATCATTGACTAAAAATGCAAAAGGCTCAGATATATAGTCCCTAATAGTTTTCAAAATAGTAACAGGTACACTGTATGGGCCAGAAGACTTGCTAGCATCCATCCTGCCAATAAAAGTCCAGATTTCATGTGAGGTGACAGGGGATCAAAAATTGATACTGTGTAGTTACCCCTAAGGTAGAATGAGTGGCTATGACTTCCCCAGGGCATTCCCTTCTCCAGAGTCTTAACAACATTGGCAAAAAAGTTTTTAAAGATGTTAGCAATGTATGTAGGGTTATCAACAGACTTATTATTATTTAAAATGGAAGTTATGTATCTGTTTTTACATTTACATTTAAGATAGACCTAATACCAGACCACATCTTTTGCATGTTATGCTTATTTAAAGAAAAATATTGATAAAAATATGAAGATTTACTATCTTTCTATAGGTTGTGGTTTCACTCACTGACTCATTTGCCGAACTGCTTAATCCTGTTAGGGTCACAGGAAAGCCGAACCCTATCTTAGCTGACTCTGGGTAAAGGTGGGTTATGCCCTGAACAGCTCACTGGACCATCGCAGGGCCAACACACAACCAATCACACTCACACCTAGGTTCAATTTGAAACAGCCAATTAGGCATGCCAATTATGTGCATGTCTCTCCGATGGGGGGGATACGGAGTCCAAGGAGGAAACCGATGTAGGAATGGGAAGAACATGCAAACTACAAACATCAACGCCCTTGCTGAGCCCGGGACTGGAACTCAGGGCCTTCTTGCTGTGAGTCGGACATGCTAACGACTACACCACCGTGCCTCCCTATGTTGTGGTTTTACACGATAAAATAGATTCGGAGCCTTAGTTAGGATTAGAATCAGATACTTGCTTCTATCACACTGTCTAATGTATTGTCACTTAAGCGGCATATAAGTTTTTTTTTACATGGGTCATACATCAAGAAATGAAGCATATGTTTTTCCAAAATTAACATGATGTACACAGCATATGTTTGACATTTCTGTGGCATTCCTTTGGCATATCTGGTGCGCATGACGTACAGTGCTTTGCCACAGCATAACCATTCCATGGCGTTTTGTTCTTATGTCTTACATTGCTGCTGTCATAATGGCGACGTTCATAGGTGGGTATAAAAGGAGATTGGGCACGCTGCATTCATTGTAGTGTGTTTCAGAGCGGTCAATAAATTCACATCTCAAGTCACAGTTAGAAGCTGTTTTCGGCAGTGAGCAGCACTTTGAGTGCAGGTTTCAAGAATGGTGACCTCAACATGCACAGCCACAAACACTCCTGCTCTTTAACACACTGCTCAGATCGTACCTGCCACCAAACCATACTCTAATTTTTATTTGTGATGACGTCAACTAAAGCGTTTGCATGGTGTAACAGGTGTTCAAGCAATGTTCCCTCTGTGTCACTGCTGCTTAGCTTTCATTTTTACGCTGGGTATGTGACATATGTACGACATATTAAAGCTCACTCACACTCATACCCAGGTGCATTTTTGAACAACCAATTACCATAATGTGCATGTCTTTGGAATGTGGGAGGAAACTGGAGTACCCAGAGGAAACCCACATAAGCACAGGGAGAACATGCAAATGCTTTGCTTAGCCCAGGACCACTACACCACCATGCCGCTCACCACCTGTTCACAGGATTGGCTAGTTAGAGTGTGGTCATCAGTAGAGGCATGTCTAGTTAGAATGCATTCATCTGCAGAAGTGCAGGGTTTTTTTTATCTCATTGCTACGCATGAGCCTTTGTTTGCAAAAAGCAGGAAAAAAACAGAAATAAAAGAAAAATAATGTGTGCCTAATTTTTCCTAACAATACTTTAAAGCTGGGTGTCCAACCCTGTTCCTGGAGATCTACCTTTTTAAAGACTTTAGCTCCAACCATAAAGGGGCAAACTTGACAGATCCCTTCATCTCCTTAAAGCAGTTGGGTCATGATTTTTACACAAATTCAGCTGCCAAAAAATTGTCCAAAAGAATGTCCAGAAAAGGGGTTTGTATTTGTTAAATAGCCTTTCAATTTTCAAATCAAAAGGAATTTTTGAACCTAACAAGGATTAAATTGAAATGCATTGCAACATGTACTTTTTTATATATACCTGGGCTGTTTTTAAAGATGCTACGTGGTAGTTAATTAGTTGTAGAAACCAAATTCATGTCTGTTTAATTTTATAAACCATATTTGCAATGATCCCAGTGCAGCTGACTGGGTTCTAAAAGGCTAGCCATGTCTCTCACTGTCTGTGGTGAGAGACATGTAAAAGAACCATTGCTGTCATTCGAAAAGAGTAGCCCTGCGATGGCCTTTCGAGCTGTCCAGGGTGTACCCTGCCCTCGCTCAGAGTTGGCTGAGATGGGCACCAGCTTAACCGCGACCCTATTTAGGATTAAATGGTTCAGAAAATGAATGAATGAATATTTGCTTTTATATAACTGGCTACAGGCAGAACGGTGGTGTAGTGGATAGCATGTCCACCTCACAGCAAGAAGGTCCTAGATTTGAGTCCCGGTTTTGGTCGTTTCTGTGTGGAGTGCATGTTCCCCTCGTGCTTGTGCAGGTTTTATCTAGGTATTCCAGTTTCCTCCCACAGCCTAAAGACATTCACATTAGGCTAATTGGCTCTTCCAAATTGCCCCAAGGTGTGAGTGTGAATGGATGTGAGTGTGTGTGTCGGCCCTGTGATGGTTGGGTGAACTGTTCATGGTGTACTTGGTCTTCACCCAGTGTCGGCTGAGATAGGCTCCAGCAGCTCCGCAACCCTAGTAGGACTAAGCAGTTTGTTTGTTAGCACCATTAATTTTATTTGGGCTACTTTCTTCAAACAACCATGACACTGCCCCTTTAAGTCATTTTAAATTAATAAGTCTTGATTAGATGACTGGATGATCAGGTGGGCTGATGTGTGATGGACTAGCGAGATTTGCAGGGTGTACCCATCCTTCGCTCAGACTTGGCTAGGATAGGTTCTGTAAGAATTTATCATCTACCAATTCTTGCTTATCCGTTCGATCCGACCCTAGTTTGTGAAAATCCCTTATGCACAGATCCGGAATGGAGATTGAGCCAACAGACAAGACACAGACACTCAAGACAAGCTCAAAATCTCATTCAATTGTGGATTCTACCAGCATTTATATACAGAATCCATACAGGATTTTTACTGGGGAATAAGGAATTTACAGTATCATTATTGAACCTGAATTACATTACTCATTCAGCGAAATAATTAGTCAATATTTATAACTTTCCTCTACTTGAGACTCTTCTTAGGGCCTTTTAGAAGGTGTCTCTGCTTAGTTGGAAGGGAATTTGTATAGTTTAGCGAGTTTATGTAGCAAAGATAGATGATGATTTTATAACAAGACAAATGTTTATTTCAACTATGCACAAACAACATATAATAAATGAAACAACACATAACATAAACAGAAAGCATGAAGTAAACAGTATGAGAAATGGAAATGCTATTACCTGATTATTGTTAATACCTGGCGATATTAACTAACGGAGACTAAGTGACCATTTGCTATAGTAACCAGCGAGTGAGAGCCTTAAAGGTATGAGTACAACACATACTGATTATTTAGAACACACAGATCAACCCAGATTGTTCAGAATAGATGTCTTTAAATCTTGAAAGTTAAGTAGCGGAGTCGAGAGCAAAGATCAAAGGCTTGATGAGACGGTGTTCTTGTCGTGCAAGTTGATCGATGTTGTTCGGATGTTGATTGAATTGCTGCTCAAATTTCAGAACTTTGGAGACAGTCCATTTGAGCCTGAGATTCATGCATATTAATGAGCTAGTTTGGAGATCTCTGGTCAGTGGCCAGTAGTCCCACCTTAAGCAGAGGTGTAATCTCCAGAGGGTTGCGATTTATGTCTTCTCAGATCATGGTTTGCATGTTGTTACAGTTAAAGTAATATAACTTCTTCCAGGTATATTTATTTTTCAATTGATACCTATATCGGGTTTCAGGGAAAATTGAGCATTATTTTGTTATGCGACTCGGCCTATTCTGGCTGTTTGTACATATTATATGGTATACCATAATATATCACAATATATCACAGGAAAACATGACTCTCAGGCATATTACTTACATCCATAGATTATACATAGTAGTACACCTTCAAGTTAAATGGCATCAAATATCCAATGTTTTTTTACAGAGGAACTTTGGTTGTGTTTTTTCTTTTCTTTTTTAGTGTGCAGGTGTGAGTGTGATGCAGGTGTGTGTCTTTAACAAAGTTCAGTCTCTGAAGCTCTTTATTTCCTTGTCATGAGGGTAAATGTCCAGGTGGGGTCCTCGATGGCACACTCTCCATAGTTGTTTTTCTAGGCTGGGCCATAAATCTTACTGGCTCTGTTCCGAACTCCCCAGGACATCCCTTTCTGAAGTTATCCAGGGTAGTGTCATACAACCTTGGTAGAATCTGATTTTGGGGTCAATAGGGTTCCTGTCTGGATATCTTCAAGGCCTGGGAGGATTTGAACCTCTAACTTTTGGAGCTGAAAGGAATTGGATGTTTTTATTCAAGAGATAGGTACCGGTTCTTCCTGGTCCCAGAAAGGGGTGAAAGCTCTTTGATGGGCCATCTGGTCATAAGGGAATATTTTAATGATATCCAGCTGCTGGTACAAACTGTTACTGACTTTATATGATAGATGGATTCTGTTTTAGGTTCCGGCCATGGGGTCACTGAAAGAGACCATGTTGAGAGTTCCATGCTATAGAGCCCTTACAGAGAGTTTAATGTGTTTTTCTGTTCCTTTATTGAGTGAAACTTGGAAATGATTGTCTATTGATGCATAGGAGTTGTTTGAGAACAGAATCTGCATTTCTGTCTCCTACATGGTGGTTTAAGAAATCTTTCTCACCACATAAGTTTGGGTCAAAACAATCATTAACTGTTAAAAAGTATTAATTACTACAGTAATTATCCAATCAAAGGCTCTTATTTGCTTATTGAAATCCAGCTTTTTGTGTAGCAGGGCAGTGTAGATGGAAGAGGTACCTGTAAAATGTTCTGGCTATAAATGTTATTGAGTACTACTGTATCTCTCTCTCTCTCTCTCTCTCTCTCTCTCTCTCTCTCTCTCTCTCTCTCTCTCTCTGTCTCTCAAATGCTAAACATTGCCTGTGTGATGACTCCAACCACCATGCCTATATGCTTTCACTTTCAGCTTTGGAACTCCTTTTTCAGTTTGTCTGTGCTGTTTATTAGTCAGCCCAGTCTGCAGCTTGAGTCACTCAGTCAGGTCAAGAGGCAGCGAATAACAGACAAGTATATATGACAACACACACACACACACACACACACACACACACACACACACACACACACAGTATTAATTTATAGAGTACCAGTTATTAAGTGTATCACTGAATCCTCTTTGCTCTGTTGTATAGATATGGAGATCTGAGAGTACAGATGGTGTATGAGCTGTACAGTATGTGGCAGAAGCTGGGTGAGAACATTGACTTTGTTCCATTTCCACTGGTTCTCTGAACTTCCTTTTTAAAATTAGATTTAGTTATCCTAATTAAAGCTTGGCTGAACAGTGGCATAGTTGTTAGCATGTCTGCCTCACAGCAAGATCCTGGGTTCGAGTCTCAAGCTTGGGTGTCTGTGTGCATTTTCTCCCCATGCTTATGTGGGTTTCCTCTGTTTACTCTAGTATCCTCCCGCAATCCAAAGACATACACATTTGGTTAATTGGTTGTTCCAAATTGCCCCTAAGTGTGAATGTGAATACTTTTGTGTGTGTTGCCTTGTGATGGTCTGACAAGCTGTTCAGGGTGTACCCTGCCTTTGCCCAGAGTCAGCTGAGATGGGCTCCAGCCTCCCTGTGGCCCTAATAGTAGGCAGCTCATCAGATGAGTGAGAGTGAGTAATGAGTTAATTAAAGGTTTATTTAGATAATCACCCTCTCTTGTCTCTTTAGGTGATAATAAGCCTCACTTCACCCCTGGGATGATGGGTCCATTCTTAGGAGTAACTCTGGTTCCTCAGGCCGAGGTCAGGAATGTTATGATTCCCATTTTCCATGACATGATGGACTGGGAACAGCGCAAGAATGGCAACTTCAAACAGGTCAGATATCAAAAGAGAAAACATGTTCATTTACCAGAAACAGACTAACTCCTGTTTGCATTTTCATCTATGTGATAACTTTATTTTTATTATAAGTTACTGTTGTTGTTATATGTTGATGTCATAATGGCCCTCATTTAAGAAATGGGAGTGGTTGGGAGCACACTGTCCACTGTCACTGCCGAAGCTTTCTTCACAAATAACTGCTACATCATCACCACAGGGCCCTTCAAAGACTTCTCAGTATTCCACGGGGACAAAATGTTCCAGATCACAAATCCATTGTCCAGTGGGCTGAGAATTTTAGGAGGTGAACGGTGCAGTGTGGTATAAATATCTGTATCTGAGAATGATTGAATCTGGTGTTGAAGCAAATACACTGAAAAAATAAAACATTAAACCAATAAAAAGTGTGTTATAGTATATTCCTAACTTACACACAGGTATTTAAAACTTGCTTACAATTGATAGAGTTAATTTTTTGGTGTAAGATTAATTTCTCTTTTATTTTGAGATTGTATATTATTTTGACTTCCTATTAGTCTATCAGAATCAGAATCAAAATACTGTACTGACCCTGGAGGAAATTGTGTGCACACATTTGCGGCATACCAAGTAAAGAATAAGATAAAGATAAAGTCTGGATATAAGAAAAAAAAAAAAAAAATATATATATAT
>JBCNYH010000012.1:16940082-16953400 GCA_039654325.1 Tandanus tandanus | reverse complement strand
TCGGCAACCATTCTCCAATATAACTACAACCATCCATTGATATCTCGACAACCATCCACCGTTATCTCTACAACTGTCCACCGATATCTCTACAACTGTAAACTGTTATCTCGACAACCATCCACCGTTATCTCTACAACTGTCCACCGATATCTCTACAACTGTAAACCGTTATCTCCACAACCATCCACTGTTATCTCGGCAACCATTCTCCAATATAACTACAACCATCCATTGATATCTCGACAACCATCCACCGTTATCTCTACAACTGTAAACCGTTATCTCGACAACCATCCACCAATATCTTTACAACCATCCATCGATATCTCTACAACCATCCACCGATATCTCTACCACCATCCACCGATATCTCTACAACCATCCACCGATATCTCTGCAACCATCCACTGATATCTCGACAGCTATACACCGATATCCTTGAGTCTGCTTCCTCTCTGGATTTTTTTCCTTGTGTTGGTTGAGGGAGTTTTTCCTTGCCACCGTCACTGCGGGCTTGTTCACTTTGTTTGTAGAACAAATGTTTAAATTCTTTACCAAATTTGTTTTAAAGCTGCTTTGCAACAATGTAAATTGTAAATCAGAATCAGAATATTTTATTGATCCCGGAGTAAATTGTGTAAAAGCATTATACAAATAAAACTTTAATTTTATTATTATTATTATTGTTGTTGTTGTGGTGGTGGTGGTGGTGGTGGAGTGTTTTTTTTTTTATGGTGGTGGTTTTGCAGATCCATTTTTTTGTGGTCGTTTCCCAAGCCTGGGCACCATTTTCTCGGGAAAAACACTCCAGCTCGAGTTAAACACTCGTGGATCGATTGCTCAGGACTGCCGCATCCCTTTCCAGAAGAAGGTTGGTATATCTTCACGCGCCATCCGAGTCCTCATTCTCTTCAGCAGAAATGGATCAATGAGAAGATAAAAGAAGTTCAAGGTGCAGATGATATGATGTGAGTATATTTTTATTATTGTTGTTTTCAGGAAGCAAACTGTTTCTGTCTCTTTTTAAAATCGATGGGTGTTTCTTTCCTCCTGTAGGAGCAGGTGTGTGTGTGTGTGTGTGTGTGTGTGTGTGTGTGTGAGTGAGTGAGTGTGTGTGATTGTGTGAGATGGAGATGATGATGATGAGATTTTTAATGATTGTTTATTAATAAGTGTATTGATGAAGATTAGAGTTCCACAGTCATGTTTATCTGACAGAGAAATGCATTTTTATTTTATTATATTTATATAGCTATAGCAAAACTCAACTAACCGACATTCAGGCCTTTCTACAGAACCAGTGTTTACTCATACATAAATTTTTTAATAAGGCTTTTACTCTATTATTATTATTATTATTATTATTATTATTATTATTATTATTGGTTCTCAGATATTTCTCTTATTGGATTGTTTTGCTCTTGCTGTGTTTATAGCTGTATATTTGAGTGTTTTGGACTGAATTAACCAATTTTTAATTTTACACTGAATGCATCTCCTGTTGCACTATTCATTCTCTACCCCTTTTCTTATACAATATTTCAGATATTGTTATATCTGTCAGTATTTACCGTCTTTCCGATGGTTAAAATATTTTTCTTTGTATTCAAATGCAGGTCGCATTAGATTAAATTAAATATGATAACATTAATAACATCCAGATTTTTTACTTTTAAATAATGTGTAATATGTTACTTATTTGTTGACATACACCGGTTTGATCAGCGACTGAATGTCAGAAGTCACCATCCGCTGGTGTGTGTGTGTGTGTTACTCAAATCCGGTGTAAAGGTAATTATTAATTGGTTATCTCCATTTGTTTGATATTGTATTTAGGATCATTATGGACACATACTTATTATTTTATACGTCAAATATTGCTCATGAGATGTGCTAAAATGTATTTTATTAACCACAAATCGTAGGACAAGATGAATTTTAATTAAAAACAAGGTTTTAATAATTTTGTTACTTTTTAATAATTTATTAATTTTAATTTATTTAGTTTAAATTGGAGTTTTTAAATTAGCTATAATTATTTTAATCATGATTAAAAATAATTCAATCAAAATTAAAGTAATCTATTTCAGTGAAGTTAAATTGAAATCCGGGCGGCACGGTGGCGTAGTGGTGAGCACGTCGGCCTCACGGCAAGAGGGTCCTGGGTTCGAATCTCAGGTTTGGTGATGGGATTTCTGTTTGGAGTTTCTCTTTCTTCCGGGTATTCCAGTTACATCCCACAGTCCAAAGATTAGCTGGCTGTTCTAAATTGCCACTAGTGTGAGCAAGAGTGAATAGTTATGTACAGGTGAAACTCAAAAAATTAGAATATCGTGCAAATGATTAATTGTTATAGTTTTGATGATTATGGCTTACAGCTTACATGATGGCAAACGAACAGGCACTGAGATAGACTCCAGCCTCCCTGTGACCCTAGTAGGATTAAGCGGTAGGAATGAATGCTGTTATGATTCGACTTCAAGTGTGTAAGTGATTAATGATCATAACCATTCATGCATTCATTCATTTTCTAAGCCTAATAAGGGTTGCGGGCAGTCTGGCACCCATCTTAGCCGACTCTGGGCAAGGCCGGGGTATACCCTATGTACCATCCCAGGGCCAACACACCCATTCACATCTAGGGGCGATTTGGGACAGCCAGTTAGCCTGTGTATTAGATTGTGCATGTTTTTGGACAGTGGGAGGAAACCGGAGTACACAGAGTAAACCCACGAAAGCACAGGGAGAACATGCAAACTGTATAGCGAGCTCAGGAATCAGGAATGTGAGGCGGACGTGCTAACCACCGTGCCGCCCTTGATCATAAGTTTATTTTCTTTCTGACCACATTTCATTCGTGTATTTGTTGGTCATTACTGTCCTTTTATGTTTTAATAACGTGTTGGAGAGTTGTTGAACCAATTTCAGTCATTTTAGTTATCTGGGGTTTTTTTTGCTTGCTGCAAGCCGATAATTTGACCTTCTGAAACACAACCACGGGATACGTGCTCCATCATAGTTTATTTCCTAAATGAGAAGCTACTCACTGCATCAGTTAATTTTAAATTTTGTTGCCAGTTGAACATATTAATCACTACTATCCAATCAAATGCTTTTTAAAATCCAAGCAATGACATTAATTTTTAGTAGCTGTTCTGATTACTTACTGCACCAGTCATGTGACTATGGGAAATTATTCTTTTAGAGAAGTCGACTTAGACTTAGACTTAGAGAAGTCGACTGTACAATATTAACTCATTCTTCTTTATACAACTGTTCAAGTTCAGTCAGATGGGATGGTGATGTTGGTTGACCTTCAAGTCATCCACATATTTTCAGTAGTGTTTTATTCTGGGCTGACTAGGTCACTCAAGGACATTCACCCTTTTCTTCTTCAGCCACTGTGGGGGCAACTTTGGGTCATAGTCATGTCCCATGGATTACTTTCTGGCTGAGGGCAGCAGGTTTTTCTCAAGAATTTGAGGGTGTTTGCCAATTCCATTTTTCCTTCCATCTTGGCAAATGCCCCAGTCCCTGCAGAGAAACCCCACCACAACAGGATGTTACCACCCCCCATGCTTTACTGTAGGTATGGTTTTCTTTAAATGGTAAGCAGTATTGACCTTCCAGTATACTGATATGCAGATATACTGTAATTGAAGGTACCAATTTTCGATTTGGCCTCAGAATCTTCAAAGTGCATTTTGGCAAAACTCGTGCAAGACTTTTCTTTTTATCTCACAACCCTTACAAATAAGCCACTTTTTATGGCGTATTTATGATATTATTCTTATATGCACGCAATGACCCTTTTCTACCAATAATTCCTGTAACTGCCTAAAGTTGTCATCACCCTCTTGGTAGCCTCTTTGACTGGTTTACTTCTTACTCTTCTATCCAGTTTGGAGGGACAGACTGATTCGGGAAGAGTCCTGGTAGTATCAAACACTTACCAGTTCTTAATTATTTTTTTCCATCTCCTGACTCCTTTTCAGAATAATTTTTTTTGAGATCTTTTGACCAAGCCTTGCCACCCATAGTTATTTGTTGCTTTCATTTACATGTCCAAGCACTGGAATGCTGTCGGAATTGTTTTTATGCTGAACTAATCTCAATAGATACAGGATATCACAAGTGGAAGCCAGTTAGCTTGGTGTGCAATGGAGAAGGTAACTAGCTACACCTGAGTTTACGAGGTTTTTTTTAAGTGGATGATCCTTAAACATCTTAGGAAATCTATTTATTTATTTAATTGTTGCTATCATATTTTTCACTTGCCTGTTCTAGGTTGCAACAGCACGGTGGTGTAGTGGTTAACACATCTGCCTTACTGAAAGAAATTCCTGGGTTTGAGTCCCCGACTCGACGGGGGGCGTTTCTGTGTGGTGTTTGCATGTTCTCCCCTGATTTTTGTAGGTTTCCTCCAGGTACTCAGGTTTCCTCCGACAGTCCAAAGACATGCACATTAAGCAAATTGTTTGTTCTAAATTGCCCTTGGGTGTGAGTGTGAGTGTGAATGGTTGTGTGTTGCCCTGTGACTGACTAACGAACTGTTCAGGGTGGACCCAACCTAAATCCCTGTCTAATACATAAATATCGAATATTGACCACACTTTGACAGGTTCCACTGTAACATCATGTAATGTTCTTCACTTTACCTGTCAGTTGTTTTAATGTTATTTCTGATCTCTCTCTCTTTCTCTCTGCGTGTGGTTGTGTGTATGTGTACATTAAACAGCCATAACTTCAAAACCACTGAGAGATAAAGTGTATAACAGCACATATTATTTATTCAAGAGATTTTCTTGTTTCTGATTGGTGAAAAGCCATCAAATAATTCTCTGTATTACATCATTGCCATCAAATAACTGAATTATTGCACTGTTGCTATTGGATAAGTTGATTATTGATTATTGCATTACTGGCTTACGCAATGTAGTTACATGATTGTCTACTTTAAAAAAAAAGTTAATAATAAAAAAATTATACAACTTGGCTTGGAATGATATGGAGGATTATTAGGATTATAGGCCTTCAGCAGATAACAACCCCTCGACCAAATAATTCTTTAGATTCTACTTCACCTCATTCAGTAATTCTTGAGGTCGTGTATATTAGGCAGCAAGTGAACGGTCATTTCTCGGAATTGATATGTTGGAAGCAGGAAAAATTGGCAAGCGTAAGGATCTGAGTGACTTTGACTAGGGCCGAATTATCATGGCTTCCTGTATACAATGACAAATGGTAAACCAGGAACAGTGGGCTCCCTGAGGTGCATGGGAGTGATCCCACAGAACAGCACAAATTGCTGATAAAGTTCATGCTGGCTGTCATGCATTGCTGCAGGCCAGTTCATGGACCATGTTGTGCTTAAAGGGATCCATAAATGGTGTGGCTCTCCAATATCATGAATAAAAAAATTATCTTCAGCGAAGGCAATGTTATTTTCAATGACACAAACTTTCATCTTTTCAGGAAACAATGCTTATTCGACATCAGGACCACCTCATACTCTGAGGACTGGATGAGGAATCAACTACTGAGGAAAGACAGCTGAGTCGATGGAAGGGAGAAGGAACCAATCCTTCCTTTAGCCCAAGTGCTAAAAGGATCAAGAGGATGAGCTATCAGGTTTGCATAATGCAACTTGTATGGGGGCTTTTACTGCTTTGTCCCATGTCATGGGCATCAGAGCCAATAGTCATGGAACTGGAAGCCTCCATGCACTCCACTTTGCTCACGGACATGCAGGCATCTGTATCCAGAGTGTCAACAGTCTCAGACGCCGTGGCAGTGGTGGGCCAGATGTTCAGCATGAGGATCCCTTTGGTGTCAGAAGATTGCCATGCCATAGACATAGTGAGTTATTGAAGGGACAATTGCAGGATGGAATACTTTGTAAAGTTTATTATGATGTCTGTGCAGATCATTAACCAGCTGTATCTTGAGGTCTGTGAGATGCAGCTGTTCAGTAAATGGGCAAGAAAACAAATATATTCTGTCACTTTTAAAAAACATTTACGAAATTACCTTTTTCATTAATGCTGTTGTGGCTGGTTGTTGTGTTGCCAGTCACTGAAGCTGGAGAGACACATAGAGATCACTTTGAGTCGTCTTACAGTAAGTAAAGAACAGCAGTGAGGTCCGAAAACAGAAAATAAATATTCCTACTCTTACTGTATGGAGACCTGCCCTGACCTTATGATGCCATATATTTGCCATACCATACCCCCTGAAATAAGTCATACATACATTCATAATATTACAGTCAGTATTTCCACATCATTCCCCACCTATCTCCTGCATAAAATCTGTAAGGAAATAATGGAAAAAGTTCCTGTGAAATCTGCACGAGGAATATAATGCTCATGTCACTGCATGGCACTGTGCACAATTACTTTTTAAAGGTCCATGATAGTGATTTTAGTGGAGCCCCATAGGCATGGAATATGACGTCGATGGCTGTCCTGTATCCGTTCTCAGTCACTGACTTGATGCTGATGTATAGCTTGTGCAATAACGAAACAGAAATCCAAAAAATAGAGGTTCATACTCCACCACTCAGACTCGCACAGAATTAAAAAAAACACACAATCTAACTCAGGTAGGTAGACAAAACATGTAGTCATCAAGCAAAACAACAACCACACATTAACAGACGGAGCATGAACTCGTTAAACGTATAATTATATTAACAAGACAGGTGATACAAATGAAGGTGTAAATCAGCGTGTAAAGGACTGTGAAAAGTAAACTCTATTGTTAACCTTTTTTTTTTCTTTCACCCCAAACCCTAGAAGGAAAACACAGGGAATATCTCTTTTTTTTTTTTTTTTTTTTCCCCCCCCTAGCAGCGCTACTCTTAACACCAGCCACAGACACCTCAATCTCCATAGAGATATCTATCTGGA
This sequence comes from Tandanus tandanus, assembly GCA_039654325.1. NCBI lineage: Eukaryota > Metazoa > Chordata > Actinopteri > Siluriformes > Plotosidae > Tandanus > Tandanus tandanus. The sequence goes on along the minus strand of JBCNYH010000012.1, from coordinate 16,946,486 downwards.
TTTCCGCCTTTAGGCAGTGTCTGCATCCCTATATTATTGGATATTGCCAAAAGTCACCTGAGCATAAGTATGCTCTTGATGGTGTATTAATTTAACCTCACGGCTCCACCTGGTTACTGCCTGTGTCTTCAACTACTAAAAATGCAGTGGCTTTTTTACTTTATTGTTAGTGATGGGAAATAGAGGCCTGTATCAGTTCATGAGGTGTTCACTGAACTCACAGTAAAACCCAGAAGATGTGGCAGGGTCATTAAAAGTGTATCATAACATTTACATTACAGTGTGAAAAAGTATATACTTTAACATCTTGGAATGTAAAGATTGAGACTGCTAATAGGGCTTTAGTTTACTACTGTTTGTATAAAATATTAGCAAGAAAAAGATATAATTGAACAACGTGCTTTTTTTTTCTCCTAACAGCTGTCTGGGATTGGCAGTGCAGCGTTCCCCGAGTGGCTTTATTGGGACAGTCAGTTATGTCTTCTTCAAGGTTTACCACTAGGGGGTGATAAAGGTCTGTATCGTTTCAGCTTGTCTTCTGAAGCATTACAAAGTTATGATCACAGTGTCCATAGTCACCTACTGCTCAGTGGAACCAAACTGAGTAGCAGCTCTTACACTAACATCCGGCACCCAGACGTCTTCATTATTACAGTAAACCCGGAGGATCAACAGAATACAGAACATGCCCCACTGGCACTACAGACACAGTCTAATGCAACAAATGTGTGCATTTGTTCAAGTGGCCAGCCAGCCACTGTGCTAACTATAATTCTGGATGCTGACCTCTCAAAGATGAACTCCAGGGAGAGACTGGTGCTGCTGCAGAAAATGACTCACTTTGCTAATCAGCCCCCAGAGCTAATGTGGGTCACGCCAGTTATTAACAACCGTTTTTTTGACATGACTGCTTTTATGGCTGGACCAGGTAACGCAAAGAAGGTGGTGGAGAATGGTGCTTTGTTATCATGGAAACTGGGTTGTGCACTTGACCAAAGTAACCTGCCTGATATAAGTGGGGTCCAGGGGCCAGCAAAAGATGGTACCATGTCAACTGTACTGGGTTACCCAGTGGTCGGCTGGTATATTGTCAATAAGAAACCTCAGGTGGTCAGGCGAGTCAGAAGACAGATTCACAACACGCCGACACCTATGCCTTCCCAGTTTCCTCCATTCACTCACTCAGTACCTGCAGAGCGTATTGTGCCTGTCCTAGTGTCCCCTTTCATTGCTGCCTCTACAAATCTGTTGGTAAATCCTGCCAGAGGTCCTTTGCCATTACCAATTAAACCTACCATTCGTATGCGGGATCAGATAGCTTACACACCTGTTCTGAGCCAACCTCTACCCACTCAAGTCCTGGGCAGTACCAGCACTCTACCCCTGCAACCAACACTATCTCGCCCTGGTTATGTGGAGCCAACTGCCTCTGTTACTCCACCGACTACACGCAGACCCAAGACCTCCACTTCAAAAAAGGGTAAAAAAGTAAAGGTCACTCCAATGCCCAGAGATCCGAAAACTACAGATGCACCTTCAAGCAGTCCACTGACCAATCAGAAGCCTCAGTTACATCACTCTATTGGTCAAGTGACTGTATGGGTTGGGACATATTTTGAGATGAAGATTCCAGGCAATACGTTCTTTGATCAGGAAGATGGAAACACAGCAAAGTTGCGGCTGTTATTGCAACAGAATCTCTACCAGGTTCTGGATCAGGGCTCTTGGATACAATTTAATAGCAGCAATCAGCTCCTCTATGGCCTTCCTGACCAGAGCCATGTTGGCAGACATGAATTTTTAATGATAGCAATAGATAAAGAAAATTCAAGCACCATGGATGCTTTTGAGGTGCATGTAATCCAATGGCCTGTTGATGACCAATCACCAGTTGTGTTTACTGCTCACTTTCAAGGAGAACCGGAAATGTTGACCAACAACATCCACAAAAAAATCCTATTTTGCAAGAAACTTGCCTCTGCACTGGGTGATCGCAACAGCAGTTCTGTCACTCTGAGGAACATTTCAAGGGGTTCTATTTTGGTTGAATGGACCAATAGCAGCTTGCCTATGGAGCCTTGTCCAGCAGAACAGATTATGCAGCTATGTCGCAGAATTTCAGATGCTCAAGGTCATCCCACATCCACCTTTTACAATGCAATGGAGCCAGAGTTCAAACCCATTAATATTGGGGCCCGGGGTGCCAATAAATGCCGAGGGTTCTCATTTGTGCCTAACGGAGAGATCTCCATTCCTGTATCATCAGAGAATACCTCTGTTCTTGTGCCATCCCCAGTCACACCTTCGTCTAGCTCAGGCTGGCATCGCAGCAATGATGTCTACTTACATACAGTTATCCCGTCTGTGGTGGTGGCTGCCCTGCTGCTCACAGCTGGTTTCATTGCAATGCTTTGCTACCGAAAGAAACGGCGTGGAAAATTGACTACTGAGGAACAGGCTACCTTCATCAAAAAGGGTGTTCCTATCATTTTTGCTGACGAATTAGATGATGCTAAATCCCCACCATCTTCCAGCATGCCGTTAATCTTGCGTGAAGAGAAGCCACCTATGCGTCCTCCCCATTTTGCTAGCTCAGCCTGTGAAGAAGTCCATCAAATCCTAGAGGAATACATCTCCTTCAATGATGATGACCCCAATGCTCCTCCTTATCAGCCTCCCCCTCCTTTTACGGTTCCTATAGAGGGCAGGGGTTCTCGACCCAAGAACATGAATGCCTACAGGTGTCCACCACCCTATGTGCCCCCCTAATAGGAAAGTAGACGTCTCTCAACTGGGTCATGGTAGACATTTTAAGAAAATACATCACAGTATAAATTTGGAATAGATAAAGTGACTAGTGATTTTGTGTGTATGGACAGAACCCTTGATCTCAAGACATGCTGGATTATTGATACTCTGAATAAATGAATGTGCACCCGAGGCTACAGAACATGCTATTCTACAGGTGCAAATTTTACAAGAGCTTGTATCAGTCTTGGACACATTTGGATTGCTGAACCAGTTACTACAGGGCACTGACTTAGCTCTAAAGGGTTAATAAAGAAAATAATACTTGTATTTGAAAATAACAACAGGAAATGCTCTGAAACATACACTGCCTCAGAGTCTCACACAATCAGATGGTAAACTGGAGCTTCTGATCAGAAACGAGGTACTGCCTAAATGCATTTGGTGTCTGTATAGTTGATGTTTCGATTTTTTTTATAATGATGTTTTTTTTAATGTCTTTACTTGCCTGAAATCAACATTTATATAAAAATAAATTTTTGTTTCTATGTTATATAAAATAAAAAAACTGAATATATCAGTTTGATCATAGACTTATAGGCAGATAGAGACATTTGTGTAAATGATTTTCAGCCTATTATCGAATCTCAGATCAAAACCGACCTAATCAGCAAATTTATTATATTTAGCCAAGCACTGCATAAGTTAATTTGTGCCAGACTCTGAAATCATCTAACCACCAAACAATTTCATCACAGGCTTTAGAGAAGAGATTAGTAATAAACAAACCTGCTGATAAATTATCCAGTTTTATAATGGTGAATTCTGTTGTGTTTCTTTCATTCATGTTAAAGGAACCGTGTCATGATTTTTTTACTGAATTTTAGTTGCCAAAACGTTGTGTAATATGCAAAATGCTAATCTGTTCAATAAAAATTTGTTCAATAGCTTTTCACTTGGCGGCACGTTGGCATAGCGGTTAGCATGTCCGCCTCACAGCAAAAATGTCCTGGGTTTGAGTCCCCGGCTCGGCGGTCGTTTCTATGTGGAGTTTGCATGTTCTCCCCATGCTTAAGTGGGTTTCCTCTAAGTACTCTTAGTTTTCCTCCCACACTCGAAAGACATGCACATTAGGCTAATTGACTGTTCCAAATGTGCTCCTAGGTGTGTGTGTTGGTCCGATGGTCTGGCAAGCTGTTCAGTGTGTACCCCGCCTTCTCCCAATGTGGGCTGAGATAGGCTCCAGCCTCCTTGCAACCCGAATAGGATAAAGTGGTTCAGCAAATAAATGAGTGAGTAACTGGTGATGTTTTGTTTGATAACATTGTTAGAATACCTTCTTTAAACAGCTGTGACACCGCCCCTTTAATGATGTTTTATTGGCTACTAAACTTTGCAAATAGACAATATGTTCTTGTACAACACTTTATCTGCACTTATTTTATATCCCCCCCAACCCCCCCTTTTTTTTGTTTTTTTGTTTTTTTGGAGTCATCAAATTGTGGCACTGCATTGTGTATTTGTATAGAATTGTGTGCTGCCGTGGGATAAAATACCCGAACTAGTAGAACAAAATGGTTTCATTTTCTAAGCATTTCTAAGAAATAGGCTTCTTAATTTTTTGAAACCAAAACTGCAGTACTTGAGTGAGTCTGAGCTGGAATGTGCATTAGGCTTGTGTCCTGGAAGTTTTAGAAAGCCTGGCCAGCAGATACAAGAGATGCAAAAATGATGACATCAGACAACTGAAATAATTCTAATCCTTTAATGCATTTTTATAAGCTAAAAAAAAAAAAAAAAGATGTGAAAGTTATAATGTGTGTGAAGTGATGTGGTGAAAGACCAATAGTGTCAGGAAAAACTCTTCAATAAATTTCAGCAGAATAATACTGTATCACCATTAATCATGAATGTTAATGACAATGAATTTGGATTTGGTGATCGTGATAAACAAGTGAAAGCATCGGTGCTTTGGTGCCAAAAGGTCAGGTTTATAACAATTATCCTCCATAAAGAGAACAACTCAGGTACAGAATGATTAATGATCGGAGTACAGTGATCCCTCCACAGGGATGCTGACAATGTGTGATTCCTTCAGATACAGTTTCTGATCTAATAATACAATATAAACTTTACAACTGAGTTTCAATAATCGTGTGTTTTTGAGTTTGTATTTTAAAGATATTATTCCTCTTATACCAGTGAATTGCCCCATTACCATTTTTAATTTATTAATGAATAACACATTGCAGGTTTACACTTCTGTTTAATGGGCCTCATTTATCAACATGAACATGTACAAGAAGGATTTCTGCATAATTTCATCATCCAAGGAAATTGGCATTAATGAAATCCCATGAATTTGCAAAATGCTTACAACTCACTTGTACTACTGAACATGAGCAAAGCTAATGTAACTAATGTAAACTTAAACTTTTCCTAATTTAAAAATTGGAAAATATTGTGAGATTAATTTAAATAATTTTTTTTCAAACATCACAGCTGATAGATTTATCATTATAATAATAATAATAATTATTATTATTATTATTAGCTCCTCCAAGGGGGGAGGTTATGAGATTGGTCATCTGTATGTGTCTGTAACCATGATGACTTGACAACCAATAGTTTCAAAAATTTTCAACAAATGTGGGGCTTGGACCAATGAAGAACTGATTCAGTTTTGGGCATGATCCAGATTCGGATCCAGGAAGATTTTGAAGGATTTTTTATCAATGCGTGATTGAGAAAAGGCATCATCAACTATCAATAAAGACTGGATTGAAAAGTTTAGAGATTGCACTACTTTGGTGGAGGTCTGTACTCTGAGTACATTTCTCGTTGTTGTTGTTATTATTATTATTATTTAACTGTATTGTCCTAGAACTGAATCAGAATAATTTCAAGTTCTGTTTTGCAGATCTGTGCATGTTTATGGAGTTTTGTGGGTGCTTGCTGTGTAATTTACATTTTATTGAAATTCATCAACAGAAACACACAGGTACAAAGAAAATCACTGTTTTCAAGACCTAAATACATACATTTAGTGGAAATCTTTATTTGGGTTTGGTTTACTCAAACATTTAAACAAAACTTAAATAATGGATCGGTAAATGAGGCTTCGTGTTAAGCTGCTTTTACATGGATACTTGCACCGAGAACAAGTTGCTCCAGTGCAACTCATTCATTAATCCATTAATTTTCTGAACTGCTTAATCCTACTTGGGTTGTCAGGAGGCTGGAGCCTATTTCGGCTGACTCTGTGTGAAGGCAGCGTCCATACAGGGGCCAACACACACACAACCGTTCGCATTCACGCGTAAGGGAAATTTGAAACAGCCAGTTAGCCTAATATACATGTCTTTGGACTGTTGGATGAAACTGGAGTACCCTGAGGAAACCCATGCAAGCACGGTGAGAGCATGGAAACACCTTTCCCCAGCCTCAAACCCAGGACTGATCTTCTTGCTGTGAGGCAAACATGCTAACCACTATACCACCGTGCTGCCCCCCAGTGCAACTATCAAGGTTGTGCAATCAGAATTAGAATCAGGATACGTTATTGATCCCGGAGGTGTGCACACAGTTGCTCCATACCAAGAAAATAATAAGATAAAGATAAAAGTCTCAATAAAAAAAATTACAAATATACATAT
>JBCNYH010000012.1:16910011-16927564 GCA_039654325.1 Tandanus tandanus | reverse complement strand
TATATGTTAGTCAGATTGTGCAACCAGTCATTTCACGAAATCCCTAAAACTTTTAGTCTGTCATTTCGCGAAAATATGTAACATATACACTACATGGGAACTGATATGTAGAGTTTGTAGAAGAAATGTTTCAATGTTTAAATTCCTTTTTAAAATTTGTTCTACTATGTAAAGCTGCTTTGCGAAAATGTCAATTGTAAAATTGTCGTTTTACAAATAAAACTGAATTGAATTGGGCAATCTGATTGGTCCGCTATCTCTGGATCATAAACCATTATTCCGAGTGGATAATACTCTAATCAAAATGACAGACACAGTTAATCATGGTCACTCGAGCATCATTATCGCACTTTTAAATGAAAAATAAATAATTTAAGTAAATAAATAAGCAAATAATTAAATAATCATATTTGAATTAGTTTTTCTTGTATTTCCTTATAGTTCAGACAAAAATTTTAAATTAGTGTTCAAATACACTTCTACAGTCGTTTTTCTTGTGTGTCCATGTAGTGTATTGACAACTAACTGTGAACGATTACCCTGAAAACACTGTTAGCTCCTCAGCTATTAACTCAGCTCAAAACACAGTCAGTCATGCTTGACCAGTCTTTGTCATGGTTAAAATATGAAATATAAACGTCTCGTTTTAAGGTGTTTTTTTTTTTTTTTTATATATATTACCTTGTATTATATACTTAAAATTCAAACTGGTGTACAAATGCACCTTTACGGAGCCGGCATTCATGTGTCTGTGTAGCTTGTATTAATGCTGGATGGGTAAGCTTAACACTCATTACCTCATCTCAAAGCACAGAGCTTACCTGAACAGTCTCTGACATGGTTAAAACATGTAAAAATAAACAAAAATTCTCATTTTTGGAATGTTTTTCTTGTATTTCTTTGTAGTCTATGCTAAACTTTCAAATTAAATGTGTGTTTTCTTTCTGTGTCCATGTAGTATGTATTAACTCTGATGAGTACTCAATGAGTATGTTTAACACTCTGTAGCGCTTATTAACTCTGTTCAAAGCGCAGAGCTCCCCTGAACAGTCTCTGTCATAGATAAAATATGTGAATATAAACTATTAAACTCTCACTTCAGTTAGTTTTCCATTATTTTTCTGCACAGTACTACTAAAACCATTTGGTACTGGGAAGCATTGTTAAGTATCTACCAAAGATGTATGAAGGACAACCACTGAACTAACAAGAGCACTGTGGGTGCCAAAAGCTCACTGATGCATGTGGGGAGTGAAGGCTAGTATGGATGGTCTGATCCCACAGAAGAGTTACTGTACCATAAACTGCTGAAACTGTTTCCAGAAAGTTTGATTCAGTCCATCTTTCAGCGTCACACAGTATTGTGATTTCAGCCATTCCCCCAATTCTCTATGAATAGTAAACGTAGCCATTGTGATTACTGGCCATGACAATTGATATATTTATACCAATGATCATGAAACTGATCTCGGAACAAGAATACAAGAAAGAGTAAAATAAAAAAATATACATACACACATATATATATATATATATGTGTGTGTGTGTGTGTGTGTGTGTGTGTGTGTGTGTGTGTGTGGGAGTGACACTAAGCTAGGCGGCAGGCAGAGACAGGCCTATGGGAGAGCTCAAAAGCCAGCTGATGTTGAAGTTTTTTGGGGGCAGTCATGGCCTAATGGTTAGAGAAGAGGCTTTGGGACTGAAAGGTCACTGGTTTGATTCCCAAGCCAGCAGGAAAAATGTGTGGCAGCAGCGGAGTGACCTACACCTTCCCTTCCTCTACATTCGTGGCTGAAGTGCCTTTGAGCTTGGCACCCCCAACTGCTCCGAGTGTGTGTGTGTGTGTGTGCGCGCTCACTTTGGATGGGTTAAATGCAGAAGTTTCCCTTGTGGAATTAATACGTTATAAAATAAATAAATTATACATACAGTACATACATACACAACAGTGTTTGAGTAGTTTTGGATGTGTTCTGCAATGTCTGCGCCCTTGGAACAGGGATTTTTCTCCACTACTTTCCTCAAGAAGCGAAGGCATCCTTCTGATGGTCCAGGTCAACCTAGTCGTGGATCCGTGGTGGTCTTACCTTCACTGTTGAACTTTTTACATTTGACAGAGGAATATTCAAATTGTCGGCTATTTGTCGCTGGCTGATGCCACCCTCTGACTAACCCACAATTTGACCTCTCTGAATATCTGGCAATTCTTGAGCTCCTGGAGTACAAGGCATGCTTGCATAACTTAAGTACAACTTTGTGCACCTTTATACAGCAGTCTGACTAGTGTTCATTAAATTGTCAGATTTAGAGCGTCTTCTGATGAGAAGCGTTGAAGGAAATCGCCATACAAGTTCAATGCAGTTAGAAAAAGAAATAGAAATCCAAACTGGGGTGACTGTTTCCCATGACACAATACATTGTACACTGCAAAGGAATGGCATGCATGGATGTCGTCCACGAAGGAAGCTTCTCCTAAAGTCTATGCACAAAAAAGCCTGCCTAGGATTTGCCAGGGCCCATGCTGAAAAAGATAAAGACCTATACTCTCAATACCCTGGAGTGATGAGACCAAAATAAATGTTTTTGGAACTGATGGCTCAAAGATTCAAAACTGTATGGCGTCACAAAGGTGAGGAGTACAAAGAAAAATGCAGGTGCCTACAGTGAAACACGGTGGTGGCAGTGTCCTTATGTGGGGATGTACTGTTCTATATTGAAAGAGAAGATGCTACCATCACTCCACGCCCTTGGTCGTCATGCAGTTTTCCAACATGATCCAAATCACACTTCTAAGGCCACTGTTGCATTTCTGAAGAAGAACAGGGTGAAAGTGATTCAGTGGCCAAGTATATTTCCTGATCTGAACCCATTCGAGCACCTATGGGGAATTCTGAAGTGTCAAGTTGAGCATCACTCTCCATCCAGCATCCAGGCTCACAAAGAGGTTGTTCTTGAATAATGGAAAAAGACAGATGCTGCAATTTGTCACCAACTTGTTCATTCCATGCCTAGAAGACTTGTGACAAGACAGTGGTGGCTCATGTGGTTAAGGCTCTGGCTTACTGATCTAAAGGTCAGTGGTTCAAATCCCAGTATTACCAACCTGCCACTGTTGGGCCCTTGAGCAAGGCCCTTAACCCTCAATTGCTCGGTTGTATAAAAATGTAAGTTGCTCTGGATAAGGGCATCTGCCAAATGATGGCAATAAATAATTTTGCCCTTTCTTGTATTCTTAAAGAAGCTCGAACTGGTGCTTTGATTTAAACATTTAATAATCTGAATACAGTAGTCTGTCCTGAGCTGATGGCATACATATAGTACTTTTAATACTACGTATATTCTGTTCAAACTTCTGTTTTAAACAGACCAGTGACACATACTGTCAATGTTTTCCATCCCATTTAAAAAGGAGGTTGCCCTAAAAATACTTTCACAGACCTCCCCTTTCACATTGCCTGTGAGGGTGGGATTAAAAGTGATTGGGCCCCCAGGTAGCTTTTGATGCTGCTACCATCAGCTCAGAATGAAGAATGTCTGCAAGTAGAATAAAATCTGAAGTCTCTACTTAGAAAAATGAAAACAAAAATAACAAAAAAAATAACAAAACCTGTACTGACCAGTTCTGTCACACGTCTCGCACACCAGACGTTGTAGTGTATGCACTATGCAGGTCACTGGATTCGATATAGCAGATCAGCTAGACGCGGTGACACTTCCGACAGGCAAGTAAGCATGCGCAGATGTACATGATGTAGTTACAATAGCTGCCGTGAAGTTCTGGTTTTAAAATTCATCATGCACTCAGCAAAATAAGACCAGCGGGAATACAAAAAAACAAACAAACAAAAAGGAAAGGGGTTAAGTGTTTGTCCAGTAACTGGATGTAGGTTGTACCTATTGGTTTGTAGTCGGTAGCATCAAAGGTCCTGAAGGAGGAACCAAAGGGACTCTTCATCTGCTGCTCCATTATTTCATCCTCATCATCAGCTTGAAGCATTGCTAAGAGACAGCATTTGGTCATTAATATAAAAAAACAACAAGATTAGCATTCAAAGAAAATAAACAAAAAGAATTAAAGTAGTATATTAAAGCTGTGAGTTATGACTATCATCATCTGAAGCGCTTAATCCTAATTAGGGTCGCGTGGAGGCTGGCGCCCATCTCAACCGACTGTGGGCAAGGGCAGAGTACACCCTGGACAGCTCGCCAGGCCATCGCAGGGCAGAAACATGCTGATGGCTATGCAGCCTACTCTTGACGAAAATCAGCAATGGTTTTTACATGCCTCTCACCATAGACAGTGAGAGACATGGCTGTTGTTGTTATGACTATATATTGTGTAATGAAAATCTATCATTTCATATCATGCCTCATCATTAACTTAGTCGTGTCACATATTCTCTTTACGGCAATATTTTGCTGTTGTTCCGAACGTTAGACTGCTGGGTGGTGCTTACCTGTTCACTGTACCCTGTTTCTAAATGCTACAGATAATGGATATGCTAAAGCCCGATGAACACAGACTTGGTTATTAGCTGTGGAGTATAATCTTTTTTTTTTTTTTTTTTTTTTTACACTTTTTAGATACTTTATTAATCCAACAAGGAGAAATCAGGCTATGAATTGCACATGGGATTAGAGGTTGCCATTTTTGTGTAGCCAAGTTACAGGAAAACATGTTTAAGGAATTCATTTAATAAGACGCGGACATGTGAGTTAAATAAGAACTCATTATTTTGGATCGAAATTGTATTTGCTTTGGTAACCAGTAGTTTGTTTATGCTGAGTGACTAATGCTAACAGTTTTACCACTGTTATAAATAACTGCTTAAATCCTCAAATTAAATATTCTCAAAGTCAGTACATGTCCCATCCCTGGAGGTTTGTTCTAATGAAGTAGCAGTAAACATGGACAGTCAGTGTGTTTCTAGGTGTACCATATTTCTAACAATCACTTGGTTGAAGAAAAATAGTTGAAGCTCGAGGCTGTGGTTACATGGCAAGCACTTCTGAGAGGCAATCAACTTTAACCAAATGTGGCTTCTTTAATGCCTGAAAGTGTCGCTTCCTCACAGAGAACACAACTCCATCTTTACATACCATTAGGGCTTTTCCATCACTAAGGTTCTCACTAATTTCTTCACTATTCTCTACACCAAAGCAGCACGCACACAGGAAGTGACAAGCGACATGGATTGCTTCACACAAATCGCTTAGCAAGGCAAGCAAATCCTTTTGTCTGATGGATGTAACCATAATGTAGTACTATGTGCAGATGTTCCTAGTTTTAGATTTATATCTTGCCTTACTGTAACAGATGTGCCCATGTCCTTTTCTCACAATTTCGCACTCTTGCAAGAGTGAAACAGACTACAAATGGTGGCCTTTTCAAAAAGGCTATTGCAAACTCTCAAAAGGATTTTAGCAGATTACAACTTCATACACGTAATAAAAACACAATATCTATAGTGTAACGCTTATTTTGCTGCCATGCATTGACTGTACGATCGCTTCCTGTGTAGATGCCCCTTTAGCTAGTTGCTTGAAAGGTCAGGCTTGTTTAGATTTGGCAGTGTGGGGTACCTCAAGAGCCATTCCACATTGTGTCACTGACTTCCTGTTTCTGAAGGAAATGTCAACATATGAGACATGCACAGCTAAGAAATAATTCTATGTATACCAGCTTTGTTTACCTCCATAAATGACGGTTCCGTTGTTATTGAACACAATTCTGCACTGATCCAGTGCAGGTACAGTGTGCAGCAAATGAAAAGTCCTCAAGTCCCACTGATAATGTAGTTAAAGAATTGAAGTGACAATTTAATAACTTGTATATAATAAGATGCTAACTTTTAATCTTGTACATAAAAAAATGTTAGATGGATACGATCTCTGTGTTGATGATGACTTCAAGGCCGTTGGGGTGGAACACACCACTGATGTTCATGTTGAACTTATCAAACTTATGGATGGCCTGCGCAGAACGCACATCCCACATAACACCATCATTTAACACAAGGTCATCTGTTGGATTGAAAGTGGCACAGTTCCGCTTGTAGTTGTTGGCCAGGTCAGGGTTGTTTAAGGTCAGGGTCTTCTGCCCAGTCTGAATGTCATAAATCTTTTTCATTGGAAAAAGTAGCAGTGAGGTTAGAAAGTAAGAAACAGATGATGGTTTCTATTTTCTATTTTAAAAGATTAACTTTCCAGATTTACATTTTAACACTTTTCAAAAGGAACATAGAGGCTGCTTACATGGGCAACGTGTTCTTTCGTTCCTATTACTCTGTCCTGGGAGAGTTTACTGAATTCCACATAATGATCATCTAAAAAGGAATGTCTAAAAAAAGAGAAGAAGAAAAAAATCCTTATTGGGAAACCAGTGATAAAGTGTTTTGAGTGGCGTAGTTATAAAAGGCATGTGCAGTGAGTTTTTATTAAACTCACTTCATTATGAAAACAGATTTCATTCCCCAAAGTGCAGATAGAGGATAACTCCATGAAGCAGATGTCAACAGTAAAGACCCATCCTGCAACAGACAAACCTTAAATCATACACACCATGTATATGGACTGACAATTTTATTACAAAATGTAGTTTTATTTGTTTATTACTTTGAATTTACTGAAAAATTTTATCGATTTTATTTTAAATTTTACAAACTAAAACCCATCCACAGCTCTAAATGCATTAAAATAATTTGTTCACATTTTCTTCCTTCAGTGATGGGGAATATCATTAGTTTTGTAAATTCTGTTATGAACCTGTACAAACCCGTTGGTGGTGTGTGTGTGTGTGTATTACCCTGGATGGTTCAAGGTGCGTGATGGCTGAACTATGGCAACTGTAGCTGGCTTCCTCTTGTCCACTGAACACGTTGTAAAGTTTGAGCTGTCCTGTGCATGTACCCAGCATGAGGAAACGCTCACGTGCTGAAAATGCACAACACATGAAGCCGCTCTCATCCTCCTCTGCTTCCCTGAACACTGAGATTGGCCTGAACCTTCATAAATACACCCCCAAATCATTTAGTCATTCACAGGCAGCACACATGTTCTCAGTTCCATTATAAAACACTACACAAATACACCACAAACACACATACTCCTTTAAATAACTGAAATTAAAAGGGGTAAAATATGGTCCAGTTCATTAAGTACCTGCTGAAGATGAGATGTCTGTCAAAGCAGCCTCCATCCACCCCCCCATATTTTGGATAGGCGACCCTGCGTGTGTGACGTGCGGTAAAGTTGATGGGTGCCTGGCACCTCTGCTTTGGCTCTGGACACTGGTGGGGCATGAAGAGACTGAATGGGGGGCACGTGGTGACCGGGTTCTTACAACGGGCATGTTGCTCTCGCAGGTACTCAGTTATAATACTACAAAAAGAATAATACACATTCCTCATAAATAAATACCAATAATGAGAAAAAACAAACATTACCTGAACAACCTAATAACGGAATGGGTTTGATTTTGAATGCTTTTTGTTTACTTCACAATTCCACATGCTATTTTATAGCACTGTGCTCCTCATTAGCAATTAAGGAGATAAGTATGTATAATATTGATCTCATTTTAATTTATTCATACAGCAAACGACAAACCCTTATACTGTATAGCGGGTATCTCACAAGGCTTGCAAGCAATTATAAGTTTTTGCCAACTCTAAGTACTAGCGAATGTCTGACAACATTCTCCTGAAGTTTGCATGAATGTTTTTAGAAATGCGCTAATTTCTGGGTCGGGCGTACCAGCAAGCGTCTGGCGACATTCGCTAACAATCTGTAAACAAATGAGATTATAGTGACATTCACACAACAGTTTTCGGACTAACGTTCAAGCATAGAGAATGTTTAGAAAATTGTCCGGTAAAAAACTATATGAGACCTGTTTTGGTGTCTCTACCCCATTTGAGCCGGACCTGGAGAGACCCAGACCGTATTCTGCTATTGCCCAGCAAAGTAGAGACTACTCAACTTATATAGCACATCTCTCGGACTTCTAATTCACCCTATTCTCAAACCTTCTCAAAGAGTCTGCAGACAGTTTTAATAACTTCTCAGGAATGTCTTAATGAATTCGGAAGGATTTTTTAGTTTTTTTGGTGAACACATGCGGATACATGTGAGATTCCTAAGAACTCAAGTAAATTTTGAACACGTGATTCGAATAGAGGTTTGCGAACACTGTGAACGTTGCAAACACTTGAGAATTTTTTGGCAACCTTTTTGGGAATGTTTTGAGAACCCAATTCGCAAGTATTCATAATGTTCCCAAGCCTCGTGAGATACCCGCTTATGTAATGGAAGCTGTGTGAATTTTCACAAACAAAACAATAACATCATGTTCCTTTTTTATTAAAGGAACACATCATTAATAGATTTTCGGTTGGATCCACACATTAAGATTTATTGATTATAAAATTTACTGTAAGTAACAAAAAAGTGTAAACCCAGACCTATCGAGAGCCGGAGGTGAAGGAAGATGACGATCCAACTGTTTCTTCATAGCTGGACTCTGACTAAAAGCACCATGGTCTGATTTCTGCCGTAGAACACGTGGTTTCTTTAATCCTGCGACAGAGGTAGATGGCCGTTCCCTTGAAAAAACAATTCTGCCAACAAGAGGAGAGCCAGTGTTGTGGTGAGATGATGTGGGAGGGGCAGGGGGTGGGGGCTGTGAGGTAGATGGGCGGGGCTGTAAGTGAAGAGATGGAGTCGGCACATGGGAGGCATGGCTTCCTAGCCGTGCTGCCACGCCGTTGGCGAGGCGAGGAGTCCGTGGGATGGCGGTTGGTGTGGGGGGCGTGGGCACAGATTGTGAAAACGGTGCTACGTTGGTATGAGCATGAGAATGAGAATGAATGCCCATGGGCAGGTCAGCCTCTTTGGTTAGTGCTGAAGCTGTATCAGTGAGACCTTTTGACAGCAGATGATTCCGAATAAGCAGAAGTAACTCCTTCTCTGGGAACATGATGCGAGTTTGTGCTACAACGTTGGCACGCTGCAGGCGTGCTAGTGAAACATCTGTGCCAATTAGCAACGGCTTTCCCGATACTTGCTCAATTAGCTCAGCAGCGTACTTGCAAAAGCGTACATGGTCATTTCGTTTGTCCTGAAGCACCGGCTCCTTCATTAGCTGCTGGATCTGCCCACTGCTGAACAGGGGTAACTTGCTGATAATCTGCCGCACCGTGGTGCTTCGTGCTAATCCCACTAATGCTTTGCATGCTAATGCACGGATCTGGTCGGCATCTGTTATGGGCATTTTGATCGTGAGCAGTGAGAGCAACACCTTGATGCCATTATTGGACTGGACCACATTCCACATTTTAGCCAGGACACTTTCACTGGTACGGTGGCTTTGGGGAAGACGCCGTCGTGGTGCGCCAGAGATAAATTTACCAATGCTGGAGATACGCTTGTCAGGAGCACAGACACAATTAATTACCACCTGTAGAGCTGACTTCTGGATCTCTGCGTCATTCACAAACACCTCGCCCTCAGCTACCACCAGGATGATGCTCATGCCTTAAACAGATCAGCACACAATTAGAACCAATACAAATGAATCAAGGGTGAATAAAATTAATTTAAATTCCAATTTATTACTAGGGATTAGGTGTCATTTTTTGTTTTATTTTCACCAAAATAAATGTATGACATCATCCTTTACTTCACCAAAAAGAAAATATGTAAAGTGATAGCAGCTCAATTAAAGCTGGGGTTGGTAAATCTTTAGCAGTATACACAGCCTGTTATATTGGTTGAAATGTCTTTATAGCCTGACATCAATAAATGACTTCTGTCATCTGTGACTTTTGTAATCCTGTAAAAACACCAACCAATCACAGCCTCGCAGTCTGCTGGGAAATATCCAATCAAATTCTCCCTTGTATCCCTGCTGGGGGGTTTTTGCTTTGATAAGACAGATGGAGCACAGAAGATGCAACTTTCAAATTTTCTAAGCTTTCCACATCATCAACCACAGCTTTAATCTACTAATCCATCATTCTCAAGGCCCACCTGGAACTCGAAAAACATCCTAATCTCATTATTCAACAATGCCTCACCTACTGTAGAAATGGTAGAGCCACCTTCATCAAGCACCGCCACATTCTCAGCTAACAGAAGCTGCGTTTTTGGGATAACCGTCAGAATGCTGAGGATGTCCAGTGCATACCGCACTGTGTCACTCCTGTTAGATGAAATATTTACAGTTAAATTCAAAGATATTTACCAATTATTTACCAATGGTGATGCGGAGATCGCTTAATAGTCCCCGAAACAGAACATCAAGGGGACTACAGAAACATCAACTGAGCATGAGGCAAATAACTGTTTTAGTTCACAGGTATATTAGAAAATCAAATTAAAATCAAGATTTATATATTTTGTTTTTACATATTTTAAGCACGACAGAGGCAGGTGAGCTATGAACACTCCATGAGCAGAACATAAGCGAGCTCTGTAACAGCATCTTTTATAGACGTATAGTGTGTATAGAAAGTGTCTAGCTTCTTTCTATCAACAGATGAGTTCTATTTACACTGAGTCATGTCTGTTTTGAGGCTTCTCATTGGTTTACCACTGTATGATTCAGGGAATCCTTCTGGGATTCTGTAACTAGGTAGAGTATTCTGGTACCATATATGGATAATAAGGAAATACCCCGAGCAACCACAAAAGCGGTTTGAAAATCAGCTAAATAAGTGGATTTTTTCCAATGTTTTACAACAACGTGGACATGGAATAGATTGTGTTTATGGATATTTGGACATGGTCATGTTGAAGATTATGCTTTGAAGGATGTATTTTTGGCGATATCGCATTTTCATCCAGGTAAGCCATTTTCAACTTACTTTGGCAGTTACTCAAAACACTACCTTGTGACTTAATCCGTATTATGCTGGAGCGGGTCACATATAAAACAGAAGCAGTTAAGGAAGAAAGAAAAAAACCTTTTGACTGACTGTGATGTGGTCACTTTCATAAATTGAGAAGGCCGAGGGGAAAAAAATTATCAGGAGAACTCACTGTAATGGAGTAACAATGTCAAATGAACGTGTACTGTAAAAAGCTAAAAGCAGCTAAACAAAATATTAGCGCTAGCGCCTTTTTGCTTTTGCCAGACAGTGTACGGAGCCTTTGCTTGCAATAATTAATGGTTATCTTGTTTAGAAACCTAGGGGATGCTCAGTGGCTAAAGCTCTGGGTTACTAATCAGAAGGTCAGGAGTTCAAGCCTCAGCCCCACCAATACGACACTGTTGGGTGCTTCAGCATTAACCCTTAACTGTACAAAGGAGATAAAATGTATGTCACTCTGGATAAGGGTGTCTGCCAAAAACCATAAATATAAATGTAAACAGAACTGGAATTCCATCTTCTCATGAGTAGCACAGTACTTATAGTCCAGTATTTTGGATTAAATTCTAATATGGAACAGAGTTTTGGTTCTGAACCCAACCTGCCATAGTACGTCCTCCAGTCACAGGCGATGGAGATGAGCTGCAGTAAGAGCTGCACGCAGGACAGTTTGTGGAAGACTTCGGCAGGCTCCCAGTAAAGCCGCACTGGCCCGTGCTCAATCAGGAACTCCACCATTTCAACCACTTGATCATGAGTATAGGAGCAAGGCTGAAAAACACACACACAAAAATGATTATTATAAGGATATATTTATAATTAATAGAGATTTTAAAGCATTTATTCGAATCACTTTGATTAAGACTACTCGTGAAATGCCATAAATGTGAATCCTTGCGAGACTGCTGGTATAGAGTTGCTGTAGGCTGAACCTTGTAGTAAGGCTGGGGATGGATGGGAGCTCCTCCTTCCGTACGCTGCAGACTCTGCTTTACTTGTTCCACTTTAATAGCCAGGTGGGCTTCAAAGTACCGGCGCAGAGCCATACAGGTATGTTTGGCTGTCTGTCTGCTGGAGAAGATCTCATCATCACTCAGCAGTGCCCCCTGATCCTCGGGATTTAAGATCTCCAGCGTACTTATCTGCATTCAGACAGAACATAACTTTCCATAAGAACCAGAATCAGGAATAAGACACTTACCAGCTTCAGGAACATCAACACATATCTCAAAAAAATAAGCAGCAACTGCCATGTCTAATCAGTGCCTAAAATTATATCATTACATCCATAAATGAGAAAAGCAAATAACACCATGGCACACTATGGGTATTTTACGGCCACTACGGTACAACACTGCAGATTCTCCACTATATCACCAGACAATAGAAAAACGTTAAAAGTGCCATAAATTATATATTTTGGGACCTATTGTGAAGCAGTTTATGTACTTGTTCAGTGTCGTTTGGTGTTTGTTTGCGTGCATACCAAATTGACAAGTCGTCTCAGGCCATCCTGGTTGTCGAAGAGCTCGAGCACAGCTCGGAACGAGAAGCAAATGGAGAAGAACATGGTGGCATGACAGCAGCCAGATGCATGAGAACACTCCAACAGCCACAGAGTGTAACTCACCACCTCTGCTAAGAGGGAATGGGGTAGCATGCACACCTGAAAAGAGTAATTAAACAAATTAATTCAGCTTACTGAAAAACTACAGCAGATGGTTATAACCAGGCCTTTACCCAGTGCTGCATGTTCTTACTAAAAAGTAAATAAAAACAACACAAATAAGTAGAAAACAAAAACAATAACAAGTGAAATTAAACTGTTTTAATAAGAAAGCTCATCCCTTCTCTGCTTCTTACTAATTTTTCACATGCAAGTCTATGGAAGAAAGTAGACAAGTTGAAAAGCGTCATTCCTGCCAAATTAACCAAAATCCAGACCGTTCTACTACCCTTTGGTCAAAAAGGTTTTGTTTGTCTGTCAGTTAGCAACTTCCTGTCCCCAGTTTTTAAAAGATCAAACTGCATTTTTATGATGAGTAGGTCATCACCCAAAGATGCCCCCCATTATATTTTTGGTAACAAGCCATGAATTTATGGGGGAAAAAAGTCTCTTATAATGGGTGGAATTAAAATAATAATAATAACAACAATAACAATAATAACTATTAAAACATTCCATTTTAATGAAATTCGCTCGGCATATTCAGGATCGCTCGGTATATTCGCTCAGTATATTCAGGATTTGATGTCAGACCAAGTTTCATCTGGATCTGATCCAGATTGCACATTTGGAGGTGATTTAAATTTGACATGGGCAATCCCACTTTTGGAAGTATGGTGGTACAGCAGGCCCAGCATGGGGTGCTGTGTATCTAATTTTTTATGGCTTGGTGGTGAATGCACTCGCTGAGTGCTCGATTGCCACCGAGTTTTCCTTCAGCTCTGACATGGTAGTGTTGTAGTTAGCACTACTGAAGCACAGCAAAAAGGTCCTGGGTTTGAACCTGGTGGCTGAATGGGGCCTTTCTGTGTGGAGAGTGCATGTTCTCCCTGTTCCTCTGTGGTGTTCCCTCTAGATGCTCCAGTTTCCTCCCAGAGTTGAAAGACATGCAGATTAAGTCAACTGGCTATTCAAATTCACCCACAGGTATGAATGAGGGTTATTCAGCTGTGTTAGCCCTGCAATAGACTGGTGACTTGTCCATCCTTCTCACCTCTCTCCCAATGTTCAGCTTCCTCCATGACCCCAACAGATAAGTGGTATAGATATTGGATGGATGCTCCTTTACTCTTTACTCAAACAGATATGACATTGGAGCCCTCTCAGTCCAATAGTTTCTACCGAAAGAGCAGCCGTGACATTTGACACCGTGTTCACAGTTTAATATTAAAATGAAATAATGAACCCAGATCTGAATTTCTCCGACTCTCAACTAAAACGTAAATGATCACAAAGACAAATACTACACAGAGACCATGCAAGTTGCAAGGTCCACCTCTCAACACAGCCGTGTTTGGAAGCTCAAAAATCATTACTACATTAATTACAGACCCTGATCTTTTCAAAAATCAACCCATCCATTTTCTTCCACTTTTCCGAGGTTGAATCACAGAGGCAACAGGTCTAGGAAGGAAATCCAGGCGTTCCTCTCCCCAGGGACACACTCTAGTGCCTCCTGGGGGATCCCAAGGTCTTCCCAGGCCAGACAAGGTATATAATCCCACCGGCGAGTCCTGCGGCCTGGTGCCTCCTTCCAGTTAGAGATGCCTGGAACACCTCTAAAGGGAATGAGCAGGAGGCTCCCTAATCTCATGCCTGAACCACCTTATCTGACTTGGGAGACGGACGGTGCACAGTATTTTCAATGACTTTCAAGCACCTTCAAGGGCCTGGAATTCTACTTTTCCATGACCTCAAGCACCTCGTATGGACCCTGTCATTGTTTCAGTCACTACCCAAATCTCATGACCACAGGTGTGGGCTGGAACGCAGATGGACTGGTAAATCAAAAGCTTTGCCTTTCGACTGAGCTTCCACTTCACCATAACAGACCGGTGCCTCACCCTCATTACTCGTCCCGTACTCCCTCAGCACCCTCCATAAAATATTCCGGGGAACACGTTTGTAGGCAACATTTGAAGGGTTGAGAGCCTCAATGGTCTAACCCCCAAAAATGAGATAGGGTCATATTTTGACAGATGTGGATAAGGTCTGTGTGTGCCAGGCCGGTCCCTTTATTTTTCTTATGACCTTGAATCATATCATGAGCATTATCCCTGATTTTAGTTAGTTAGAACACTGGTTCTCTGCCCTTCATTTTTACTACTGCTGCTGCTACTAATAATATTGATAATCATCATCATTACTGCTAAAGTGCAATAATTTCTTACTACTGTGAAAATAAAACATTTGCATTTAAGAAAGTTGTTAATTATACCTGAAAATGTTTATGCTAATGCTGTTTAAAGCTGTTAAGGCTAATGATTGGGAACTTTACTTACCCTTTCCATTGCATCTTGGTTGTAGGCAAGGTAATACAGACAGAGAGATACACCTGTAGCAGCCATGGACGGCCGTGGAATTTCCAAAAGTTTCTGCACTCCACCGTGAGCAACAAATTCTGCTGCAAACTTCTTATGGAGGAGGAGAGAGGCCAGATACTGTAAAAGAATAGAGGGGTTGCATATTACTATACATAACCAAGTTAAAAAATCACTTTCCCGAAATTCCTGAACAAATAAACGCATATGCTTCATTTCATTACAATTTAATTCTATGAGTTCGGTATATGATTAGGTATAGACATTGTGTGGTACCTTCAGGGCCTCAAAGGTTAACTGGACATCGTTGGTCTGTTTCAGATCCATGTAATGCATGAGGAGCTCCCGAGCACCAAGTTGCATGAACACAGCCAACAGCTGCTCACAAAACACCACAGAAGCATTAAACAATATCCCTGTTGAACACAGCTGTATTTTTCTTTCTTTTTTACTGACATGAAAATGGTTCACTTCTAACAGAGTAAACCACTCAAAGAGTCACAAAAAAAATACATACAAATGTTTTTACAGCTCTTTCATTTTATGCATACATATATACACACACACACACAATATAGATATATTTATATTACATGACCATCAGTTGAAAAGCCTCAAAGTTACGGCAGCATAGCAAGGAACATAAAAATAAAATAGCATAAACAGGCCTTCATTCACAGTAGAATTTGACGTGCTCAGCCTCTTCAAAATCCTTCTGACGAGACATTTCATCATTGTAACTAGCCACACCTGTTCTGCTGACAACACCCTAACTAGCCTATCCTATGTGAACTATATATAGAACATTGTGGACCACGAGACAGAGGCAACAGGTCTAGGAAGGAAATCCATTTTCCTGTTATCTTCTCAGGAGTATCTCAAACCGAGCATGTGGAAATTTCTTTGTTTAAATTGAAACTGCAATCACATTTTTTCCCTCTTAATATTCCGTTTACACAATATCAAAAGGTAAAATCTAACACATACTTTTCTACAGTTTCTATAGACAATGTTCTATACTGTTAGTAACTATTTACAAAGACTGTCTTTGGAAGAAACCTCAGTGTGATCAATCAAATCCTATTTTTGTTCAAGTAGATTTAAATCTGGAATCTTGGGCCAGTTGGGAATATTTCTTATTCAAACAATTTCTACACAATTTTGATGAATGCTTGGGATCACTGTCTTCCTTATGTATATAAATACACAGACAAAAAGTATCTCATAGTGCAGAAATTTGCAAACTTTCAATTAAGAGAGGCAGTCTAGTAAATTTGTTAAGCATAGTACAAGTTCAGGAAGTACAGAATTAACTTGCACAAAAACCAAACATTGCTTTAGATGAACACAACCTCACCTCCTGATACTCCCCCAATGGTGTGAGATACTGAAGAATGAGACGCTGCTCAATGCCTGGTGTAAGTGGGTACAAATGGTAGCTATTCCCAATCACCCATGGGCTCATCTCCGACCAGCTGCTGTTAGACAACTCATTGAAGCTGCGCTCTGGATCTGGCAATGAGAAGTTTAGCTTCTGCTTGGCCTTCCTGCCATTCTCTCGTTCCATTCTCTTCCTGAATTCTCCTTCGCCAGGATTCTCAAACTCAGAGTGGTGTGGCATAGCCAATTTCATCACCCCTCTGACACCAGAGTGGACTCGGTTGCTGTTTTTAAGAGTTAAACTGGACTCAGGGGAAATTGTTCCATCCAATTCGAGTCCGAAGCTGTTATTTTCTGAGTGAATATGAGAAGGGCTGGGAGAAAACTTGCCATCTACTGCTTCCTCATCCAAAGGGAGCAAGGTCTCCATGCTCTTACGTAGACTGGGTCGTTTGAAGTCTTTCCTGCTTTCTGTCTCTTTCTCCTGGAGTTCTCTGAGTCTCTGTAACATTAATGGAACCTGGAGTAAAAGTGGATCAAGTAAGCATTAATTGAAGGGGGACTGGCATTTTAGAGCATTTTATATCTCACGGAAAAATACAGTGGACATAGGACTGCCCCTTAAGGTGATTATTTACTATACCCACCGTAATTATAACAAACTTTACTTTTAAAGTGTTGGTATATTACTATATTCTATCAGCACATACTCAGTTCAGTCCACTCAATCATATATTCAGTGTATTAAAACACTACCATGAGCAGAACAGTTTAACAGCTATAATTGACACTAAAACATGAGTAACTAGACTAGTACCTAGTAACTAGAGCTTCCAAAGGGAAAATATTAGATACCAGAATTCCAGGAAAGGGGATTGAGAGAAAAACGGAGCAAATATGGATTGAACAAATCTTAGGAGAACAAAAACAACGAAAGATTTAAAGATAATTTGTCAGTGTCTTGTGCTGCAGTTACATTTTTTACAGTGAAATATAAAATATAGATCTATAACAGAACAGAGTAGATTAGATTAATGTACAGTACAATTGTATAACACATTCATTTTCTGAACCACTTAATCCTAATTAGGGTCGCGGGAAGGCTGGGGCCCATCTCAGCAGACTCTGGGCAAGGGCAGAGTACACCACTCACCAGGCCATCGCAGGGCAGAAACACTCTGACGGCAACCCAATGGCCTACTCTTTACGAATGACAGCAATGGTTCTTTTACATGCCTCTCACCACAGACAGTGA
>JBCNYH010000012.1:16882724-16901009 GCA_039654325.1 Tandanus tandanus | reverse complement strand
GTTGTCTTTTCTTTTTGTACTGTTTTTGCACTGTATTGTCTTTGCACTGTTGCACGTAGTTGCACACTTTGCACTTTATGTGACTAGGACAAAAACCTTGGTCCTAGCTCTATGTTGTTGTTGTTGTTGTTTTTTTCTAATTTGATCTTTGTTGTATGTTTATGTAGCACCTGGTCCTTGAGAAACGTTTCGTTTCACTATGTACTGCGTCAGCTATATGTGGTTGAAACGACAATAAAGCTTCTTGAACTTAAACTTGAACTTGAAAATAAATGACAGGCAGTAACCTAGGCAACCTAGCATGTTTTAACTTGAGAAAGATTACAGGCTGAAATTTGGTGTGAACATGCTTCTGAACCATTCGCCCTCACTCCTGCATTCAGTAAAACAGCAGTGCTAGGCATCAGAGTTTTACATACGCATGTTCATTCCTGAGCTCAGATAGAAGACATTTAAGAAACATGAATAAATCTTCCCTATACGAGGTGTGATCAAACAGTTCCTGGACAGTTCCATGAGCGAGCAGTAAGGTGAGTATCTCACTGAGGGATGAACATGTGGCGAAACTGGTGACTAACTTTTTTGATGTCTTTGAACTCTTCAAGAAATATTCATCAGTCAATTAGATACTAACTGGTGATTTGTTGATGACTTTCTACTGACGTTTGGTGAGTATTCTGGTTCCCTCCCTCATTAGTTACTATGTTACAGCATGTTATACACTTTTTTGTGATAAACATACAAATCAGCATTTGCAGTCTGTGAACGGGAAAGAAGACTCTTGAAATACTTCAGCAGGTCATCAAAAATGAAACAATGATCTGTGTAAAGTGACATTTACATTCCAAGCGTGGCAGGACTTCACTGTAGGATGACCTTCTGCCCCATTTGACTAATGAATTTCCTTTTTGTTTCGTAATAAAATCACAGATATGCATGTTGTTACAAAAAACGTGTGTATCACAGGTCCTGATTTCGTCGGTGCAATAACGCACGACATACTGAGCTGCAAGACTGTAATAGCTATTACCACGCTTCAATTGGAACAATCCTGGAATTTTTTGATTGCACTTCATGAACCGGATATATGCAGCAAACATTTACCTGATTATGACCAGTTTAAAAAAGTTAATTCACAAAAATATGAGTTCACATCAGTTTAAAGTTTTCCATTCAGTTCCCAGGAATATTAAATAAAGATGAAATACAGTGGTATACTGGTACAGTGGAAATAAAACGGAATCAACCACAATGTCTTTCTGAAGCCATTTCTTTACTCCTGTATGTGAGTGTTAATGACCCCTGCACAGGGCGCCATGATATTGGTAAACATCACCAGCTTTTTTATTTTTCTTGAAATCGTATCCCTTCTTGTTTCTTAACACTTCATCTCAGACTTTTCTACTTTATACATATCAGTGTTGCACTTCCAAGTTATCACGTACGCACACGATTGTTCCTCTGGTCACGCCGTCTTGTTATTGTTATTGTAATTGTAAACAAACACAAAACAAGATATAGAACAGGTGAATAAGAGATACTAAGCCAGTGAGCTGGGGTGGTTTCAAACCTTTATATTCATCCAAAATGAACTGATAATGGAAGATCAAAGATCTTCACTGCTGAATGGAGAAGTTTAAATGGGAGTGTGAAAGCATTTCACACATTCATTAACAGATGTGGTCTTCAGTCTGGTATTGTGTCTCTGAGGTCTGTGCAAGACTGTGACAAAGGCAGGACTACAGATACATTCTTATGCTTATGTTTAATCACTAAATCTCTAAAGTTATGTCCATTTATGACTAAAAACACATCTGATGTTACGTCCCATTTTTAAGGCCCAGGGTAGAATCAATACTGAGAAATTATATTTAAATATAGATAATGTGCCCTAAATGTTCTCGAGTGAATTTAAAACCGTGTTGCTTTTAATCTCAAAATATTAAAAGTAAATATAACTGGTTAGAGTAAGGCAAGCTGATGTCATGTTTTCATTTCAAGATATTTTGCCTGAAACATCCTTCAGTCTCTGTAAACTCGCTGGTCATGATGGATGATGTGTGGTTTATATTTAGCATTATTACATACTACTGGGGACTGGAGCAATATGATTGGTCCGCAATCTCGGGATTATAAGACATTATTCCGAGTGGATAATGCTTCACCGGAAATGACAGGGGCAGCATCGTGGCATAGTAGTAAGCATGTCTGCCTCACGGGAAGAAGGTCCTCAGTTCAAGTCCCGGGCTTGGGAGGTTCTGTGTGGAGTATGCATATTCTCCCCGTGCTTGTGTGCATTTCCTCCGGGTACTACGGTTTGCTCCCACAGTCCAAAGGCATGCACATTAGGCTTATTTGCTACTAATAAATTACCCCTAGGTGTTACTGTGAATATTTGAGTGAGTGTTGCCCTGCTGTGGTGTAGTGAGCTGTTCAGGGTATACCACGCCTATGCTATGTGTCGGTTGGGATAGGCTCCAGCCTCTGACCCCAATAGGATTAAGTGGTTCAGCAAATGAGTGAGTGGACATGTCAGACACACATGTAAGGTTTGCGGTCACTGAGGCTGAAACCCTAAAACTTCAACAAAATGCCATCATAGAAAATACAAAGAAAGCTACACAATACGGCCTCCATGTTTTTAATGTTAGTACAGCACTTTATTCAAACTGTGAACGAGTTTCAAAGAATACCAGCATAAATAAACTGCAACTAGTTATGAGTCCATTTCCATCCAAACTTAAATGTTTGAATTTACTGTTTAATTTAAAGTGGTTTGCACAGCAAGACGAGATTTCAAACAGAAATACAACATATGGAGAAACAAGTGTTTAAGGAAAGTTACCTTTGTGTAAGGGCAGAACGGATTTTAAAGCTTTGAGATGAACCAATTACCTGTTTTCCATTACATGCAGTCCAAAATTCACTGAAGCCTATAAAGCACTAAGCTAATTTTTAAACGCATTAAACAAGCCTGGAGAAACTCGAACAACAGTCAATAAAAATCCCCTGAGCCCACATAAGTCATATAAAGCTTGTATAAAGTGAGCCAGTGAGTTGGTTGAGGTAAACTCTTAAGATCCATCCAGACTACAACAAACTTCCTGTTTTGTTTTGTTTTTTACCATGTATATGGACCTGAGGAAAGTCCACCATAGTCTGTTTAAAACTGAGTAAAATCTCTGTTACTTGGGAAGACCTTTTTGTATGTGACAGTAAATCTAAGGGCTGTATTAGAAACGAAAAACAACCACAGAGGGCTGAATGGAGGAGATGTTTCCACTAATAATTCCTCAGACAGAAGAAAAAGGCTCACTGCAATGCCCCCTGTGAATTAACCATTTAATTAACTTATGCGTGTATGTTGGCTTGAAATTGTAGCTCTAAAGTTATTAGCACTAGCACAGCAATGAATAGATCTGATCAACATGCAGGAGTGCTGACCTCATCTTCTATTGTAATGGTTAAAAATAATCTATAAATAAATAGAATAAATGAAATAAAATAGTGTCCTTTTTTGCTAATGTGCCCATGTAGTATCTACTGAAATAATGATGCACCTCAGGCTCGGACACTCCCCTGTCTGTGGTGCAAGTGTTAATTATTAAAAATTAGACTTGTTGTTTAGACAATTTGTATGCTAGCTATTGAAATTGATGCTAGTTTCATTTTACATAAGCAAAAAACAAACAAACAAAAAAACCCCCACTTAGTTAAATATAGCCAGTTAATGTTAAGCAATTTAGAGATTTCAAATTATATGATGTTCAACGGACCTTATTTTTTATATGGGTTGTTGCTCCTTCTAGCGTGTAGAAACAAGCTTTGGTGCTAACTACATCATACAGGATGACAAGGTAATTAAAACTGGTGATTCTTAATAGTTTTTAAATCTACATTGATGAACTTGAATAGCTACTAAACATGATTGGATGCTAAAGTGTACCCAATCGACTTATAGTCAACAGCATAGAAAGTTTGTTTTTTCCCTGGGAATACAAAGTATAATTATGTAAGAACAACACATGGTATAGTATTGAAGTAGAATTACTCAGGTTACTATTTTCCACCCCTGCTCTACATGGAAAATTTTTTTTAAAGACCATGGTTATCAGGGATTAAGATTAAAACTGGTTGCTTAATTTTTCCATAGTTATATTTTACTCTTGTGTTGGTTAATGCTCACATTTCATAACCTCTCTTTTGGTCAGAACTATAATTCTTCATACATTTATTATGTAATCACTTATATTTGAACATTTGTTTGAAAGAGGCGACAGCATTTGTTAAAAGTTAATTTCATTCAAATCTTTAGATTAATTTCTTTCTTTGTGTAAATTCTTTAGCAATTTTTTTTACTATGTAAAGCTGCTTTTTGACAATGCTATAAATAAAGTGCTATACAAATAAAACCGAATTAAATTGAGTTAAAATTTTAGGCTGATAGCTTCTGTTTTAACCATTATGAGCAGTTATTTGGAAACTGAGTCTCAGAATGTTGATGTCATCAAGGTACATGTTACCATGTACAAGTATAGGACTTTGATACATTCATGCTATTTATTAACAGATTTGTGTTGGAGGTGTCAAAAGGTTTAGATTAAAATCATTAACTGTGCAGTGGGAAACTATATATACACCAGGATTCATATATTTAAATACAAACAACTGAAATACTGAAAGAACTATACTGTTAACTTGGGCACTGATGTCATCATTCTGAGACTCACAATGAGTTTCAAGACAGTTTTTAAAAATCATTAAAATAGCATTTATCGATGGGAGTCCCTAAAACGAATGACAAAGGAAAGTGAATGACGAATGACAACAGCAAGAATAACGGGAATAACGAATGGTGGGCAGTACCGCACATATCACCTTCTCCTTCACCATGCCAAAAAGCGAATGACAGATTTAACATTTAGAATAACACATTTTTACCTGTAAAACAGTTCATATTACCTTGTTCTTCACCATGCCACATCTGTCAAGTTAAATCTGTCATTCGCTTTTTGGCATGGTGAAGGAGAAGGTGATATGTGCGGTACTGCCCACCATTCGTTATTCCCGTTATTCTTGCTG
Source organism: Tandanus tandanus (assembly GCA_039654325.1). NCBI lineage: Eukaryota > Metazoa > Chordata > Actinopteri > Siluriformes > Plotosidae > Tandanus > Tandanus tandanus. Next base: position 16,895,927 of record JBCNYH010000012.1, on the reverse strand, counting down.
TTGTCATTCGTCATTCGCTTTCCTTCGTCATTCGTTTTAGGGACTCCCGTTATCGATCTAAGATTTTACACACACAATTTATTATAAAGTTTTGACTCACGTTCAACAAGAGCTGTCTTCCCCTTTAATTATCTTGAGCATCACTTGATAAAAAACTCATTCAGATAAAACTTCTCAGACTTCCAAACAGTGCAAGTCTTAGTTAACCTCAACATGTACAGTAGCCTAAGAGAGTTCATAGTTCATTTCCTCCACAGACTTGTTTGAACACTCAATTTTCTGTTTTTAAAATAAATATTCAGCATAAGGATTTTTCTCACTTTGTCCATATTTCTAGTCACAATCCCATATACTACAATCCACAGACAGCCTCAAAGTGAGAACACGTTGCTGCCAATATTAGCTGATGGCCCATCCTGTCCAATTAAAGTCAAGGTTCTTATAAATAAACAAAATTTACTACATTCTTCAACATGAGTCTTCTGTCACTGGTCCATCATTGTTATCACATCATCATGATTGTCGCAAATATGACTGTTACGCTCTGATCTTGGTTTTCCCTTGTCTATGACAAGAAAAGATTCATTAGTGCCACCTTGTGGGCTGGAGGACACATACTGAGACAGGAAGCTATATCCTGCCTGCTGTGGAATTCTTCGGGGCATTTGGGTGGATGGGTACGTACTCAGTGGTTGCCCATATTGTGACTGGAACATTGGTGCCAACATGCCAGGTACTGCCTCATGCCTCATCAGGCGTGATGAAGGAACTAAATTAGAGGAGGAGGAAGTTGCTGTGGTATTAGTGGTGGTACTGGTGGATGTTGTGGCGGACCTGTGTAAAGCTCTTTCTCGAAGGCTGTAGGTATCTGGAGACATTTGTAACATGAGTTGGTTCTCAGGTATAGGAAGTTGAGTTTGGAAGTAGGGTGACCACACAAACCTGAGGGAGCTCAGAAGGGAACTCTTTACACCAGGATTGATGTTGGAATTCAGGCCATAAAGGCCTGTGAATGGATAACTCTCTCCTGAAGATGGAACAGAACCTCTTCGTTCCAGAGTTGCCTGTTTGGAAGAATATTCATTAGCAGAAGGTGAAGTTGATTTGCGCTTTGTGCCCCTTAAGTCCAGGGGCACCTCCATGCCTGGTGAGGCAGTGGTGTTTTGTGGTGAAATCATAATAACTCCTCTTTCTTTAGTGGTCTCTGGATTGGCTGCTCCTGAGGGTGGCAGAGGTGACACTTTGGTGTTATGCTGAAGCTGACTTGGGATTTCTGGTGTATATGAGACACGTCGGGTCATGGCTTTGGGAGTTAGGACTTTTGGTGTATCATAAGGGGCCACACTCCCACTGGTGTTCTTACTTATGGAGCTGTCCAGTAAGGGTGTCATGTCTATGAGAGAATAAGAAAATGTTTCAATAATACAGTGATAGGGATCAGAGCTGAAGGAGGGATTTATATTAAACACTCTTTTCTCTCTTCTAATAATACAAGTGAAGCAGCAGGAATACAGCAATAGCTAGGACGTACCTTTCTTTGTGTTTGTACACTCTTCAATTTGTTTGGATTTTCTCACGGCACGGATGGCAAAGATTCTTCCATCTGACGTGTGAATATAAGTTCCTGAAAACAAAGATTCATGTTAATACACTGCCCCGCCACAAAAAAGGTCCTGCACTCTAATATTTTGTCGAACTGCCTTTAGCCACGATTACAGCATGTATTGGTCATGACATTGTTACAACAAACTTAAGCAACACACAACATTTATTTCCGTCCAGAGTTGGGTTCTTTTTTCACCAACATCTTGAAGTGATGAGGAAAAAATTTAACCACTCCATAAAGTATTCTCCAGCAGTCTTTCAGTAGGGCTAAGGTCAGGACACAGTGATGCCAATACATTTTGATGCAAAAATGATGTTTTTCCACCACAGGAAACCCAATAAGGCTGCCCTGTCGCTGAGTTGAAACTGATACTGTATTGCTGATTTGCATGATGACAGGCAGCAATTAAAAAAGAACAACTGATTTATTATCAATAATGAAACTGAAACCCAAAATATAGAGGCTCATACATCACTGCTCACTCACACAGAATAAAAAAACAAACACAATTTAACCCAGCTAGGCAAACAAACTGTTCATGGAGCAAGCACAAAAATCAGAAGCTTGAGAAAACATGAACTCATTAAATAGATAATTAAACTAACAACACAGGTGAAAGTGGGGATCAGAAAGGCAGTAGGAAGCAAACCCAGGCTCGGCCACCTATCAATAGATATCCACCCGGAGCTCAGCTTTTGGGCAGTGCCTAAACCTATATATTAGATTGTGCTTTTTTCTTTGGGTAGGCTGTGTATAAGTTCAGATAAATATGTAAGATTAAGTGAATAACACGGACCAAATACACAGAAAGAAAACTATTATTTAACTCCTGATAGAGGTAAAGTGAGGAGGTGTTACCTTTAGATCCTCTGATGATGTGGATGCTTTCACCGGCACTTATCTTGGTCTGTGTGTCTGATGAATTATTTGCACCAGGAATCACAATATCTGAATATGAGAGAGGAGACTGTTTAGTAAAATGGCATTTTATTTTCAGTAACCTTTCTGGCTTGGGTCATTGTGATCGTTGCCAACATAACACTGCATTCAATCCGGCACAAACCAACTAACAAACAAACCAAAACATTACAGGTGTACAATTGTATGGAGGCCCTGCAATGATCTGAAAAACCTAGAAAGTCGTATTTTGGTTAAAGTTGAGTTAGAGCACTTAGCAGACATGCAGTTATACATTTAATTTTCTCAGTTTGGCCGTGATAACGAAATAATTTCATTTGTTTTTCTGTGATTTTGAGTTATTTATATTCTCTGTAATAGCAAGACAGCTTATTTCGGCCTTGATTAAGAAAAATGTGATATGGTGATCGATATTGTCCTGCTCCTTCGATATGGATACATTAAATTGTTGATGTTGCAATGAATAGCGTATTGCTACAGGCTACACTACTATTGTGTTATCTCAAGATATCATACTGACTACATCGTCCACGGTGGCGTAGTGGTTAGCACTTTAGCCTCACAGTCCGAAGGTTCTGGGTTCAAGTCCCTGGGTTTGGCTTGGGTTTTTCTATGTGGAGTTTGCATGTCCTCCCATTGCTTTCATGGGTTTTTTTCTGGGTACTCCGGTTTCCTCCCATAGTCCAAAAGCATGCACATTAGTGTAATTAGTTGTTCCAAATTGCCCCTAGGTGTGAGTGTGAATGGTTGTGTGTGTGTGTTGGCCCTCTGATGGTGGGCTGTTCAAGGTGTACCCTGCTTTCACCCAGAGTGGGCAGAGATAGGCTCCAGCCTCCCCGTGACCCTAGTAGGATTAAGCGGTTCAGAAATTATTATCTTGTTATCATGGGAAATGTAGGAAATAAAATGTATGAATGCATGTCTGCCTACGGCTTCCATACAATTTAAAGACAATCTAAAAAAGTGTTTGAAATTGTACAATAAAAATTCCTTTGTAATCATACATACCTGTAGTGGTGACAGTCTTCTGTACAAAGACTCCCGCTTTCTGCAAGTAAGTCTCTGAAAAGTTGAGAGCAGATTTGGAGCCTAATCTCACAGAGGAGGCAGAACCCTGGCTATCCTGGGCTTCCTTCTGGTCTTCCCACTGGTGCGTTGTGGGTGTTAAGGTTGCCTGTGCCAGGTGAATAGTGGCTGCTGGCTTATCCTTTTGCTGTGAGGGAGGCTGCCTAATTTGGGGGCGGCGAGGGTGGGGTGTGAGGAGGGGATTGTTAAAGAAAGGTTTAATATCATGATTTAGTTAATTAATGCTTCTGAATGTAATAATATCTACTATTTGGTCTGTGGTCAATTTATAATTGGTGGTTATTGATTATAACAGGAAGTGTTCTCACCAAGTGTTTTTGTTACCTTAGAGCTTAGAATGAATACGTTTGTACTTTTAGGATCAAAAGTCTTCATTTTATTTTGGTTTCTGGCTGTTAAGTTCAGAGACTTGTGAAAAAGTGGCAACATTTCATAACGTGATCAGTCAAATTAAATAAATTATTTATGAATATAGATAACTGGATGTCTGGACCTCACTGCTTAGGCTGCTGCCCCCGCAACCCAACCCCAGAACAAGCAGAAGAAGATGACATGAGATAACTGGTTATTCTGAGTTTCTGAAGAAACCTGTCAGTTTAGATCACTGTTTTAGATTACTGCTAGAACAAGACTAGTGCTAAATCAATTCATTGCAGAAAATGTTAATCAGGAGTAGGAGGCATGCTTTAATCCTTACCAGTTTCTCTGGCTAAAGGCAGGGATGTTGGTAAGGCTTTGGTCGCTAGCTGGGTAGTAGTGTGCATATGATGGACGTGTGTAGGGCACCGATGTCCTCTTCTCATTCTCATAGCCCTCCTTGGCTGCTTGCTTCTCCTCCTTAGTGAGTTTGAGGTCTTGTCGGTCCATCAGTAAGGACTCATGGTGAAAGGGTTGCTAAAGGAAAATGCAAAATAAAGCTTCTGTTGTTCAAGGTGAAGTGTTTAACAAAGTGCATGACTATCAACCTGGAGATCGCAGATTCGAAACCATCCATGGCTGGAAGTCGATGGGAGCTAACTGTCCGAGCTCTCACAGGAGGGGGGATTATATGCTCTGACCTCTCTGTCACTTACGGCAATCACCAGCCAGTCATGGATCAGTCATTCAAATTTCAGACCAAATTTTTGTGCAGGTCCAAAATTTTTCACCAAGACCACAAATACGGATAATTTACCTCGAATTCCACTGACTATTTCTGAAAATAATTTAGAATTTATTCAATTCCCTTCGAAATCCAATTCGATTGTACTTTCAGAGATTGCTTACGTGTGAATCAGGCTTAAGGGGAGAAAAAATGGGGAAAAATACTGTAAAAAAATCCTTTATTAGGATTGCAGTGAGGCTGGAGCAAATCTCAGGGGCACCTAGGGGCAATTCAGAATAGCCAATTAGCCTAACGTGCATGTCTTTGGACTGTGGGAGGAAACTGGAGTACTCAGAGGAAACCCAAGCAAGCATGTAGAAAGCGTGCAAACTCCACACACAAACACCTTTGCCAAACAGAGGACCTTCTTGTTGTGAGGCGGATGTTCTAACCACTATGCCACCGTACCGCGCGTGTGTTACAGTTTAAATATTTGTATTGATGAGAATAGAAATGGGTGTGCAGCAGTGGAAGTGTTACCTTGGTGATAAGGTGAGGGTACCTCACACAGGCTTTCCTGAGGACTGTCTCTATGTCTTTCTGAGGGTGGAGCAGGTGAGCAGAGTCTAATGGGTCATCCTCCTTTTCCACAAAGTGCAGCAGAGATTCCACCTCCCGGCGAGTGAATGTCAGAACAGGATTCAAGTCATCTATCACACGATCTGAAAGAATAAAAAGCAGAAAAGGTGATTGTAGATGCTGACTTGACCTGAGATGCTTCTTTACAGTCAGGACTCGTTGCACACCAGTGATTAGGAAAATCCCAAAAATTGTGTGGGGATTGAAAGTTTGTAAGCTCTTTAAAATGCATTTTGTTTCTAAATATTTCTGTATTTCACTGTGGGGATGGTGTTCTTGGGGTGATGAGAGGTGCTGGGATTGAGCCTGACATAGCATTTTCCTTAACGGCCAAAGAGTTTAATTTTAGTGTCATCTGACCAAGATCTTTTTTCTTTTTTCCGGCAATTCTTTCATTTGAAAGAAAGCCACAAGAAGTCCCATTTACAGTTTGCCACGAGCCATGTGTGGGACACAGCAAACATGTGGAAGAAGATGCTCTTGTCAGATGAGACCAAAATTGAAGTTTTTGGCCTTAATGCAAAACGTTATGTATAGTGGAAAACGCTGCACATCACACTGAATGGGAAGATGGGAAGATGGATGGAGCCAAATCCAGGGAAATCGTGGAAAAGAAACCTGCTAGAGTCTGCAAAAGACTTGAAGCTGTGGTAGAGGTTCACCTTCCAGCCGGACAGCGAGCCTAAACATACACCCAGAGCTACAATGGAATGGTTTATATCGAAGCATATTTACGAGTTTGAAAGGCCCAGTCAAAGTCCAGACCTAAATCCAATTGAGAATCTGGGGCAAGATTTACAAATTGCTGTTCACAGACTCTCTCCATCCAATCTGACTAAGCTTGAGTTATTTTGCAAAGAAGAATGGGCAAAAATTTCAATCTCTGCTGAAAAGCTGGTAGAGACATACCCCAAAAGACTTGCGGCTGTAATTGCAGTGAAAGGTGGTTCTACAAATTATTGACTCATTTGGGTGGAATGGCATGACACACTTTTCAGATATTTATTTGTGAAAGATTTTGGGAAAAAAAATTTAACAATGTTTTATTTTCCTTCCACTTCACAATTATGTGCCACTCTGTGTTGGTCTATCACATAAAATCCCAATAAAATACATTTACGTTTGTGACAGAATGTGGAAAAGTTCAAGGAGTATGAATACTTTTGCAAGCCCCTGTATATACAGTATATACGGTATGTTTAGATTATATAATATAGCAAGTTTAAAACTTATTTTAAAATCTTACCAGACATCCCCTGTTTGGAAATCTGCTTGTCATAGATTTTCTTTTCCAAGGTAAAGTCAGAAACAAATCTGTAGATGTGGCATGGTTTGCACTGCCCATACCGATAGACACGGCACACGGCTTGAGCATCATGGCATGGATTCCAAGAGGCATCAAATACCACCACACGACTGGCACCAATCAAGTTCACGCCAAGACAGCCAGCCCTATTAAAACACATACAGGTATACACAACAATAATGAGGATTCGATTTCATCTTGTGCTAGTGGTGGTGAGAATCATGCATGCATGGCAATACCTTATAGTTATGAAGTGATGTATGCTGCAATATTTGCAATATCATAGAGTGCAGCTATAATAGAACCATATATCCTTTTTTTATTGTTCTCATTGAAACACATACACCATATAAATCTTTTCTTTTAGCGGCTTGTGACTGTGTTTGGAGCTGAAGATTTCCTGTTGCATAAAGTTGGGAATAGTCTTCTCATTCTCATCAGGGATTTCTCTTCACACTCCTGCCATCAGGCAGACGGTACAGGAGCATCCGGACTCACGCCAGCAGACTCGGGGACAGTTTCTACCCACAAGCCATCAGGCTACTGAACTGCTGATATACTGGACAAACTGCACACAATATTTTGCACGCTCACTGTACACTCTGTACATGCACACACACACCACTACCTCTGCACTACAGCCACTTCAGTATTTCTTTTCAGTATTTTTGTATTTATCCTTCTGTATATAATTTGAACTTCTTTTAGTTAATGTTTTATTTATTTATTATATAGTTTTTATTTTTTACTTTATATTTTATCTAAATGTTCTTATGTGCAATACTTGTTTCTTTATGTGCAATATTGAGTGGGCTCTTAGTCCAAGAATTTGGATAGTGATGTTCCATTGTTACCTGTATATGACAAATAAACTTGAAACTTGAAAATTCAGGGCTCCGCCTCAATCCTCCCCTGTCCCCAAAACCATGCCCCCCTCCACACTTGCTCTGACTGCAGGTTCACTCACTGTAGGGTCATGCACTAACAGGAAGATATGGGAGTATTTCACTGGATTATTGCTCAGAGGACCACAGGGCAGTGACTGTTTGGTGTTTTTGCCGGATTTAAGTGGCCACAGATGACAGATTTTTAAAAAACCTTTTACAGATCTCATTAGTTATTGATTGATGTCAGGCTGTAAAAACCACTTCAGCCAAGCATTAATTAAAAAAATTTCTCAGCCATTATGAGACAGACCATTGTTGTTAAATTCGGCCCTAATATACAACATAAAACATAACACAGCCTAGAGGCTTCCTCTCCAAATACATCTGCTATATGGCAAAAAATAAATAAAAATAAATTATAAAATAAACCCCTAACTTTTTATTTTTCATTTTTTAATTTGGCACCCTCAAGCCAGTTCACCATGCACAGAGCGAGTGAGAAGGGCATTTTCTCTTGATGTTTTGGTGGTCAAATAATTTTACGATGAGCTTATGGTTACATTCACAAATTCTGTGAATTGGTCATTTGATCTTCAATGCAACTCTTCTTCTGAAACAATAGACAGACACAAGGGGATATGCTGTCTAAGGAGAGTCCTGTCACTCAACCAGGAGCATTTTCTGCTCTTGGTCCTGATTATGCTGCTCCAGGAAATCAGTGCTGGAGCGACCTTTATGGAACTGTGCACTTTATCCAGGTTCTAATTTGTTATCTTATGTATCCCTGTTGTAACTTGTAGTCTATTGAATTGTGGCATTGATGTATGTTGTTTCATTAAACAAAATTCTTTCTCAGTATCTCTCTGTTCACTTGCATCGTTAAATTGGTCTGCTTTGGCTTTAAAATAGGCATTCTTCAACTGCATCCGCATCTTCCTTGTCTTGTAGTATAATGATTTCTTTTCTGTTGGATCCTTTTCCGTTCGGAGTCGAGAGTTTCAGATAATCTTGGTTAGTCCTTGGTTTATCAACATGAATCTAGGTGATTCGTTTATTCCAGTATTCGGATACCTATCTTATGTATCCCTGTTTGTACTGTGTGTCTCGGCAGTCATGTCTGATCACCCTTCAGGTTATTCTAAGGTTAGTCCTCCTCCTGCTCATTGTCGACATACATCATCATCATTTCCCATTGGGTGAAAATTATTGGCCTTGGGGCACTTCTAATAGTCTTAAGTCTATTAGTCGCCAGTAGTCTGTTTTGTTCATCATCAACCTTCTGGCTTGGTGTGCATCTACACCAAGTATCCTTTCTATTCTTGACCAAAGTCTTCTCGGAGTCCTCAAATCAAATAGAACTTTCTTCTGAGGGGCATTGTTTCCTAGGCTGCAAATGTGTCCAATGTATTTCATATGTTGACAATAGCAGAAGTCCTGTATGTATGATGTCCTTGGATCTCGCAGAGGCGTTCATTAAAGATTTTATACCTCCAATCCACTTCATCTATTTCATCCTCTCCATTCCTGTGTGGCACATTTTTACGCTCATACCCTCCTTTCCAAATCCAAGATATTTGAAGGATCTAACATTCTTGATTCTATTATTGCCAATGGTTATCAAGCTCTCCTGGTTCTTGATTCCGTCATCTACATAAAAGGCCATTGTCTCAGTCTTGCTATAAGACGTTTTCAAACCAAAACAGGCAAAGGTTTAGTCATAGATTTCTAGGGTGGTTTTCAACTCTTCAATCGAATTAGAGACAATAGCTTCATCATCTGCAAACAAGATTTCAGTTATCTGGGTTATACCATGAGCTGGAGCTTTTTTATGATATTCTCATGTTGACACTTCATTAGGAATACAGTATTCAACCTTTATGCCTGCTTCTGGATACACCTTTTGTATTTCATAACGTGCAACATGCACTACAAAATCCACGTAGATGTTAAAGGGCAGTGGTGGCTTAGTGGTTAAGGCCCTTAACCCTCAATTGCTCAGTTGTACAAAGATTATAATTCTAAGTCGCTCGTAAGAGCATCTGCCAAATGCTGTAAATGTTAAAGAGGAGAGGGGATTCCAGTGCTCATACTACGACACCCTACGATAGTCTCAAACAGGTGTTTACTTCCTTTAAAAAATGCCTTTGTGCCATTATATAATGCACATAATATTCATACAAGATGTGGGACCTGTAGTTGTATTTCCAAACATTTGACCAAGCATCTCTCGGGCTCCAGTCCTACGCTGCCTTGAGGTTCACAAAAGCTTTGTAGACAGGTGATTTTGATTTTCTCGTGTTGTCAAGCAACTGGTGTAAAATATATATAGCATCTGACATTGATCTATGAGCTTGGAAGATGAACTGTGATGGTAGACCTTTCTCTAATTCTCTCAACTAAGATTCCTGATAGGACTTTAGACACAGCCGCTACTATACTTAGCCCTTTATAGTTCTCTGCAAGTGACCTGAGACACCTCTTGTATAGACACGTAATGCTAGCTGCCAGCCATTTTAATGGTACTTGAGCATATTGACCATATTAAACCAATCAACAGCATAATGTCAGTAACCCTTTGGGCATTGAGTATATCAATTATTCAGCATAGATTTTATCTGTCCCTTGACATTTCCTGTTCTTTAATTTCTTGATACTCTATTCAACTTCTGAGCAGTCAGGCGTGGCAATAATTACATCTGGTGCTTCTGTTGGTGGTAGTATGTGTGGGCAGTAATCTGTTTGCTCCAGTTCGGGTTGTGGCTCATAGACACGGTCACTAAAGTGTTTTGAGAAATGACCCTCAAGTTTTTGAGTTGTAACTAGTAGTGTATTGAATAATGGCATTGATGTATGTTGTTATATTACAATAAATTCTTTCTCAGTATCTCTCTGTTCACTTGCATCATTAAGTTGGTAAAATAGGCATTCTTCAACTGCATCTTCCTTGTCTTGTTTACATTTACAGCATTTGGCAGACACTCTTATCCAGAGCAACATACAATGATCATTTTTATACAACTGAGCAATTGAGGGTTAATGGCCCTGCTCAAGGGCCCAACAGTGGTGATAGAGGGATTGAACCGCCAACCTTCGGATCAGTAACCCATCCCCTTAACCACCAAGCCACCACTGCCCTCTTGTAGTACAATGATTTCTTTCCTGTTGGATCCTTTTCTGTCCGAAGTCGATGTAAGAGTTTCAGATAATCTTTGTTAGTCCATGTTTTATCAACATGACTCTAGGTGATTCCTTTTTCGTTTATTTCAGTATTCGGATACCCATTAGTCACCACTGTTGCAGTAACTTCCTGGGGACCACTTAAAAATGAGTAAATACAAGTGGTGAGGCTGGAGTCAATCTCACCTGACACTGGGCGAAGGCAGGGTACACCCTGGACAGCTTGCCAGACCATTGCAGGGCCAACACACACATAACCATTTACACTCACTCCTCGGGGCAATTTGGAACAGCCAATTAGCCTAATTAGCCTAAAGAGGGTATATTGTATTGAGGTAGTATTGTAGTGAGGTGAGGGGGATAATGTAGTGAGATGACTGTATATTATAGTGAGCTGAGGGTGTATTGTAGTGAGGTGGGGGTGTATTGTAGTGAGGTGAGGGTATACTGTAGTGAGATGCGAGTATATTATAGTGAGGTAAGGGTGTACCCTTGTAAGTTAATGCTATACTGTAGTGAGATGCGAGTATATTATAGTGAGGTGAGGGTATACTCTTGTGAGTTGAGGCTATACTGTAGTGAGGTGAGGGTTTATTGCAGTGAGGTGAGGGTATATTGTAGTGAGGTGAGGGTATACTAAAGTGAAGTGAGGATATATTATAGTGAGGTGGGGGTGTATTGTAGTGAGGTGAGGGTATACTAAAGTGAGGTGAGGGTATATTATAGTGAGTTGGGGGTGTATTGTAGTGAGGTGGCGGTATACTGTAGTGAGAAGAGAGTATATTATAGTGAGGCGAGAGTATACTCTTGTGAGTTGAGGCTATACTGTAGTGAGTAATGTGTGTGTGTGTGTGTGTGTGTGTGTGTGTGTGTGTGTGTGTGTGTGTGTGTGTGTTTACACAGTAGGATAAATACAGAATACTAATAGAAAAATACAGAAGTGGTTGTAGTGCAGAGGTACGTACAGTCGTGGGTGAACAAGGTATACAGCAGGGGGCTGAGCACACATCCCTGGGGGGCACTGGTGCTGAGGGTCAGTGTGGAGGATGTCACACCACTGATCCGCACCACCTGTGGTCTGCCTGTCAGAAAGACCAGGATCCAGTTGCATAAGGAGACACTGATGCATATATCCTGACAAGCCTGGATGAAATGATGGTGTTGAAAGCCAAGCTGTAGTCAATAAACAGCATCCGCACATAAGTGTTCTTGTGGTCCAGGTGTGAGAGAGCAGTGTGCAGAGCCAGCGCTATTGCATCGTCTGTGGATCTGTTTGACCGGTAGGTGAACTGAAATGGGTCGAGTGTAGTAGGTAGTGAAGATGTGAAGTGAGCTTTGACTATACACTGAAAGCACTTCATGATAATGGAGGTGAGTTTTACTGAGCGATAGTCATTGAGGCAGCTCACATTAGGTTTCTTAGGGACAGGAATGATGGTGGTCCTCTTGAAGCATGTGGGGAACTACAGACAAGAACAGGGAAACATTAAAAATGTCCGTGAAGACATCCTGTCCGGTCCAGGAGCTTTCCGTGTGTCTACCTTTTAAAAGTATTTACACACATCTGCTTGAGGGATCTGAAAAGGACAGCTGTCCTCCTCTGACAGAAAATCCGGCTTGCTGTGGTTCTCAAAGCGGCCACAGAAGGTGTTAAGCTCCTCAGGTAAAGAAGCAGTCACCTCCCCCATTTTGTAGCTCTTCCCCTGGTAGTCAGTGATGGTCTTCAGCCCACTCCATATGTGCCTGATGTTTGATCCACTGTAACCTGCACTGCACCTCTCCGTTGATCCACGGCTTCTGGTTGGGATAAGTTCGTACAGCAATCATCGATGCATTTGTGAATGTATTCAGTAGCGTATTCAGCGTAGTCATTCACATTATTGTTGGGGGCAGTCCGGAAAACTTCCCAGTCCGTAGTGTGGAAGCAGTGATGCAGGACACCTTACCTTACCTCACTACAGTATATCCTCACCTCACTACAGTATACCCTCACCTCACCTCTTTGAACCGAGTGCGTAATTGGCTGCTCGTGCTTCAGCTTCTGCCTATAGGCTGGTCGCAGCAGGATGGAGGAGTGATCTGATTTGCCAAAGGCTGGTAGGGGGCAGGCTTTGTAGGCGTGTTCAAGCGGCATGTAAACACTGTCCAGAAAGTTACGGCCACGCGTTGGAAAGTCTATGTGCTACGTGCCGCTTCAGATTCGCCCTCACCAGCCATGATGAAAGCATCCTCCGGGTGAAGTGTTTCCTGCCGGTCGATAAAAAGGTCTGCATTTAACCATGAGGTGTTGAAGATCTGGAGAGCACCCCGACGAAACGATGTTTGTACATCCACACACTTGTTGGTCATAATGCACACGCCCCCTCCCGTGCGCTTTCCCGATTCCTCTGTCCAGTTCTGGCGGTGAATGGAGAGGCCCTCATGAACAATAGCCGAGTCAGGGACTGAGGGGTCCAGCCATGTCTCCATAAAAATGAAGACATTGCAGTCCCTAATGTCC
>JBCNYH010000012.1:16850472-16861543 GCA_039654325.1 Tandanus tandanus | reverse complement strand
TACTATGTAAAGCTGCTTTGTGACAATGTCAATTGTAAAAAGCGCTATACAAATAAAACTGAATTGAATTGAACATGAAAACTCCACACTGAAATGCCCTCATTGAGCCCGGGACTTGAACCCAGCATCTTTTTTTGTGAGGCGGACGTGCTAAGCACTACACCACCATGCTGCCCTACTTTACTATTATGAAAGTAGGAATGAGGACTGAGTGGGAATGATACGTTGTTTTGTATCCCATGTGTTTTTTTATCTGTACATTAATGATGCTGATGTGTGAGAGGAGATTTAGACGTAAATGCTATTTTCCCTCAGAAACTCACAGACACCCACGTCATGATTTTAAAGCTGTAACTTTTCAGATGTGGTTAGTTTCTCAAACTTTTTCTTAGACAGAAAAGTGAGAGGTTGTGAGGGAACAACTGTTTATATTCTTAAAAAAATAAGTGATACCAGAAACAAACTACTTTCATGAATGTTCCACAATTTTAAATGAATAAAAATGTGCTGCTCTTTTTGAGATAAAGAATTGTAATTGTTCTGAATTTGCTGTGGTACAAGAGTAATATGATCCCTAAACTTGCACTGGACTGGGGACTTGTTCCAGGCATACCCCACTTCTTGCCTAAAGTTAGCTGGGATTGGCTCCAGCTTCCCCCAAGACCCTGACAGATAACAATATAGATAATAGATGGATAAATAAGTATAATAATTCCATTTCTAATGTTTTGTGTCATTCAGATTCAGTTGGTAACAATGGTTATGTTCAGGATTTGTTATTTTTACTTACTTGTGCTCGTCATTAAGGATGTGCACCTTAAAGTTACGTGGTGTAATGTGGCCAGGATCATTGTCAGGAGGCAGAGCTTCAGCAGGCGGGACCCAGATATTAAACTCCGCCAACCAGTTATGTAGTGTGTTCACCTGAAGCAATTAATAGGAGGCAAGAATGAAGGGAGTAAATGGAAAAAAAACATGCAAAACAGGAATGAAAGAGTGACATATAAAGGAAGAGGTGAGAGACAATGATGGACAGATCAAGTTATGTACATGTGTGATTATGTAAACACTGCACAAACACACTGTTGCCAGTTTAGGTGCACACATATTGTCCTGTTACACCTCATCTAGTCTTGGCACAGGTGGATGTTGACTACATTGTGAAGGAATATCACTGTACATCATGTAGAAATGCACTGAAGCTAAAAGCATTGTTTCGTCCCAGTGGTACTCTCAGTGTTTAGATTCTGCAGCTCTGGGACCATTTAGGGATGATCCTTGCTTTGAGACGTGGTGTATTACCATTCTCAGGTAAATGGAGGTACTCAAAGAGTACAAGGCACCTTCACCAGGCTCAACTGTATTATTATACTTTGGCATAGTTATAATGAAATGTCTCCCCCTAGTGGACGTCAGATGAACATTTTGGCTATGTTAATTAAAGATTTTTGGAGATTTTGGGATTTCTTTTCAACATGATTCCATGCATGGATCACCTCCAAAACATAATGGGTTCTTTCGAGGCCCCACACCTTCCCAACCCCCGTTTGATGAAAATTAGATCAGTAGTTTTCCTGCTAATCCTGCTAAAAGGAAAAACCCTTATAAACGTCTGTTAAAAAGCTTTTAATAAAATCTTGGATCCAGACCTAATCCAAAATGCAACAGGTTCTTGCCAGGCCCATACTCTATCCCTCCACAAACTTTGGTGAAAATCAGTACTTTTTGCATAATCCTGTCAAACAAGCAAACAGACACTGGTAAATGTATGACCTCCACTTTTGTGGGTAACAAGTTCTTTTATATGTGACCCGCTCCAGCATTATATGGATTAAGTCGCAAGGTAGTGGTTTGAGAAAGAGCCAAAGTAAGTTGAAAATGGCATACCTGGACGAAAATGCGATATCGCCAAAAAATCCTTCAGAGCATAATCATCGACATGACCAAGTTCAAATATCCATAAACACAATCTATCCATGCTAAAATACTTGTTTAAGAAAGGGTTCCGTGTCCACGTTGTTGTAAAACAATAGAAGAATATCCACTTATGTTGCCGATTTTCAAACCAACTCTTGTGATTGCGCAGGGCATTTCCTTATTATTCATATTCGCTACCAGGATACTCTACCTACTTACAGAATCCTGGAAGGATTCCCCGAATCATATAACGGTAAACCAATGAGAACCCTCTAAACAGACAAGGCTCAGTGAAAATAGAACTCATCTGTTGCTAGGAAGGCCCCAGGAAGATTGCGCTGATTGGTCGAAAGCAGGATTCATTTAGTTTATGAATGTTAGCGAGTTTCAGATGTGGATATTCAAAAAATGGTTCTGTAACTGTAATTGCTATTTTCTCAAAAGTACGCTTTCCTGATTAGCGACACAGTTTATTAGCGACATAATGACACAGATTAGCGACATTTCCTGATTAGCGACACATTGTCTGTGATGTAACAATTACATAATTATGCATTATAACTCATTTTAAAACATCTTAAATACTCTTTCCAAATATGTGAAAACTCAGTATGTCAAATTTTCAACTTAATCCATATTATGATTGAGTGGGTCACATATGTGCCAGCAGGACATTCCCAACCCCAGAAGTTCCCAACCCTGGTCTTGGAGGACCTCCTGCCTTGCACATTTTAGTGTTATCCTAGTTTCAAACGCACCTGGTTTACCTAATTAATTAATTAACAAGTGGGTGTAACAGAGCAGGGACAATACTTAATTGTGCAGAAGAGAAACCTCTGCCCCACACCAATAAATCTCCCCTGCAGCGCGCACACACACACACACACACACACACACACACACACACACGCATGCTGCATAAACCTAGAAATATAAACCTAAATATAAATGCTACATAAACCTAGAAAATTTGTACCAAATTCTGGTACATTCCATAATTCCTGTGCCTGGGGAAGCACTTACTTACTGGATCATCCCATGTTCAAGACAAAGTCTTATAACTGTTGCATCCTTCATTACTTCTCCATACCATGTGTAATGCACTTCCACTTGTGTCCAGGTTTTCTATCTGGTTTTTGTTCACAGGATCAATACATATGTTTAGTGTTAGTGATATTATCAGTGTTCGTTCAAGTGATAGAAGCGTATCTCATGTTTATTTCATGTTTTAATATATATTAATATTATCTATTCTTAAATTCTGGATTTCTAAAGACACTCGGATGATGCGGAGAGATTTATTAAGATATGGCAACCTATCTTGGATCTTGGATCCTTCTGGACTGGACTTTATCTTACATCACTAAAAACATAAACATTGGCTCTGTAACTATATTTTCTAGAAGCTCGACTGTAAATTGTCTATGATTATTTCATCCTGGTGGTGTGATGCTGTGGTGGGAGGTGTTGGATTTGTTTTGCTTTATTTTTGTTGGTTTTGTTTTTGTTTCTTTTTTCCCCTCTGTTTTTTTATTTAGATTTTGCTGCTTGTTTTTTGTGTTTTGATAAGAAAAAAGAAAAGGGGGATCTTTACATGGTGAAGATCTGTCAATAAAAAAGAGGAAAAGGTTGTGTTTATGAACAATCTAATTATGTTTGGGGGCTTTTCCATCTTTAGGGTCCAAGCAATGAAAATGAGGGGACCCTTTTGGATCTGTAAGGATTATTATTAGGGTCTGAGAACTGAAGGTGGAAACTATAAGAAGCTGTAAGTGTAATTTATTTACTGGTTAAACCTTAATCAATATCAGGATGGTGCAGAGAAGTGAAAACCCATTAAAGTGTTTCACATATAGTTTCATGTACATGCACAAAATCTGTTAGGTACATGGCTCTCCCAAAGACAAATAAATTTGTTTCTTGAATGCATTACCCATGCCCAACAGGAAGTAAGTTATTTTGGATTTTGTGCATTTTGACACATTACTTTAAAAAATTAATCCGTAACAGCTCGTTGGATTCGTTACAGATTTGCTTAAGTGATGATTTTTTATGGTGCTAAAAAAGTGCAAACAGGAAGTGCATCCTTCAAACCTGCAATCTTTTAGTGGTATATGTCATTTGCCAATTGCCTGAAATCTTGCTTGTCCTTGACTACACCTTTGCCTGCTGATTTAGGTTCCTCTTAGGCTGTTTATTGCATTTATGATCAATTTGATAAATCTATTGTCAAAATTTTGATGTTTAGAAATTTTAAAGGGGTGGCATGGTGGTGTAGTGGTTGGCATGTCTGCACAATAATACCCACATGCTCAGAATAACCCTCTGGTACAGTGCCACGATCTGACAACAGAAAAAAATTGCTTTTTCTTCCACCTTGAATATATTGCCCCTGGACTGTACTGGTTAGCAGTGTTATGGTCATATCAACATGCCCAGAGTGACTTTCTGGTATAGCACCATCAGGTGGGAGCAGAAAGAATGGCTTGTTCAGCAAATCAAAAACAACTCTTTTAATTGGTATGATGTATTAATGTAATTGCTGCTTGTGGCTGCTTGTGGGATTGTTTAAAGTGCAACTGAATACTAACAATTCCTTAAAGTACAGTCATGTGAAAAATTAAGTACATTTCAAAGAAACTCTTGAGCATTGAAGATATTTGAACAAACATTTTGCCATCTGTAATGGCGTGCCTACAGATAAAATGAAACCACAAGGAAAACTAAAGGTCCCCGATAGGGGAAATCGCACCAGCTACTACCTAGCGATTATAAAGGATTGCCCATTGTGCTGACCTTGAATTTGACCTATACCTATTATTGATTTTTATGAACTCCTTTCAGCCTTTGATCCCAAAGTGTTACTCTGAAAATTTAACCATGATATGTCAAACAGTAGGGGCAGTGGTGGCCCGGTGGTAGGGTGCTGGATTACTGATCCCAAGGTCAGGGGTTCAAGCCCCACTATCAACGAGTTGTCACTGCTGTCCCCCCAGTGAGGCTAACTGGGTTATCAAGTGCCGGCCATGTCTCTTACTGTCTATGGTGGGAGGCATTTAAAAGAACCATTGCTGATTTTCGTCAAGAGTAGGCTGCATAGCCGTCAGCGTGTTTCAGAAACTGACTGAAGAGAAAGCAATTTTAGCTACACTATCCTTTATTGAATTGAACCTGGGACCTTCTTGCTGTGAGGCTGTGACAGCTAACCACTGTGTCAGCTGGTGATTAGTTTGTTAAATCATTTATTCAGCAACAACAAAAAACAATAGATTTAAAGTTCTTCAGTGGCGATTGTAAGTCAGTTGATATTTCGTATTATTGACCACCAGTCTCTGATATCAATTTGTAGAAAATATTCACCACTCTTCCTTCAGTTGTAAAATACCTTTCTTACTTTCTTCATCTACACCCATTTTTTTTTTTTCTTAAGGCCTTAGACAGCACTTTAGATCTTGGTACTGCACACTTCAATAGCAAAAAAGAACACCAGGATATAGCAATCATGCTTAAATAAGACAGGTTCCACCTCTGCTGGAGGTTTTAATCGATAGCTCCTACTCTGGAACACCTGATTCTCATGTATGGGATCCAAGTTGTGATAAATGAAAAGGTTGTCTTACTTTTTCCATGTGACTGCTCTGTTCTTTTTTTTTTTTTTTTTAACATAAATTAAGAAAATAACTACAAAATGTCAATTCTACATGTGATTTGTTGGGGTGTATTACTTTCAGTAGGTACTGCAGAGGCAGCTGCCCTATGACTACAAAGAAAGCTCTGCCTCCTTTAAAATGTCACAAAAACTTTCATCAAAAACTTAATTAGTCAAAACTGGGTTTTGGAGATCAGGCTAACTTTGACAGGGTGTACTTAAGAATTTACATAAAAATGCTAAGGTGCACTCAGCACTCATTCATTCGCTGAACAACTTAATCCTATTAGAGTCGCAGGAAGGATCTCAGCTGACACTGGGCAAAGATGCGGTACACCATGAACAGTCACACCTAGGGGCGATTTGGAACTAATGTGCATGTCTTTGGACTGTGGGAGAAAACCCTCGCTGATCCCGGGACTCAAACCCAGGACTTTCTTGCTGTGAGGCTGATGTGATAATCACTATGCCACCATGCCACCCTAAGATGATGCAATAATTTGCAAATAATATGATGTACCTCCCCTGTTTGACAGTCTACCAGCCTCAAGTGAGACACTGTAATAAATACTGTGAAAGGTACGATTGTTAAAATATGTAGAGAAAAAAATCAACAACTGCCATGGGATGTACTTATATTTTTACATGCATGAGTTGCTGTATGGAATATATAATTTTCACAAATGTGGATGACATACCTCATAAACTGGCAACACTGTGTACACATGATCAAACAGACCCTCATGCACACACGCACACACACACAAACAGACACTCACAGGGACGATGATGAGCACGGTGTGAGCTCCAGTGTGGCGCAGCAGGATGTCGATGAAAGAGATGACCTGCAGAGTTTTACCCAGGCCCATGGCATGAGCCAGGATACAGCCGAAACCAGAAGTGCACTTAAAACGCTTCCGTGATTCAACCAGGTTATTGTACAGAAACTGGATTCCACCAATCTGAATGACAGACATGGAATGACAATGAGAGGGGACAAAAAAGAGGGGAGAGCATAAGAAAAAAAGGATAGAGGCGAAAGTGATAATGCGAGAATACAAAGCAAGATAATGAGACAGAGCGAAATCCGGGAAAGATAAAAAAAATGTACATTTTCTTCTCATTGTACGCATGGTCATATTTAACTCTAACCGATCACCTGATGAGGTTTGACAATGCGAGCAATCTGGGGGGAAAGGTAGATGTCACCATCTTCATCTGGATGATTGATATTGATTAGAACCTGCCCCTGAGCATCTGGTTGATTGACAGCTCTGTTAAGATGCCCAAAGCTGCTCTCACCATCATCCTCATTGGTCTCATCCGAACTTTGGTCTACAAAAATACACACACACACACACACACACACACACACACACACACACACACACACAGAAGAAAGGGTGACCTCACTGATGGAAATCTGGGAGACTGGTGCCCATCTCAGCCAACTCTGGGCGAGGGTAGGGTACACCCTGGACAGTTTACCATGCCATCGCAGGGCTAATTGAATGTTTATATCTAATAAAATAGCATGTAAATTAATCGAGAGCTGTTTCTACTCATGAAGCAAAATTTAAAAAATTATTATTTTTAAAGTGTCTAAAATTACTATTCATTCATTCATTTGCTGGACTGCTTTATCCTATTAGGGTCACAGGGAGGCTGGAGCCCATCTCAGCCAACACTGAGCGAAGGTGGGATACAACCTGAACAGCTCGCCAGACCATTGCAGGGCCAACACACAGCTGTAAGCACATCTGCTCATCTCGATTATTAACGGCTGATTTAATAAATCATCAGGCCATTAGCACACGGATACTGATGCAGCGTAACTCTTATCTGCTGGTAGAGAAGCGATGAGAGTTGGTGATATTATTCATCGTAATTGAAGACGACATTTCCATCGGATTATGAAGATAACAATGATCAGCCAGGTAGCATCCAGTGTGTGTGTGTGTTTGTGTGTTTGTGTGTGTGTGTGTGTGTGTGAGTGTGTGTGTGTGAGAGAGAGAGAGAGAGAGAGAGAGATTAAAGCCTATGTGGGCTGGATAAGTTTTAATATAATTATGACAGTGCACAGTAGCACAGTGGCGTAGTGCTTAGCATGTCCACTTGACAACCAGTAGGTCCTCGTTTCGACTCCCATGTTCGGGGCGTTTCTGTGTGGAGTTTGCATGTTCTCCCCGTGCTTGCATGGGTTTCCTCCGAGTACTCCGGTTTCCTCCACAGTACAAAGACGTGCACATTAGACTAATTGTCTGTTCCAGATTGCCCCTAGGCGTGAGTGTGAGTGTGAATGGTTGTGTGTGTGTTGCCCTGCATCATTTGTAACAATTGCACATATGAATGTCTGAAAAGAGTGCAAAGGTGTTTTTAAGCTTTAAACTAAATGACATAATAACTATTATAGTTATTAAAATCTGAATTTTATGGGTTAGTAATTGATTAAAATGGCATCTAGTGGTTAAAATCATCCTGAAACTTGAAGACCCATGCTGATATAAAGTCATCTGTTTTATGTATGCCATGAAATAAAAAAAAACAACAACAATAAAAGGTAACGCCCTCTAACCATATTTGGGAGGCTCCCACCTCCCTTGAGTATGAAGCTGACCAAGGGGGTCACACTAGAGGTGCAATAGATAAGCGACTGTCGCGAATTGATTTTTTTTGCGATATTTTTGCAAATTTTAAAACTCGCGTCAAGATGTTTTGCGACTCCACATGCAAGTGAATATTTTGGGGCTTAAATACGTATATATCGCGAGAAAGTCACGCAACTGATTTGCGGGTAATTTGCGATTGGGTTGCGGATGTTTGGCAAAAAAGCGGATCTCCTGTCATAAATCTGTCGTGTTTTGTTCGCTTTTTGTTCTCAAACCATTCGCTTTTTATTTGTGCGAACAAAATGCGAACAAAATACGAATGATGACAAAATACATGGAATATGGCAGATACGGCTCGAACCTTTCTCAAACTTTCTGTATGGAAGTCTCCAACTTGTCGCTTTTCCTTGCGAAAGAAAAACTAATAATTTGCAGAGCAAAACGACAACGGGGAGACCTTTGTTACGCAACATTCATGTTTGAATTTTTTTTTTTGCGATGAGTTCACGAACCAGGTGACCGAAATGCGATGCTGCGAATGTCGCGCAACAAATTTGAGAACATTTCAAGAATGAAAATCGACAGCCGCAAATTGACATTCACGTTAGTCTCTTTTCTATCGCACCTCTAGTGTGATCAACCCCGAAGCAACTCCTGCCACACATACCACACCTCTCATTCAAACTCCACCTCCCTCATCAGCTGTCGTGATTATCATGCCATCATGACTTCCACTAATCCGCCCTAAACCTCATTGTCTTTGCCAGGAGCTTAAACTGTCGCCATAATTCAAATGTAGGAGATACTCATCCAGTACGTCCATCTGAATGAACACAGCAAGGTTTTTTTTTTTTTAACACAACGTCGGGGTTTTGAAATGATCAGCTCAAAACATGAAGGTGGATGAAATGCTGAGATAAGATCCTGATCGACTGCCTGCAACCTTAATAAACATTACAGGAAGAGCTTCAGTGTTGCTATTCTCTCCAAGGAGGTTTCACTGAATGCTAATTATAAGCGGAGGCGGACTGGACATCAGGGAACTTGGGAATTTTCCCAGTGGAACGTTCCAGTTGTCCATTGCGTGGGCCGAACACAAACATTTAGCTCACCATTCTCCATCCTTGTGAGGACCTTGCACTGACAAAATTATTCATGTAGTAAATTCATCTTCGGTTTTTTGTAATAAAGAGTTTTTCTTGCAAAGACCAACCAAACGTCCCCACAAGGTCAAAACTGTCAGATATTCCTGTCCTTGTGGCGACATTTGACATTCACTAAGATATAAAAACTTGACCTCCATCTTAACACCCCCTGTGCCTTGTGCGTGCACACACACACACACACACACACACACACACACACACACACATACACACACACACACACACACACAGACACACGCACAGACACACGCACACACGCAGACACACATACAACTGCTTTTATGTAGACCACCACTGCTGTCGCAAATGATCACATCTACATTGTCATAAACATACACACACACACACACACACACACACACACACACACATTGTCGCACCCACACACATTGTCGCACCCACACAGTATCTCACACACTTCCATACTCAACTCATGGGCTCCATAAGTTATGATAAAATAGCAGATATGAGGTGTTTCGTGACCTTATTTTATACCTCAGCACACACACACACACACACACACACACACACACACACACACACACACACATACAAACACACACACTGCAGAAAGCAACTAGTGCCTAAAGCGATGTTACTTAAAGGAGCTTTAATAATTTAACAACGTATCAAAAGAAATAAATGGACAGGGAGGTTAGGCTGTGTGTGTGTGTGTGTGTGTGTGTGTGTGTGTGCACGCGCGCTTCTTTCTTTGTTTCTCTTTATGGATGCTGTTACCATAGTAACCGAGGCTCTCTAATAACTCAGCAGGTCTAAATGCTATATTCTCTCTCTCTCTCTCTCTCTCTCTCTCTCTCTCTCTCTCTCTCTCTCTTTTTCTTGCTCTCTCTCTCTCCCTCTCTTTGGCTTTCTCTTTCACTCTCCCTCTCTTTCCATCTCTCTCTCTCACTCTCTCTCCCTTTCTCTCACTCTCTCTCCTCTCTCTCTCTTTCTGTCTCTCTCTCTTTCTGTCTCTCTCTCACTCTATCCCCTCTCTCTTTCTCTCTTTCCCTCTCCTTCCCTTGCACTCCCTCTCTCCCTCTCTTTGGTTTTCCGTCTCTCTCTCTCTCTCTCTCTCTCTCTCTCTCTCACTCTCTCTTTCTCGCTCTCTCTCTCTCTCTCTCTCTCTCCCTCTCTTTGGCTTTCTCTTTCGCTCTCCCTCTCTTTCCATCTCTCTCCCTTTCGCTTGCTCTCTACTTCTCCCTCTCTTTCAATCTCTCTCTCTCTCTCCCTTTCTCCCACTCTCTCTCCTCTCTCTCTCTCTCTCTCTCTCTCTCTTTTTTTCTGTCTCTCTCTCTCTTTCTGTCTCTGTCTCACTCTCTCCCCTCTCTCTTTCTCTCTCTCCCTCTCTTTCCCTTGCACTCCCTCTCTCCCTCTCTTTGGTTTTCTGTCTCTCTCTCTCTCTCTCTCTCTCTTTCTCGCTCTCTCTCTCCCTCTCTTTGGCTTTCTCTTTCGCTCTCCCTCTCTTTCCATCTCTCTCTCCCCCTTCTATCTCTTTCCCTCCCCCCCTCTCTGTTTTTCTTATCGGCTCTCCCATGAAGTGTAATTCTGTTTTATTTGCAAACAGTCATAAGTGTGACAAAATGACTGAGCCGGAAAACAATCCACCAGACCACTGCTATCTGCAGACGTGTTGAGAACACTTTTTGTGCTCAAAAATATGTGTGTGTGTGTGTGTGTGTGTGTGTGTGTGTGTGTGTGTGTGTGTGTGTGTGTGTGTGTGTGTGTGT